>OX578276.1:27121766-27166766 GCA_951217055.1 Gerris lacustris
TTTCAAGCTGATTTTCACATACATTTTTTAATTTAATTATCAGATGAAATCAGAGCAAGGCTTGAACAACTTCATAGAGAGATTCAGGAACTTAGAGTTAGCAGGGATCAACAGCAGATGGAGATAGATAACATAGAAAATCCTACCCTCAAACAGAGGTTTCAAGATGAACTGGATTCACTTTTACAGAAAATGACTGAAAAAGAACAGCTGGTAATAATATATTTTATTTTTTTATACATATTATTGCTTATTTGTCTTATAAATTTAGCCCTTTTCATGAAGGAATATTTGATATAATCTCAGTGCTCTGGAAATAAATTAACTAGCACAGTGTTTAACCATATCTTATAAAATGTTCCTTTTTTTACCTCTCCCGTTAAGAATTTAGACCCAAAAATTAATTATTTTTTTGCAATACGTATATTTATTTTTTTATTTTATTTTTTTTTTTCAGTATCAAGAGCTATCAGAGAATTTATAACATCTGTGGTGAATTTTTTGTTTTATTAATGTTTTTTTATTTATAATGATCTATCTAAGTGTACCCTTTTGTAATTCAATATATTGAGGTTGGACCCTGAAGTGGGGAAAAAAATAACTTTCTAGTTCAGTGTAGGCAATGTTTCGACCTCGCCGGTCCTTTTCAAGCCTAAAATACAATATTCTTTATTTTTATATATAAAGTTACATACACTGTGTCCTGTTCTTCCGGATCACATGATCATATTATTATTATTTTTTTTTTTTTTTAAAAAACACCTTGTCATAAATAAATAAAAATAATAAGTTATTAGAAATTACCTAGTTGAAATTTCGAATACATACTATCTATCTAATTTTATATTGGTGAGGTCGAAACGTTGCCTCCACTGAACTAAAGAGTTATTTTTTACCCACTTCAGGATCCTACCACAATATATGGTTTTTTATTTATATTGTGTGAAAAAGTGAGCTTTTCTGATTTAGTGGTGCCCTCTTCTTGAGGGTTGAATTCTTCGTAAGCAGTAATGAACATCTGCAAAGTTTTTGATATTTGAGTGTTCTTTACTCAAAGTAAAATGTTTATACATATGGTATGGTATCTTACTTATTTAACAATTTCTTAGATTAAGGGTCTCCAATTAACCTTTCGCTTCTGCATTTACTTCACTTGATGTAATCAGGATGCAATTCACATCAGGACTCATGTTTGGTGCTCACCCAGCATGGTGAGCTAAATGGGTATTCAATAGAAAAAAAAAATAAAAAATAATAGAATTGATGCAACAGATTTTTTTCTTAGAATAGAATTAGTAAGTTTTTAACCTGATTTCATCAATATCTTAAATTAAATGTTTTATATATTATGCAGGGTTGACATTAAAGATTTCTTACTTATAGGGAACAGATTTAGAGAAAAAAATTATAAGTATCTCTTAATGGGTACACACAATCCAGTTGGAGTGGACTGTCCATCTGAAGGATTGTTGCCTAAGCTTGTATACATTATGGCTGGCCTGTTGTTCAGATGACTGGAATATCACACGCTTAAGTGGGCAGCCTTCAGTTGGACTGTTCAGTTTAAACTGACTGGTCTCAGATGTGGTGTGGTGGATGTGGGATGTGTGGAGTGTCAGATTGTGTGCAACTAGTTTTAGCTGTACTATAGAGGATAAATTAAATAAAGCTACTTCTTTATTTTCATGAGAAGTGTTTTATGCTTTGATTCTAAATTAAAAATATGCTATAATTATATTGTTTTGTATGTAAATTTGTTCTGGTTATTTGATGAATTATTAAGTAATTTATACACTTGTGTTTAAATGTATATAAATGTTAATAAAATAATTTAAAGATTTATAGTTGCTTTATTTTTACCAACCTCTCTCCAGTAAGCTCCGCTTTTCATGTTAAATTAAATAGAACATACACTTAGGCCTCTTTCACACGAGGCAACTTAGTTGATTCAACTAGTTGACTGGTTGACTCTCAACTAGTTGACTGCCCGTGTGAAGACTTTTTCACGCCTCTTTCACACGAGGCAACTTAGTTGATTCAACTTCTCTTCCCAACGGGATAGTCCAGGAAAATAAGGAATAATAGGGGAAATAATTTATAAAAATTTGAAACTTTGTGAAATCACTTTTAAGGGGTGTAGTAGTAAGAAACAGTAAAGTTCCTCCCTCTTGAGGGGGCGCTCCCCCCCCCCCCCCCCCCCCCCCACAACCCTTATCCCTCCTTAAAGTCCAAAATTTACTTATTTTTCCCATTTTACATCAAACGGTTTATTTTTTGAAAAGAAGTGTTATTACCAAAATGATTCCTCACATAATTCTGCACAAAAAAGGTCCTATGCAT
Organism: Gerris lacustris; assembly: GCA_951217055.1. Classification (NCBI taxonomy): domain Eukaryota; kingdom Metazoa; phylum Arthropoda; class Insecta; order Hemiptera; family Gerridae; genus Gerris; species Gerris lacustris. Next base: position 27,124,107 of record OX578276.1, read on the forward strand.
GTTTGAAGTGGGACATACCGTTTTCAAGATATTGTAGTTGGGTAGAGATAAAACGTATTTTTGCGAACCAAGATATCTAAAAAACAACTCATCCGATTTTAATGAAATTGGGATGGCTGGTTACACTTAGCCCATTGTTGATACCCTATAAGTTTCAAACTTCTGCGCCCATTATTTTATCCTCCACATGCACATAAACATACATTTATTTAGACCTATATCTTCAAAAGTACTCAACTGATTATTATGAAATTTTGATGAGTGGTCGAAAGTAGTCCGCAGATATCCCCAAATTAATTTCAACCGTCTGCGCTCTTTACATTTTGATAAATTGATACCTTTAATTCATAAAAGGCAGACAAAAAATTGATCAACAGACAGACAGAAAGGGAACCAATTTAGAAAATGTAAAGAGCGCAGACGGTTGAAATTAATGTGAGGCTATCTGCGGGCTACTTTCGACAAACCATCCAAATTTCATAATAATCAGTTGAGTACTAAGTAAATTTTGGACTTTATGGAGGGGGAGGGGGGGGGGGGGGGACGCGCCCCCTCAAGAGGGGGGAACTTTACTGTTTCTTACTGCTACACCCCTTAAAAGTGTTTTCACAAAGTTTCAAAACTTTATAAATTATTTCCTCCATTTGCTGTTATTTTTTTTACTAATTTTCCTGGAGGTCAGTACGATGTTATGACCCGAGGAAGCAGAAGTACTTGATGTTCTTCTGCAAGAAGAAGAGCAAAATAATTGGTTGTGCGTCAAGTCTCCCGTAAAAAGGGTCTCGTTGGTATTATGAATAGAAAATTACTTAGTATAAGGGGGGTGGGGCACGCAAAATGTTGATTTCTTTTACAAAATGGCATGAAAAATTAACTAATTACCACATGTGTTATATATGTTTGTAATCTACTCTTTATTACCTTTCATTTGATACCCCACTCAAAAATTTTAAAAAAATATTTTTTTCGCGTGACATGAATTGTCCGCCATTTTGAATTTGAACAGCTGATAATTTTGAGTTCGCTATATCTTTCCTGTGTGTCAAAACTATCTTTAATACTGGAAAGTTTCAAGTATTTATCTCTTTTAATTCAAGTAATTGGAACCGTACAGAGTGACAGACAGGTAGAGGTATGAAACTATAAGGGTTTCATTTTTTGGTTTTCCAGCGAAACCCTAAAAAGAAAGAAATCTAGTCGAAGAACGTGGGCTCATCCCTTATTAGAGAATCAAGAAACGGGATCTTTCTCACAATTATATCCGAAACTACTAAGCCACGAGGATAAATTCTTAAATTTAATTGCAAGAGAAAGAAGTATTTATATGGAACGAGTGTGCCAGTTGACTCAACTAAGTTGACTCGTGTGAAGGGCCTAATGCCTTGTAGTGTCTTTTTAGTTGAATCAACTAGTTAGGATGAGAAGGTGAGCGGCACATGTGCCTGGCCTCCTAGTTGCCTGGGCGGACGAGTTGACTCGTGTGAAGGGGTTCGGGCGATTCCTTAACATTTGCTACCCAGCTACACTCCTTTTCAACCGCCAGTCAACTAGTTGAATCAACTAAGTTGCTTCGTGTGAAAGAGGCCTTATTTTCCTTATGGCTTGGCTGAATTGTGATCATTCAAGAAGATCGAAAAAAAACTTTTGCTGATAAATAAATTGCCCTTACCGAAAAGGGATACTTCTATTTTGGTCTGTACTCTTTTAGTTTAGTACCCCCCTAATAAAGGGTACCAAAGTGAGTTAGAGACATAATGCAAAACTTTAGTTGAATACCCCTGTAAATATAAAGAAAAAGGGATATTCAGTCCAAAATACTTTGGGACAAAGGAATATCACACTTCTGTATATAAAAGTGATAATATCTCAGTCTAATTAACGATTAAGAAAAAGTGATTATCACTTTTACAGCGGTGTGATGTTCCTTTATCTCAAAGTAATTTGGACTAAATATCCCTTTGTCTTAATAGATAATTAGACTAAGGTAAAAAGAAACTGTTTCCTGTTTGGAAACAGCACATCTAGCTATAGTTAGGGACTAATTTAGTAAATAAAATATTAAATAAATAATAATTAACCTGATGTCTGGTCCAATGGTTGTCATCATTTTAAAAATAGGAAGAACGTGCTATCCATTTACTAGACTTTTACTTAGCCAATATGTGAAATTATTTAATAAGGCAGTCGACTTAAGCTACAATCTCTTCTCTCCATTTATTATTTTCAGGTAATGATAACGGGAAATGAAATCAATATTTGTACTGATTGCAGTTGTGTTATACTTTACCTAGCACAAAAATACAATAGATATTAGTAAATGGTCCTGAACTACAGAATTTTGTGCATAAGTTTGTTCCCAGTATTAATTTATATTTGCCATCTCGGTTTTTTAAAAATTTATTTAGTAATTAGTAGAAATGAAAAAATTATACCTTTAACCCTCGGGAACACGCGGTCCTGTGAGGCCTAAATTTGAGATATAATTGTGGAATTGAGATAGATGTGGGTGAAGAGAAGTCAAGAGAATCAGTCACTGTTTGACATCGTACGTGATTATACTTCAATTCTGTGACCATATTGTCCTGACAGGGGACCCACGCCAATTTCACTTAAATTTTAGTATTACGCTAATTTTAGTGAAATTTATAATATAATACAAAATAAATTATTATGGTACCTTAATTTAAAAATAAAATAATAAAAAATATACAGAAAAAATTATAAATTTGAAAATTATAATTGAGACTGACTAATTTTGTGCTTATAAACTATGAGACTAAACAACGGTATTTTATAACTTAAAACAAATAATAAAACCAATTTAAATATGTTTTATAATATTCTGCTAAAATGATTTCAAGTTTATATTTATTTTACCTGTTGTGGGGGCATATAAAACAGATTAAGTCCTATCAGGGGTCCACACCTCCTCGTGTGTGTATTAGACTGCGTGCACTCGAGGGTTGACACAAGGGCGTGGTGGCTACCAAAAGAGGAGCTGAATTAGTTGTAAGGGGGTATCTCTCTAACCTTTTCCCCACAACTCTGCCCTCGGTCAATTGTTTAATTTTCCTTGGAAGAGAAAATCTAATTCAAGCAGATGTGGTCACCAAACAAAATTGAGCTGTGATAAGTTGAGGTATAAGCAGGGTTTTGTAACACTATCTGTACTCAAACTAATCAAATCTGGTTCAAATAAGGGCCTGTTTTTGATAGTATAGTAATGGAAATGGATAGTGGCAATAAAACAATGGTGGAAGCAGATTCTGCTTGGAAAGCAGGCAAAAGCATCCTTAGTGGAGTTCGTAGCGACTCTGTCCTGATTTTTATGGTGGATATACCCTTGTACTTAAAACAATTGGTTAGTTTGTCCAAACAGAGTTAACTCTGATTATGTGGCTAGATTAACTAAGTTTGAAATAAGAACTCGTCAAATAAATATAAATTACATATTCCAATATTGTGATTTATTCAAAAGGCCACATCTGTTAAGACATCTTTGCTGTATAAGGCAATGATGGATTGCATTTCATACCTACTGCTAGAATGGAATTACTTTTAAATTGTGCAGAAATTACAGAAACCAAACTAAATTAAGTTTTATTAAAATATTTTTTTAACAAAATTTCGTATATGTTAAAACATACTTTTCTGTCCTGAAGAAGGGACTAGATCTAGATAAAGACCCCTACCCCTTCTCTTATTGTTGCATTTCTTAAGTCAAGTCCTCGCCTGAAGCAAAGGCATATCTAAAATAGCATTTTGGTACATTACTCAAACATTTAAGCATTATTAATGTTTAAATAAATCTAGTGGGAAAAAAATGTAAATACAATCATTTTTATATAAATTTTGGAAAGCTCTTCTGACAGTTAAGGTTATGGTTCTATAACCATAAATTTCCCTTTTTAAGATCGTGTTGTTTTTCGTATACTACGTGATCAGGAATGATCTAATTTTTTTAAATTCAAAAGTAGTTTTAAAATTACGAATATTTGATTTTGTGTACTTTTTGGAACTCAATTTATAGGTATTTTTTGTTCACTTATACTTTGTTCTTGTCATAATTTATTATGTACTGTTAGATTCAAAATCATATTTGCGTTTTGTAGCGTGATACTTTCTATAATTTTACATAATTATATTTGTTAAAGTATTTTCGTTCATTTTCGCTTATTCCCTTACATAGTATAAAGGGCTAAGTTTTAATTTATTCTTATGTTATTCTGTGACAGATTACCATTAAAGTACCATATTTAGACCATATGGGTCGAGATTCGTGTATTTTCTTTCAGTACGTTTCTTATGAATGAACCATTTTGAGAACTGACCTTTATTGACAAATGTTTGTACTTTTTCTTCTAAATAGACGAAAAGTGGCGTTCTCGTTTAAATTTTATTTGGCCAAGTACTATTTCGACAATGCTTGATCTGACCTTTCAAGATTTGTTTAATCCATAATATGATAGCGTTAACAGAAACCGGTTTAATAGGATGATGTGTATGACTTCACACCATTATTTACTTTCAATGTTAATTTTTAGTTATCCATTCTGGTTTCTTGTATATAATGAATATTAATACTTAAACATATTTAACTAATTGGGCGAAGAAAACATTTTAATACTCGATCAATCATTTTCAATTATTTCTATTTATAATTTAAAATGTTACTCAATTTGTGCATTATTATTGGTACTCCCAGTACATTTTTAAATTATTTTTGTTCATATTCATTTAAGGTAAAAGTTAAATTTTCTATAGTTCTACAGAACAATGTGGCCTGTGGCCTCTCTACTGCTTGATTTCCATTTTTCTCCGTCTTGTGTCATCTGACTCCAATTTTTGGCTCCTTGGTTATAAGGCACTCTTTTACTTGGTTGACCAATTGTATTTATTTATTATTTTATCCAAGTAAAATATCCCTTTGTCCTAAAATACAATGGACTAAATGTCCCTTTCTCTTACTGGATAGTTAGACTATCAGATATTGTCACTTTTAATTACAGAAGTGTGATATTCCTTTGTCCCAAAGGAATAAGATTATTTGAAGTTAAGATTGTCGATTAATTTTTTTAAAAATGTCTAACACAATAATGTAAACAAACCAAGTAAAATCTTGCCACATCCGACCTAATTTACTTGGTTACCTACCCTAAGGTTGGTAACCAAGTAAAGAAGTACCGGTTATATCAGGTCATCTTCCATCTCATTTTTCGATTTACTCCTTGCTCTGCTAATCCTACTTCTTCTGTCTGCGTTTTCCTTCCACATTCGTTTTCCTGATCTTCTACCATATCCATTCTTTTCATAAACATTCAAGCTAAAGTCTTATTTAATAATTGAAATCAATAATAATTTATTGTTTTAGATAAGCCATGGCTATTGCTGAAAATGCTTTGACCCCTGAGGTCGAAACAAAGAAGAAATTAATTTCTAGGAATCTACAAGAGGTTCTTGGAGAAGATAGGATGCTTTCGGTTATTAAAGAAAGAGATTTGAAAATCTATTGGGGTACTGCTACTACTGGTAGGCCACATATCGCTTATTTTGTTCCCATGTCCAAAATTGCCGACTTCTTGAACGCCGGTTGTGAGGTATCTAGTATTTTTGTTTTGATAAAATATTTGTAGTTATTTTTTCTCCAGTTAACATTTTATCATTGTTTTTTCAAAATAAGTTAAATAATTCTACACTAATCGATTATGTATTACTTAAATACTTGGATGCTATACATTAATTTGTATAACAATATAAAAACAAACCAGGAAGATTATTGAAATATGTATTATATTTTACTTAATTATTGATAGGTGACTATTTTGTTTGCTGATCTTCATGCATACTTGGACAATATGAAAGCCCCCTGGGAACTTTTAGCACTTAGAACAAAATATTACGAGCACTCTATTAAAGCCATGTTGAAATCGATTGGCGTTCCACTGGAGAAATTGAAATTTATTTGTGGTACTGATTATCAACTTTCAAAGTAAGTTATTTTTGTTCATCTATTAACCACCTCTTAAAATTTTTATTTCTGTTCATATTAATTTATTATAAATGTGTTAATTACACTAATAAAAATATGTTTTACAAAAAGAAATGCCATGGCTAAGGCTTTGATAAACTATAAAAATATACGATAAAACGTGTTATTTACTCCTGATAAAACTAATCCAAGATTGTGGTCGAATAACTAGACATACGCCAATTAAGCGATTTTAGGATTTTCAGTGGAATAACGAGATATAGGCCTCCTCTAACACATCTTATTGTTTGTTTAATCGAAAACCCACTAGATAGTGTTTGACACACGTACTTACGTAAAAGAACATTGTGGATTTTAATTATAGTATTTAAATTAAAATAAAATAATTGTCTTTATTAATTAGTTAAACATTTTTATTTAGCATGTGCAATGTGTCACGAACAGTGTAGCAATATTGGTTACGTTGCTAAATCGACAATATGTCACAGAAATCATTCATATCTCACAAAAGCCTTCCATGTAACACCTAAATGTGAGTGAAGTTGTGTGGAACAATGAGACTTGTGCCCATTCCATCCCATGGGGGTGCAAAATGGGTTGAAGTTGTTTAACTGGCTCCCCTGCACAATTTGGTATGCGGCGCTTGTCTCGTTATTCGTCTGCACTCTTCAATTATTTAGTGTACTTACAAGATGTAGGTGTTGATTGGGCATGTTTGGTGACCTTTATTAAAAATTTAATTGAATTGTTAATTAAATAATTTACTTAGCAATACATTTCCAAGCTTAACTCTTTACTTTAGAAAGATAAATGGATTTTTTATAGGTGTAATAATTTAACGCAGACATCTCTACTTCACTTCGAAACGTTTCAACTCATTTAGAGTCATCCTCAGTCTGTTTTATTATCTAAACAAATATCGACATCATTGAAAAATTACTTTAACAATCAATACTGATAATTTGTTTAGATAATAAAACAGACTGAGGATGACTCTAAATGAGTTGAAACGTTTCAAAATGAAGTAGAGATGTCTGCGTTAAATTATTACACCCATAAAAAATCCATTTATCTTTCTAAAGTACAGAATTAATAGTACAGAATTATTCTTAAATTAGTAATAATTTAAATCGTTAAAAAAAAGCTTTACTTTTTTTGATTATTTAATAATCAGCAAGTGTAAAGTGTGGAACTTTAGTTGAGCTTAAGTATTGAACTCTAAGAGCCTGTGCTTTACGCCAGAGTCTGTGCTCTGGCTTAAAAAGGGATTTCTTCCTGAGAATTAGAGGGCTTTAAAGATACAGAACTCCTCATTTATGGAACCTAATACACTTTTTAGCTCAACTTACAGATGTTTCTCTCTTAATAATTTTTTGAAACTTCGTGTGAATGTATAGATTAAATTTAATTATTTAACTTGAAAAACTTTTAGGGAATATACACTTGATGTGTATAAGCTAACTTCATTAGTAACTGAACATGATGCTAAAAAAGCAGGAGCTGAAGTAGTTAAGCAGGTTGACCACCCGCTTCTTTCCGGACTCCTCTACCCTGGTATACACTTCATTTTATAATTACTTATAGTATATAATAATACAGGGTGGAGCGCGGCAAACATATGAATTTGAAAATGTAATAAAACATTTTTTTTATTTTTTCCTGATTTAATAACATGGGAAATTTAAATTTACCTAGATTTAAACAAAATATCGGATAAGTGGTTCCCCTCACATTCCAAACACTGTTTAAGCCTTTTTTCAAAGTTTTTGTGCGCTCTTTCGAGCATTTCCACAGGAATTTTGGCAATTTTGGCTCGAATGTTGTTCTTGAGGGCTTCCAGGGTTCTGGGACAATCGCTGTACACCAAGGATTTAAGGTATCCCCACAGAAAAAAATCACAAGGAGCCAAATCAGGCTATCTTGCTGGCAAGTTTAAATCGCCTCTTAAAGAGACGAGACGCCCGGGAAATCTGTCTTGCAAAAAGTTTGAACGGACCACTCCATTATAGCGACTGAACCCACGTGGAACATAAACTTCCCGTCCCCCTCTTTCAAACAACCCTACTCTCAACCCTCTAGGACTAATAGGAAGGGAGCAATCCCCTCTTCAAATTCATACGTCTGCCGCGCTCTACCCTGTATTACCATTATTTCAATGCTTAATAATATTATCTGTTCAAAAATTTATATTATAAATGCAATTGTTGGTAACTAAAGTATGTATATTATTTTGTGTTGAACAATAACTATAATCTATTTATTTATTTACTTTTCAATAGGCTTACAAGCTTTAGATGAGGAATACCTGCATGTTGATGCTCAATTTGGTGGTGTGGATCAGAGGAAAATTTTTACATTTGCTGAAAAGTATCTTCCCCAGTTAGGTTATGCAAAGAGAGTTCACCTTATGAACCCAATGGGTAAGTGTCTTTTTGGTTTTACAGGCATTGTTAATGATTATTTTTGATGACAGGAGTAGCTTTAGTCTGGCATTACTATTTCTGGGAGTATTGAGTTTCCTTTAATGCATACATTTTCCTTGGTCTGCCTCTGGACCTTCTCCTGTCAGTCTCACTTCCATAGACTGCTTCGGCTTCCTCTAATTATCTATCCTAGCCAGTTGCCTGTACCATCCCAGTTGTCTTTTTTTAGTTTCTCTGCTATAGTCGTTAATTTGGGTATCCTTTTATTCGGTCATTTTGGACCGTTTTTCCAGGCACTCCTCTTAGGCATTTAATCTGGGTTGCGGTGATGTTCCTCTCTTCCCTGTGTTTCTTTGACCAGCTCTCACTGCTGGACAGGCTCCAGTAATGATTATAAACTTGCAGCTTCGTTTTTTGACCTGCATTTCCTTCTTACCAAAAACACATTGTTTGAGTTAATAGTACAGGGAGTTTGCCTTCCCTACATTGTTGAACACTTCCCTGTTATAATTAATGCAAGATTTATATTTTTATTTTTGTTTAAATCTGTATATTTTGAGATTGTAGGCCATTTATTTTTCACATATATCTATTTAAAATGAGCATTTTATCATATTTTATATATAGTAGAGCGTCGATTATCCGAACTAATGTTTTTTGGGGTGGTTCGGATAATCAAATTCACTAAAAAAATGAATGAATACCCTCCTCACTGTCAAGATTAAGTGCATACCTAGTGATTGAATTAGAATTTTTTTATTCCCGTAATGGTTGATTTACAGCACCAAACTTGATAGCTAATGCCTTGACCCGTTTCATCTTTCTTCTCGGCCAAATAGTTTCCATTTTATCTTTTAATGCAAGCACTACTCGTTTCCTTTTTGTCAACATGTTGTAAGTCTTACTTAAAATATCTGACCACTAATTAATTCACTGTATACCTCATAATGAATGATTTGAAACTGAGAGAATGGACATAAGTGATCAACAGAATAGAAAGGTATTAAGTGGAATAATGCTGCAAATGATTCCACAAAAACATAAACAAACAAAAGTTAGTTCATAGTTAACAAATTAATGTTAATGTCTTCCCTGTCACTGAATGGTTGTGATTTAAACTGAATTCATCGAAATCTGATATCCCTTTATACAGCTTACACCGCTCTTTCTAGGAATTAATTTAGCGGTGGCTTTTTTTTTTTTTAATTATTATCATATTTTTTTTTCATGAAGCTAGTTCGGATAATTGAACATTCGGATAACTGACGTTCGGATAATCGACGCTCTACTGTATTTTCAATTATGTGGAAAGTTAAATATTTTATTATAATATTTCAGTTCCTGGTTTGACTGGAAGTAAAATGTCATCTTCCGAAGAGGAAAGTAAAATTGATCTTTTAGATTCTCCTGAAGCTATAAAAAAGAAATTGAAAAAAGCTTTCTGTGAACCAGGAAATGTTGCAGATAATGGTGTTTTAGCTTTTGCTAAGCATGTTATATTCAGTTTATTCAAACCTGATGAAAGTAAGTAAATATTATCATGGTTTTTGTCTACGTTTTTTGAAAATGGAAGTGAATCGTGTTAACTTAATTCATAATTTCCAAGAAACATCTGTTCAGTTTGCTCATAGTTTACATTCCGATAAATTACATCCTGTACTATCATTAATAATAATAAATTATCTGTGGCAGAATAGCCCATGGGGGGCTGAGACATGCCAAAGGGCTTATGCTCTATATGTAATTAATGACATACTTGATGATGGAGTTAGCATGATGTTTCATCAGCTACTAATCAATAATTGGCGTACTTCAAATTCAGCTACTCAGTAATTAAATTCATAAATTATTTTATACCAATTTATTTGTTTCTACTAAGATTTTGTAGAAGTTATTCATTTTAAATAAAACAAAGAATAAAAGTGACTAATTTATTGTGAGGTAATATTTATTACAAATAGTTTTCCAGAGGGTGATACACCATATTTTGTATTAATGTCAGTATTTTTGTTTTTTTAATTATATTCTCTATGATTTATTTTATGTTTAAATATTTATTTAGATTTGCTCTTATTTTGAATTCTTTATTTTTCTTTTAGAATTCATTGTAACCAGGGACGAAGCTAACGGAGGTAATTTAGAATTTGATACTTATGAAAAGCTTGAGGATTCATTTGCATCTCAGTCATTGCATCCTGCCGATTTGAAGGCTTCTGTTGAAAGTTACATCAATAAACTTCTGGATCCAATCAGAAAAACCTTCCAGGACCCACAACTAAAGAAACTGGCAGAACAAGCCTATCCACCACCAAGCAAAAACAGTATGGATGATTAATATAAAGTTTCTTTTGTACTCTAGAAGGAATTATTTCTGTCAAATAATAAGTATAGTATTGACAAATTTTAGTAATTCATGGGCAAAATGTCAGGAGTGACACAAAAGTTAGACAGTGTTGTCACACAACAAGTGATTAATGAATGTTGATGACATAGAGTGCAAGGCTTGACCAACAGTGTTGACAGACAGTGGTAGAAGTGGATTTTAAAATATAAATTTTCTCTAATAATAGAATTTTCTCTAATAAATTGATTGTGGTCTATTCAGTTTTTATTGGTTTTTTTAGTGCTATAGGACTCTTCTCTTAGATTACAATTACGTTTTATTATTAATTTCTGCATTGGTTAAATGAAGAATTTATTTTGAGTTTGTTAAGAAGTATTTCTTTGTAATAAATGAACACATTTTAATAGTCCATGCAGTTATAATGTATTAATCACTTTAATTTTTCCCAAGTTGAAATTTGAAGATTAATTGTTGTTTATTGCATTTTTATAGAAGGAAATCAAGAGGATGTGATATCTCCATCTCGTTTGGATATTAGAGTTGGAAAAATAATCGATGTTTCAAATCATCCGGATGCAGATGCTCTTTATGTTGAAAAAATTGATTTAGGTAGGTATCAAATAATACCAACCTCCTATGTGCCATATTTATGAGAAAAAAATTAAATATCTGTTTAAAATACTAAAGTAGCTCTGTAAATGTTTGAAGTTCTTTGTGTAGAGCTTAATTTTGTAATATAGGCATACAAAGTTACAAATTAATTTTAAAGTTAATTTTAAGGTTCTTATATACAAGACATGGGGTGAGGCCGTTGTGACAATTGCTAAACTACAGAGCTTTATTAACAGATGTTTGAGGAACATCTTCGTAATTGGCTGGTCTAAACCAGGAACTGAGGAGGTTGAAATTATTTTTATGATTAAATATATGTGTGGAGATGGGCAAGGTATACATTAAGAAAAGTAAAGGATGATGTGAGCAAGAGAATGGAAGCCACAGAGGGGAGAGGTGGTAGACCTGGGAGGACAAGAAAGGCCGTTATGGAGGATCCGGAGAAGGGCCGTTATGGACGATATTAAGAAATAGCTGCAAATAGAGTCTGCTGCAGAAGCTTTTATTTATTTGTGCACTAAGCTCCCACTTGGTGTAAAAAGGAACTAAATCATTCTACAATCTTATATTTATTTTTTAATTTTTTTGATTATTTTATTTATTTATTATAGGGGAAGCAGAACCTAGAACAATTGTGAGTGGTTTAGTTCAGTATGTACCTATCGAAGAAATGAAAGGAAGAAATGTAGTAGTTTTATGTAACCTTAAACCTGCTAAAATGAGAGGCATTGAATCTTGTGGAATGGTTCTTTGTGCATCCAGGTATGTATCTACTATTATTTTAGTAATGTAGATCAACGGAACTGGGTTTTCTGTGAAGGTACCCTGGGATCATTTTGTAGGTTCCCTAGGTATCCCTGTGTAGGTTCCCTTAGATCCCTCTGTAGGTTCCCTGGGATCCTTTTGTAGGTTCCCTATACTTGTAGGTTTTCGATTCATAGATGGCCGAGAATATATGTCTAAAGCCACTTGGCTCACTGGATCCTCTCAATAGTTTAAATCTAGATCAAATCAGTGCCGGATTTCCCACTAGGCACTATAGGCACATGCCTAGGGGCGGCCGCAGGGCTTATCACTAAGATTATCATTGAGGACCTTATAGACAAGTATTCAGCAATAAAAGAAAGAAGAAAACCAATGTAAAGAAAATTTAAATTTGTTGACAAGTGTGCAGTCTGTTAATTTATTTATTTTTTATTTAGCTATGGATATTTTTATTAGTGTAATAAATATCCATTGTGTTCTTTTCCCTTTTCTGTAACAATCTTTTGTTCTGACGTCACGAAACAATTTACAAAGCCAAGTAGCTATGTTACTAGAAATCCACCAGTTTTTTTTACAAAAGATTTGAATAGGTTATGTAGAATGAAGGTACCTAATGAAAATTTATAAAATTAAAAAAACTGTAACCAAACCGTTTGTATTTTTGTTAAAATAACCAACAATACAAATCATATTATAAGCTAAATATTATTAGCAAAACTTTTTCAAATTTTGGTCTGACAAGGGTGCCTAGTGTTTTGTGCAATCTAAACAAACAACCTTTGACCAAATATGGTACGGTACGCAAAAATAAGTTTGGCAACTTTTTGGCAGGAACTGTCCATGAATGAATAGTAAGTAGGTGATTTTTTAAAGGGGGGGGGGGGGGTTGGCTTGCTGGCTGTGAAAATAGTGCCTAGGGGCGGAAAATTTGTTAAATCCGGCCCTGGGTCAAATCTTTATTTATATTAAACTTAATTTAAACTGAGTTAGAGAACTCAGTCAAAGTACATTTTTTTTTTTTTTTTTTTTTTTTTTTTTTTAACTAATTCATAGTTAAGCTATTTTATTTACTAATGCTTTTCTTTAATTTTTTTTATTAGTGAGGAAGGAGGAGTGAAGCAAGTCGAGCCTCTTGATCCTCCCTCAGATTCTTCTCCTGGTGAGAGAGTATTAATTGAGAGTTATGAAACTGGAACCCCTGACGCTGTTCTTAATCCTAAAAAGAAAGTCTGGGAAAAACTTCAGGTATTGTTAATTTCTTTGGTTTATTTGTTATGTTTTAATCGTACGAAAGTGTCTACAGTAGTTACCTGTGACAGAAGAAATTAAGTTAATGCTTAACTATGTTGCTACACCTGCTCATGCAACATCTCGATATTATAGCTAACAAGTTTTTAGTGGACCATGTTCTGGGAATGTGCTCTCCTCGATACTATTCCCTTTCTTTTCTAATAGCCAGGCCCACAGTTCAGACTCTAACCAGTTAGCCCATAGAGCCTTGCCATATCCTTACTTTTGTGATTTCCACTTTCTCCTAGCTTATTCCATTCTCCAGAAATATAAAGTTGATTTTTACCTCCAAGGCATTGAGTGGGGCCAGGCTATTAGGCTTCTGCCATGAACGAGTTAAGTAGTTCCATAGATGTGCAGATTGTAAAGATAAATTAAAGCCTGGCACACTGTGTTGCCAAGTCCATATAAGATGTATACAAATGACAGGTCCGAAGCTTATGACTGCCACACGGGCTCTGTGTGTGCTTGGCCTATAATGCTTCAATTATAATTCGAACCGTTGGAAATACAAAAAAATATTTCTTTGTTGTCGATTCATTAGAAATAGTGGTGATTGGGTTCTATATCGTCCCCTCTTTGGCAAACTTGCAAAACTACGTTTGAGAATTTTTCAGGGGAGCCTAAATTACCACCTTAAAATAAAGATAAATAGGCACAGAAATTGAAACTACTCGTAGCCATAGTGGTAAATATGTTTATTTACAGATATAACCAACTATTAGACTGCGAAAACCTATTTTTGTTGGGTATCAAAGTTTCTTTTTGGCTCCTAAAAAATTAACCACGTAGATTAGCAAGTTTAACAGAACGGGCATAATATGAATTGGAAACCGTTTAACACAAAACTGTTGACACCATTCTCCCTTCGGTGTCGAAATTTCAAAGCCGAGTTAAAGGGCTCTCGCTGTCTCATTTTCAGACCCCTCTACATTCTCAAAAAAGGTGTATGTATTTTTTTCATTCCAAGAAGCAAAATCTTTTCATTTTATGCAATTTTTTTTTGTGTTAAAAGAAAAAAATAATGTATGAAAATACCTAGTATTTTGTCGGGACCGCAGTATTATTTTGTATTAACAATTTTTTTTTTGTGTTAAACGTTTTCATATTAAATGGTTTTCACTGTATAATGATTCTTAGTACATATTGAATTAATACAGTGTAAGCATATTTGATGGTGGATATATTTAGCATATTTATTGGTGGCATATTTGTGTTGTTGGCCCAAAATAGGGCCTTGAAACATGAAACTATGATTTATTTATATTATATATTTATTGTGTATCTGATACAATGTATTCATTTTAGGTGGATCTTAAAACATCTGCTTCTTGTGAAGCACATTGGCAAGGGAACAATTTATTGACATCTAAAGGTAAAATAACCTGTAAGACACTTAAAAACACATCCATCAAATAGGTGTTTAATACCATTTGCTATTATGTATTTTTTTTTTTTTCCTTATTCTACTCTATACTTTCTGTATACATTTTTTTGTTGTTGTCATATAACAAACATGGGATTGTGATATTACTTATTTTCTCTGTAAAATGTTTTAATTTTCCAATGAAATTGCTCATTGAATATTTTATTTTTCTTCCTTCTCAAATTGTTAAGTGAATATTAAGTAAATTAAACATTTTTGCACCGTGATTGCAATTAAAAAAATAAGTTGGCTTTCATTTTTATAAAGAACAAAATTTTGCTGGTGGAGCTTTTTTTATAAGGCACAAACTCACAAGCAGATAGTATGAAAATATGGTTTTGTTAAATATTAAGCAGGTTTTAAACTTAAAGGTACTATTTTCTTTGAAATAAAGCGAAATTATTTTTATAAATAGCCAAATTGAATTTATGTATTGTCTTTGTTTGCAGCCATTTACAAGTCAATTGTAAAAATTTGTTGGAATAGAATCCTCTCCTTAATATTGTTACTTATAAAGACATTTATGTATTACAATTTAAGGAAAGATATAATTTTTTAAATAAATTTTTATACAAGAAATATCATTCTTGCAATTAGCCATAGTTTTAAATTTATTACATGTTATGTATTATATAATTCTTTTTTACCTTTTTTCTATTTTTAATTTTTTTCTTCTTTATGCCCAGTATATTTACAATCTGTCATTATCTATTATTGAAATTTGAGTGCTAAGCCTTGTAGTGTTTAGTCCCATTTATAACAATTTTATTTTATTATTTAAATTATTAAAAGAAATCCGCATTTGTGTTATTTTACTAAAAATCTCCTTTGTTTTTGAAGAAATAAAATATATGTTAAAATGAATGTGTTTTCTTATAATTCCTTTTATTTTAGCTGTAAATACAATTAAACCAGTTTTGATTCTTTTTGTGGTCAAGAGATTATCATCCTTGTCAAGGAGGTGTGGTATTTTATTAGCGTTTTAGGGTAAACTGTGATGTGGGGGATCTCTTATTAACACGTTTTAAGTTCATCAACTTATGGTCTTTTAACTGTTGACCTAATGTCCGCTAGTCGTGGACACATTCTAGATGTTCAAAATGTTAACATTTAAAATAACGATAAATAGTGACATAACTCAATTATGTACAGTAAAACCCCTCATATCCGTCACCTATGGGACCGGAGCATGGTCGTATAATACGAGGAACAAAGAAAAGCGAATATTTCAGAGTAAAAATTAAATCTTTATTATAATAAATAAATTTACGTACTCTAATCTACATTTGTATTATAAAATATACATACTAATCCTGTTAAGGAATACGCTTCAAAGTCTTTCAGACCACCTTTGTCAAATCGTTGAAGTATATCTAACTTCTACAGTAATGTACACTCAACCCGTTTTTGTTTCAGTTGAGCCACTATATTCTCTAAAGATATAGCACAACACTGGATTGTAAATATAGAATAACACGCACGATAATAAGAAACCAAGTGTAGCGATCAATATGATAGGAAAAAACCGACTGGCCGCTTTTATTGTTTTGTTCTTAATATTCTGATAAGGATGAAGTTCGGTCTTGTCAGATTAAACTTTCTTCTTTTTTTAACCAAGGGGTGTGATGATCGGATATTCCAAGGAGTCGGATACTACCTGATGAGTTTGGTTATGGATATTTATGTACTAGAAATCAGGTGTGTTGTCCATAGGGATTGAACCTGATTCTCCTGGGTGACTGTACGATATTCTGACAACTAGAATAGGAGACATTTCGATTGATCAATTTTCAAAATGGATCCTTGAACCATAACTTCCTTAAATCTTTTGAATATTCTAAACTGTTTCACAGTATCCTTGTGGATACCATCAGGGCCGCAGCTACATATTTTGCCAGAAGGGGCAAGCCCTAATTTTGCCGCCCCCTTCCACCACCCCCACCCCATTGCTATCCTAGCAATTCGCCAATAACTATTACTCCTACTCCTAAGTCAGCTTGTGAAAAATCTTGAAATATTTATTAATATTTGAGATAAAATATAAAATCATGTTTTAAGTTGATAACTAAGGTTTATTTGAAAATGAGAAACGAAACAATTCAAGTAAAATCTTTTTAATATACCAGAAAATATTATACATACACGCAGAAAATATTATACATCATACATAAAACAATTCTTCCAAAAACTAAAAGTGTATTTATGTAAATTTGACTTTTCGGCTGCAAATGTTTTGATTATTTTTTATCGATGCTCTTTGATATTTAATGGAAAAGAGACTTAAATCATCAGAGACATCGAAAAGAAACAACTAAACTCTAGTAAATTAAAATCTATTTATAAATAATAAACTCCTGTTCAGTTTAGTTAAAATAGGTGCCAGTCCTACTAATCTCTCTTCTGTCATACATGAACCTAACCCAAAGGGGGCCCGGGGGGCCTCCCCCGGAAAATTTTAGAAAATTAGGTTCAAAATGTTGAATTTTGGGCCTTTTTTAGAGCTTTTTCAGCTAAAAAAAAAAGCATCACCTAAAAGTTTGTTTAAAATTATTTCTGCAGAATTCTTAAAACATTTATTAACTAAATCGGTTTTTAGACTAAAAAGAAAAAGTTTTACCTTTAACGCTATACTATGCTATTAATTCTTTCTGATTCATTATGAAATACCTTCACAACGTCCTATACAGCAACTGAACTAGGGGATACACACTCAACTGAGTATATAAACAAACAACCATTAAAGTATGCAAATAAACAAACACAAAATAGTTTAATGTTTGTATCCCACATAAACATGTAAAGTGGGAATCCCAGTTTTAAATGTTAATATTAACTTGACTCTTGATCCATAAACAATAATCATTTATTTGCAAAATAATTATATTATTAGTTTTAAATGAGGTCTCTCCTAATTTAAGTTATTCATCTATCTTTCTATGTAAAAACATTAACTTCTTGGGGGGCAAATATCTTGCGGCGCCCCTCAGGCCCTAGCGGCCTAGGGTCGCGCCGGCCTGTGTCTAGTTCGTAGGGATAGGGCGCGCATCGTCGAGACGGACTACGCGAAAACTACACTGTGACCCGAGCATGAAATAGGGAATTAAGAAGGCATCTACTCACTGACAGTACTGCGTTCATATCGCTCACTCTCATCTGCCTAGCTCGCATGCCGCCCTCTACACCTGCATTACTGTGTCATATGACAGGTCTTAAATTAGTTAAATAAATTTAAAGTCTGTTAATCATTTTGCCGCCCCCTACATTTTGCCGCCCGGGGCAGAAGACCCCCCCTGCCCCCCCCTAGCTGCGGCCCTGGATACCATCTTTTGTATAATGTTAAAGTCCCTCATATTATTAAATCAAACAACTATTTATATTATGGGTAAAAAGCTTCAGAAAATATAACTTTATTTTTTCTTTTTCTTGGTTACTCTTTACTAGTTACTCTAAGAGTAATTGATAAATACTTGTATTAGAAGATTACTCCCCTTCTGCGTATCTTTTATTGTTAAATGGAGATTGAAATTGTTACTTAATTCACCTAAATTTATATGCAGATAAAAGCCTGATAATGCTTAGGTATGGGCGAAAATTTGCATCAAATATAAAAATGATTTGAAAAATAGCGAAGTTTTTTAACAATCATCTCTTGTAGCCCAAGAAGAAACTAGAAAATTAAGGGGTTAACCGAAGAATAATATTATATAACTTTATTTATTACTTCAGAAAAATACTCTCTTGATCAAATTAAATTTAGAACCTACATCAAATAATAATTTGTTAATCAATTGTTGTTATTGGGACGTAAGAAATTCCTCAAAATTAATTTTAAAAAATGATCTTAAAATATGTTATGTAATAAATTTGACTTGTTATGTAATAACTGTGTACATAATATATATAGTCTAGAACAGTGTTTCCCAACCCTATGGTCGCGACCCAAAATAGGGTCGCGAAAAATCTTAGTAATTATAGACAAAAATAAAAAACCTTAAAAAAAATAGTTCAATGAAATTAAAATATGTAAATTTAATTTAAATAATAAAATTATATAAATAAATTCATAAGGGTAAAGGAATTTTACTAGGAAAATTCAAAGACGAATATTCGAAAGGTTGATAAAAATAAAGCGACAAATTTGGGGTATTGCAACGAGTGATAATATTTCCTTGAGGCTTTGATTAATTTTCATTAAACTTCCGACAAAGGGTCATTAGCCCACCAACATAAATTCATGAAGGCACTTTATAATATAATGAAGAAAATACTGTTATAAAACATAAACAAATCAAGCAATGTCATCATCCGAATTAAGATGATGAGCCCTAATCCAGTAATGATTTTTAGCATTCTGGCTTTAGGCGCCATGTATATCCCTGCAATATTTAGGGTATGCAATATGCAATACAACATATTCCAGGTAGGGTCGCGAAAATATCGAGGATACATTTTTAAGGTCGCAGCATCTAAAAGGTTGGGAAACGCTGGTCTTGATGATAGCATGTATAAAAGTGACTAACTTCAAGCTAAAATGTTGTGCATAAGTTAGTCTTTTGGTGGCCTTAAAGAATATGTGGTCTGCTAAGTTTGTCTGTTGGACAGCTTGGCCAATGGCTGTTAAAATACAGATCACTAAAGAGCGGTCATATCCTAAACCATTTTGAGGAACAATGTGTTTTTCGCTTGCTATGTGACCACTCATTTTAAGATATATTTAAATAACTAGCCTATCAAATGACAAACTAAATTCAACTTGTTTCTTGGTCTACTAATTAATTTTTTACTCAGGATCATGAAAATCACATTACCCGCAAAATGGGTTGGGGCATGGCCTCTTTCCAGTGTTTTTTAACAGCCTATGACCAAGTTATGTTGTGCAGATAGGGTGACCATACGTCCCGTTTTGGCCGGGACAGTCCCGTTTTTTTAATCTTTTGAAGGCGTCCCGACGGTTTCCAAAAATGTCCCGTTTTCGGGAAAAGGGACATTTTATCCAGAAGATCTGGATAAAAGTAAAAACTGTCCCGTACGCCATGAGACGTTTTCAATGTTAGTAAATATTTATTCAATTGGAGTAATTATCAATTTAAAGTTATTATCGATTCAGATGATTCGTCACTACCGTAATTCGAATTTAAGCCGAACATCTTCGGCTTTAAATACTTTAAAATTGGAGAAAAAAAATCCGCCTCGAATTCTAGGTTTACTGATATTTTTAAAAAGTTCCTAATATTTTAAAATCTGGAATTTTAAGATATATGTAATTCGTACCTTCCTATTTTTATGTTATTTTACCATAGTAGTTTTTTCACTTTTTTTTTAAATTTTTATAAAAATTATTATTAGTTCTGACTATTGAGAGTAAACAATTTTTACTAAATTGTTTCGTATTTTACTTCTTACTTTAATTTTGTGAAAATTAAAATAAAAATTTGCCTATAAAAATATGCAGTTATTTTTCCCTCAAATCCTCCCCCCCCCCCCCCCCCCCGGTTATTTATTTGTCCCGTTTTGGACAAACTTACTTATGGTCACCCTATGTGCAGATGAACTTAGCCGATCACATATTCTTTTCGTGTGGTATAATATCACATATTATACCAAAAGATTATCTTATACTCAAAATTCTAGCTTGATATTAGTCTGTCACTTATTATTGCACGCTATCTCTTGGACTATTGTATTTGTGAAATATTAGCAAAATTCCTTTTCAAATTTAGTATGGCTCCTTTTCAATACTAATATTATTTATAGAATCATTTATGGGAAAGTACAGTGTAATGCTTTGAAATTCACTACTAAATAACATTTTTAAGTCCATTTGTAATGATCCTTTCTAACAGAAAATGGTGAAAAGAAAGGATTTTTTTTTTTAATTAGATACAATTTGATTGAATTTATCATTAAATTTAAACATTTAAATTAATTTTATACAAAAAATTTAGTACCAAGTATAGTATGTACTTGAATAACGCAGAGCATATAATATAATGTAATAATAAAGCATTATGCATCATTAAAAGGTAGTCTAAGAGGGGGGGGGGGGAGCAAACCCAAGAAAAAATCGATAATGTAATTAGTTGAAATAACACCATATATTTAACTATATTTATTTATTTAATTACATTAGGGATGCTTA
Source organism: Gerris lacustris (assembly GCA_951217055.1). Classification (NCBI taxonomy): domain Eukaryota; kingdom Metazoa; phylum Arthropoda; class Insecta; order Hemiptera; family Gerridae; genus Gerris; species Gerris lacustris. The sequence continues at coordinate 27,145,095 of OX578276.1, forward strand.
ATTTAATTAAATAAATTAAGTTTTATACGCAAGATAATCGATAATTTGTTTTATTAAATATTGGAGCAGAATAATTAGACTAAACGTTAGGTAGATGGTGAATAAAAGAAACTGTGAATTCCGTTTATTTTATAACCTCTTTAAGGTTAGAGCTAAAGCGTTTCCTTTGTCGATGTTGAGTCCTGTGCGGGTAGATTAGATTTATTTGTATTTTTTGAATTATTTTGTTGGTCTTTCTTTGCGAATTGTAAAGTTTTGAGTTATAGCCATTTTATAATAATTTTCTACGATAATATTATGAGTAATTCTGCATTGTTTGCTTGCTCCAAGTGTTTGACTCGACATCCGTTTGAAGAGCTTTCGTCAGGACAGCAGTTGTGTAAAGTCTGTTTTTGTTTGTTTCTTCGATTTTTTTTCTATTTATAAACATTTTTTATTACAACATATCTTCTTAAATATGCGGTTTACTTTTGATTTTTATTGAAAATTCATCTCAGACAGTAGGATTAAAAAAAAAATCGACTGTAAAGATCTGTTGCTCTCTAATTTTCTTATATAATGAAAAAATATTGTTTTTTACGCTTCATCAAATCATTGGAACTTAATTAGGAATGTTTGGCCCTAATGTTTTAAGTGATATAATCCTTATAAAAGTTTATATATTACTATTATATGATGGAATTGCAAAGATTTTATCTCTTATGCGCTTTTAATTTGATGACCGCATTTTTCTTTTCTAGTTTTATTTTAACTTAAATCCAATAAGAGGTGTTTTTGGCTACACGTATAATTAATAATTTACACAATTTAAAGATTTTAATTTTTTATTTAATTTAGTAATTGCGTAACTGTCTGACCCTGAAAAATCTGATATTTCTTAATGTGTTTATAATATAATATGAAGTTTGGCAAACTGTAATTAATAGATAGAGTAATTATTAGATTAAATATGTTTTTAGGTGTTTTTTTATTAGACAAAGGAATATTTTCCATCCAGTGTATAGTAGTCCCTTAGTCTACCAATAATAGCCAAGGGCCCCATGTTCTGCAGTAATAGAATGAGTTACTATAATATCACTTGTTATTAATGAATTATCATTAAAATTTAACTGATTAAATTTAAGATTAACACTGTATCTGGCAGCAGACTGATGTAAGATTGTAAATACCTTAACCCAGGTGTCAATAAAATCCAATTTCAAAGGATAATCCCTTAAGCCTCTTTCAGACTGCCGAATCGAGCACGGAAATCGAGCTGAACATGCTCAGCTCGGTGTTCCGGTGTCAATTAAATTAAATGCCCTGTGAACCGTACATAGGACGAGCCGAGATCTGCATGATCCACAACAAACGTCTGAACATTTCTGGATTAAGAAATTTTAGTTTAGTAAATTTTACTTTTTAATTTAAACTGCTAAATTTTTAGCTTGTGTTTACAATGATTATTAAAGGTGGAGTGTCAATGAAGCGACCGAGACGACTCTAGCCGCGCTGCTGGAGTCGCGCAGCTAGAGCCGCACGGCTACAGTAGCTTGTTTAACTTTCAATCTGGCGACTCGAGTCGTACGGCTCTAACCGTGCGACTGGAGCCGCGCGGCCCGAGTCGCTTGTTTTACTTTCAATCCCGCGACTCGAGTCGTACGGCCCGAGCCACTTCTATAAATTCTCTAAAATGCATTTTTTGCTTCAAATTCAATTTTATAGGCTTCGATATCATCATGGAGGAAGCATGGATGTTATTATGGTCCCTTCTTGATGAGAAGGAAGTAGAAGAGATACTAATTGTACTACTACAGCGGTTAAAAAGAATGGGTCGTTGATACGCCTTGTGCGAAAACGTCGGAGCACTTTATTACACCAAGCACTTTATCCAAACAGTTCGTTGTTCGTAATAAGGCGTGAATCTCACGTAAAAAGGGTATCGTTGGTATTGTGAACACAAAATAAGTAAGGGGGGAGGGGAGAAAAATTTTGATTTTTTTTTTTTACAAAATGGCGCGCAAAATTAAATGTTAACATCAAGTGTTATACATTTTTGAACTCTACTCTTCAATACCTTTCATTTGATACCCCACTCAAAATTAAAAAAAAAAAATCGGATAACATTAATTATCCGCCATCTTGGATTTCCAGTAAATCAGATCAAATTGATAATCTTATTTTTTCTATGGCCCAGCAGACCGCACATTTTGCATATTTTTCTATATTTTTAGTAATAGCGGAAATACGATTTTAGGGGGGGGGGGGGACACGCAAAATGCCGATGTTTTTTGACAAAATGGTGCTGAAAATTAGGCACTATCCCTATGTGGTATATATATTTCTATTCTACTTTTCAATACCTTTCATTTGATACCCCACTCAAAATTTAAAAAAAAAAAAAAAAAAAAATGCGATGTGAATTATCCGCCATTTTGAATTTGAACAGCTGATAATATTGAGTTCACTATATTTTTCCTGTGTGTGCGTTTAAACGATCTTTTATACTGGAAAGTTTCACGTTTTTATCTCTTTTGGTTCAAAAGTTATTGGAACCGTACAGAGTGACAGACAGACACAGGAACGAAACTATAAGGGTTTCTTTTTTTTGGTTTTACCAACGAAACCCCAAAAAATGAACAAAATGTTTCTTGTGTGAAATTTTATATTCTTCAATTTTTGTCTAGTCCTTAATTGGTCTCCAAGCCAGAGGAAGCGAGATATTCACAAAAATATGTAATTTGGCTTATAATTTATTACTTCATAAAGAGCTTTATTTCGCCGTATATTTATGGGCTTCAAAGAAATTACTAATACTAATGCCCTTTTTAGGGATTCGAGGTCATCCTAAAAACCCTTATACTTTTGGTAGTTCATCCGTCCGTCCGTCGCATCTTGGAAGTATCTCCCGACCTACTGTAGCTAGAGATTTGAAATTTGGTATTCAAGTAAACTTTTTTCCCAAAAACAGGAAACATATTGCAACCTTAAACACTCAATATTTCTTCGATCAGCAAGCAATTGCGAACTGATCGCAATATATTTTATTTTTTGTAATTTTTGAGTGGGGTATCACTTCAAAGGTATTGAAATGTAGATCACAAATACATATCGCGTTTCTAAAATGCCGGCCATTTTACCCCCGAAATTATTAAAGCAAAACGAAAAAAAAATGTTGCTTGACGGTATTGCAATCCCACCCGCGGAAGGAAAGCTCAATGCTCGAAAGAGATGGGACCTGTTACTCAAATATGCTCCCGATAACAGAACAGTAATAACACGTTTCCACCAAATAACTGTTTTGCCCATCTCTATATTTTCAGCCGCGACGACTGATACGGCTAGACTGCTCGTGTGGGCAGTCGAGCCGCGCGGCTCTGCGCCGTCTCACTAGAGCCACTTCAGTCGCGCGGCTGCAGCCGCGTCATTGGAAAGGGTTCCATTGATTTACCTAAAAGGAGTCCTATTTATGAGACGCGTGGCTCCAGCCGCGCGGCTAGAGTCGTCTCAGTCGCTTCATTGACACTCCACCTTGGATGCGGCTAGACTGCTCGAAAACCATACGGCTCTGAGCCGCCTCTCTAGAGCCGCTTCAGTCGCGTGGCTACAGCCGCGTCATTGAAAAGAGATCCATTAATTCACCTAAAAGGAGTCTTGTTTATAAGCCGCGCGGCCTCAGCCGCGAGGCTAGAGTCGTCTCGGCCGCTTCATTGACACTCCACCTTAAGAAAGCTGTTTTGAAGTTGGCATATATTATATTCACATGGCCAATTATAAGAGTAAAAGTAAACGGTGACGTTGGTGGATGACTATCCACGTCCTCCTATTTAGTTCTGAAATTATCAGGGATTTAAAATTTCAGCATGTCAGTGGGCAATATAAAAATTTTACTCGCTTGACTCCTTTGGACTTAGAACAAATATTCATTCAACAACATATCCAAAGACACCTGTTTGAGACAGGCAATTTGTAAATTAAAAAGCATGAATGAATTAAGGAATTTAAAAATAAAAAATTACAAATGGTAAAAATATAATTATGAAATAAAGGTTTATATAAAATTAAGGATTAATAAAAATAACAACAGGCATAATGTTTTGTTTATTTATGAAATAAGCGATAAGTTATTGTTTTTAGTAGATAAGGTTACAGGAAGGTTCAAGCCTGCTCCCAAAAGGCTGAAACGAAACACCCCTTTAATGTTTTGACAACAACTGAATTGGAGTGCCATAGCTAGCCAGATAGAGTGAACATTGCTTCCTCGTTGGGTGCCTGTGCAGAGACTAATGCCTGGCTCTTTGCTCTGTTCAGTTCAGCAGTCTAGACGATTGATAAAATTTTGAATATTCTCCCCTACACCTGCATGCCAAATATTAAAATATCTCTTGCCCTAAAAGTTTATTATTTAAAGATTTAATCACTTTATATCTAGAAGAGATAATTTCCTTTATTGCAATATTACAGACCAAAGGGTCATTATTGTTTTTAAATTTACTTTAAACATTTGATGTATTTATTTTTTCAGGACTGTAGGGGTTCTACTCCTGTGGTGAAATGTACTTATTGCAGGTCGGAGTTTCCTCAAACTAAGTAAGTGTAACGAAAAAGACCTTACAATTTAGGTTTATTTCTATAACGAGTTTGCTGGAGTCTAAGTGGACGTGGTGTTAAAGTCAATAGTCACATTTGCTCGTCCATCTATGAACGAAGTTGAGATCAAGGATTCAATCCCATTTGTAGGCACTTTGATTTACCATGGCTATTGATAACACCTTATTCACTTTGGCTTTACATGGTGTGTAAAATGGCTGAACTCCGCAAGGTGTTGTGGCCTAATTGCTAGTATTAAACTATTGGTTCATCCCCCCTATTTTACTACTACTTACCAGGGTACTAATCTACTTGGTTATCCACCCTATATTTGTTTACCACTTATAAATAATTCCTTTGTCTAAATAATTATTAAGACAAAGGGATATCTAGTCCAAAGAGCTTTAGGACAAAGGAATATCACTTGTCTATATGTAAAGGTGATAATATCACTTAGTCAAATTAACTATTAGGGCAAGGGAATATTCACACTTTATATAACTAAGTAAATAAGTGCCCTAACCAGTTTCTATTAAGACCTGTTGTAATATTCAACAACTGTAAATAAACTTAATTGCAAATTGTAGAAAAACACTATCTGAATACTATTACTGTTTAATGAATATCATTTTAATATTCATCTCACATGGTAAAATTAGAGTTTTAAATTTGTTTAAGTAACTGTACGTTTTTTTGTCTTTAGCAAACTAAGTTCCATTTGTCCTAAATGTGAGAACAACGTTAAACAATTTGGGAAGCCAACTGCTTGTGAATATTGCAATATTATTGCTGCATTTATTGGTAACAAATGTCAGCGATGTACGAACTCCGAGAGAAAATACGGACCACCTGTTACGTGCGAACAGTGTAAACAGAAATGTGCCTTTGATAGAAAAGATGATGATAAAAAGGTTGGTGTTTTTTATTTTCACTACTTATTTATTTTATTAAAATTTAGTAGTGGGGTAAATAAGGTGAATAAATTATTTATTATTGAGAGGTGCAATTTTAATCAATTCTGAAAAAAAGAAACAGTTATTATCAATGTAAAATTAGGTTGTGATAATAAATTATCTAAGGTCTACTAAACTATAAGTAATAATATGGTATGTTTTATTTTCTACGCAGTTAATTGTTTAACGTTGATAAAAATATTTTTATAATTTTATTTTATTTCTAGGTTGACGGGAAGTTGCTCTGTTGGCTTTGTACTCTGTCTTACAAGCGAGCTCTAGCTAAAACAAAACAGTCGGATTCTGAAAGAAGAGCTGCTCATATGAAGTTGGCTGCCCAACGAAACAAAATCAAGGATGGCAGGTAATAACTGTTTCTTAATTGGTTATTGAGTTTTGTTTTTTCAACTTTGGCTCAGTTTCATTGGCGGAAACACTGCTTAGTTTAGTAATCATTTATATTTACCCTTTTTTTTAGTTTTAAACACTCAACCGTTTTTGTTATTCTCTTTGATGCCACATTATTTTATTTTTTGTGTGTATACATCACACTATAAGTCTATTTCCACTCCTTACCTGTTTCACTCTTTTAGGTTGCTGCCCTCATTTTGGATTTCTAGTTTCTTTTGAGGTAGTTATCCGATAATTAAGTTAGGTCTACTGGTTGGCCCTTAAAATTTGTATCTTTTCCTTCTTCTTGAAATCTAGTCAATCATGTCCTGTAAGGTTCTAAAAAGACTCAACTACCTATCTAGTTGGTTCTTACCTCTCCAGAGTTCCTGCAAATGACATTTCCATTTTTTTCAAAACAGTTTAGAAATTTCCAACAATAATGTTTCTGAACCGTTAAACTTTATTAAGATATAGGTGTGCTGTGTCCATGCTTAGCTCAGTAACCTCTAGGAACAGTGAGGGTGTGGGCGTTCAAAGATAGTAATGTTCCTAGAAACTACATTGGCTGGAGTTTGATAATCATACCATGTTGTAATAAACCTGTTCCAGCTACTTCATGATTAGCATCAACTTTCTTCTTTATTAATTTATATTTTACACATTTACAGACCCATAATCAAGCCATAGCTGTTAAAGCACCCGTTCAGAAAAAAACCATTCTCTAAAACATTATTAACTAAAAATAATTTTGCTTATTTTGGGAAATAAAATATATTCTCTGGTACCTAAAGTTGTTATTATTATTAATCAGTTTGACTATTTAATATCAATAATAAACATGTTTATTAAGAGAAGTAACAGTTGTTGTATAGAAAATTAATATGTTTGAATAAACATTGTAAATTAAGTTCAAAGGCCATCTACCTAGAGGCATGCAGCTTCAAGAATAAATAGAATAACACTAAAATAACTGTACTTACATAATGTATATGTAGTAAGCACTTAACTAAATTAATAAATGTATTTAATTTTATTAGAATACGAGGTCATAAGAGATCTTCGAGTGGTAGATCTGAAGGAAGCAAGGATATAAGCCGAGAGAGTAACGATGGTTCCCCTGTAGTGAAAGCAGCTCGGCAAGGCAACCACCGTCCTCCTGGTGAAACTTTGGACCCCAACTCCTCTGATCATGTTGTGGCTATGACCCAACTAAAAGAGCAAATGGCTTCCTTACAGAAACAACTTCTTCAAAAAGATAGTGTTTTGTTATCGAAAGATAAAATGGTTTGTCACGAGTTTATTTACCTTATTTTATTTTATTATTTATATTAATTATTGATTGTGTCTGGTAAGAATTTCTTCTCTTTGCCAGGGTTCGTTCAATGGAATCATGTAAATAGTCTATCTCCCGTGATATTATTTAACCCCTGTTTTCACATGTTTTCCTCACGTACTTTTCTTCATGTGTTTTTCTTTTACACAACCCATTATTGTCTAATTTATTTAATGTTCTGGTGAGAGTTGTTAAAGGTTAGTAATAAACTTGAAAAACGTTTACTTGGTGAATGTGATCTGGCTATATTACACCTCTCTCATGAGTGCCAGTCTATTGAATGTGTGTGAACAATAGTACATTACGCGTCTAGTGTAGAAAGTAGCATTTTGCATGCAAGTGTGGAGTTTGCGCCCAAGCGACAGTGAGGTTTGTAAAACCACACGAGCAAGCAAAATGCAGTTTTCGCACGAGTTGCATACCATACTTTATCTGCAATTATTGGTTTTTAATAATAAATACAAAAAAAAAAAATAATAAACTTCCAGTATGTAAGTTTGTATTTCTCTTTTGATAAAGATGACATTAATTCATTAGTTGTATTTTGTGCCGAATTAATTATTTCAGGAGGCGTATTATTCTCCTTATTTTCATCATAATCTCTTAAATTACTCATTGTTTTTTACTAAAAACTCGACATAAACAGTTAATTTAATTAAACAAACAGCAAATTAGTTTTGTTAGGTGTAAGCAAACTAGCTAATCATGCGTAAAGGTGAGAATTCTTCTTTTTTTTAGGGCTGAAAAAAGAGGAATTATAGAAACGGGCATGCCCAATGAATACAAGTGTATAAAGAATCACTTTCTACGCATCTAAACAGAGATTCAATGTCTATATTTCGTATCAATCGTAGATAAAAGATTTTTTTTATGAAACAGAACAATAATCATCTACCAATTAAATTGGTTTCGTCTTAATACATTTTTTAAAATTATTTCCTCCCGTAACACGTCTGTTGTATTTAAATAATATTACAATAACAATTACAAAATTTTATACTAAATATCAATTACAAAATTTAAACATAAAAGGAGAACAAACAATACAAAATGATAGCAAAAGATAACTCCCCATTTTTTTTTTTTTTTTTTTACATTTAATAAGCGCAGACAGTTGAAATTAATATAGGACCATCTTGTAGGCTTTAGTCAACAAACCATCCAAATTTCTTAAAAACCAAATGAGTACTTTTAAACCATTGACTTATGTAACCAAATGCCTTTTATAGACATCTTTCTTTATAAATATATGTTGTTTTTTTTTCAGATAACTGAGCTTAAAGCCAAACATTTCACTATTGAAACAGAGTTAAGAAATAAAATGAAGAATGAACAAAATGAAAATGATAAGAAATTTGAAGTATTATCATCGAAACTCAAATCACTCAGAAAAGAAGTGGCAACATTGAAAAAAAGTGGTGGGAAGAAAAGTCTAGGATCAGCAGGAGCTGCTACCGGCAGCGGAGCTGGTAGCGGAGGAAGTGGAACGGACAGTCCTTTACCTTAACTTAACTTATTTCTCAATCAATATTATTTCATAAGTTTTAAACTGGCAATTGTGTAAATAGTTTAGATAATTAAGTTATTCATAATTTATGATTTTTACCTTTTAATATTTATTTTTAATTATTTTTTAAAATATGATATCTGTATAATCATGGTTTACAGAAACTTAGTAATTTTGTCAATGCCGGTCCCAAAAAAAAACCATTATGGAGTGTTCATGACCATTTTATTAAATTTTTATTATTTATGGACCATTTTTTTATATTACTGGAAAAAGGATATTTTTATAATAACAGTATTAAGCCGTGCTTATTTTAAAAGTTTCGAGCTATAAAATTTGTTATAAAATTTAATATGAGATTAATGTTTAAATCTAGAGATTAACCTGCATTTGAAATAATGATCTCGTTTTTTACTCTTTTCCCCATAAAAAGCAATAATTAATTTTTCATGAAATTTTGTTGTTTTTTTTTTAAAAAAATATTCATATCTATAAGAAATAAAAGGGACCTGTCTGTATATTTTCTTTTTTGTATTGTAAATATAGTTGTTTCTTTTTTTCTACTTTTTATAAATTGTTAAAATAAATAAATGAGCAACCCTTTGTTAGTTCTGTGAATATAACAATAAAATATGGTGTTATTTTACTGATATGTACCTTTAGGTGTAAACTTTCTTGCTCGACACTTTATAAATAAGCACTTAAACATTTTTTTTTTTTAATCCTGAATTATGTTAAAATCGATTTTATTTTCAATTCTATGAATTGTTTTTGTCAATGAATGATTGACCTCTTATTATTGAGATTCAATGTTGTATAATTAGGTTATAATTAAATAGAAATTCCAATAAATGAATGCTTTTTTAATTTGGTTTCTTTATTCATTTTTTTTTTTTTTTTTTTTTTTTTTTTTTTTTTTTTTACGAGGGTGAATCAAGTAGTATCTACACACCGATTATATTCCTGTTGACTTTCAATTAAAGTCTTTTCTGGAGATTGGTCAAAAATGCACCAATTATAAATACTTTTTCATTTCATAAGTTTTCTCTTAATACATTTTCCATATTCAGTCCTCTATTTTAAGACACACCTATATACAGGTCGATTTTGCGAATCTTAGGTGTATTTATCTGTCGTAGATTAACTGGGCTTTGATGTAGCATATCTGGTTTTTCGAGAGAGTATGAAATGAAAAAGTATACATAAATAATGCAATTTTCATCAATATACAGGAAACACTTTAATTATTTATGAATTATATTTGTCAGTTTTTCCATTTCTATACGTGATGCCCCAGATACGCTTCATCAACCTTTTTTTTTTTAAGAATATGACCTATGTATGATATTTTTTCTACCCATATTTAAAGGGACTTTTTTATTCAGCGTCAAAATTCTTGTAAGATCCTGAAGTGCATGTGGTTTCGGTTCTGGGACACCTTGTATGCATTTGTACAGATTGGTTAAGATTCTGTCCGAATACTCCTCAGCTGGTAACATTCAATCCACCGTATTTCAAAAACTAATCCGTTGGTCCTCTAACTTCAATTATACCATTTGAAAGCCGCAAGTTGCCACAGTTTCAAACATACCTTTATTAAGAGTAGCTGGCTATGGAATTTCAGGGTCGAATTTAATTTTTTTTTTTCATTAGAATTTCAAATGTAACAGGATTTTAAAGGTGCTTAGCAACTGTTAATTTGAAAATCAATGAGTGACTCTGAAAGGTTTATTTTATGCTCTTTAAAATTGTTTCTTAGCCCAATTTCTCAATATTATTTAGTTTTTGAGATATTGTGCATTTTTTAAATTTCACAAAAACACTGAAAACAGAATTAAATCTATGTCTCAAAAACTACTAAGGTATGGGAACATCTTTTTGTTGCATTTCACCCATATAATTCACCAGTTTCTTTATGACATTTTATCGCAGGTCACCCACCACCTGTATAAAATGAAAATATGGTGAATTAGATTTATATATATTTACTCATAAACAATGGTTGTTAAAACTATGTGTCTGTGGTTTGTGTTCCGTAGAATAAGAAACAAGAACCGGTTGGTGAGGCATAGACAGTTATGTCATGTGTGACACAAATCAACAAGAATCTATTAGAGTTGCTTGAATATTTTTAATATACCATCTAATGTAATATTACTTGAAGAAGATGTCTGATCAATCCATAGGTGATGTAAAGGACAGTTCAAATTAGGGGCATTGGAACATACCTATAAAAATAAATTTATACCATAATTGAAATTGGTTAATGATAAATGATAAATTCAACCTATTTTTTCATAAGATGAGTAGGCAATTATCAATATGAAAATTCATCAAATGTCTCACTCTCATTTCTAAATGTGAAAACCTAAACTTAAAGGCATTATCAATTTAATGAACACTACAAAAAAAAAATCGGTCCGAGAAAACTCAGACTAACTTTCTCATAATCTTGGTTCCAGATCCCAGAAACTTTTTGTTTTTGATTTTCAACAAAATCAGATTTATTGTCATCAATATCTCAGAAACTAGACTTTTTCCGGGAAAACAGCTTGCATCATTAGATTCGCATTATATTTTAGAATTTTTTAATCAAATTTGTTGAAACCATTTTTGAGAAATAAGTTTATTTCACGTTTTATTTAGAATTTTGGAGGTAGTGGCCCTAAATTTAGAGCTAAAATTCATTCCTTGATCTTGCCTCGGAGTATGATTTTCCCGATCATTGTCAAATTTCATCAAAATTGGCTCAGTTGTTTAGGCTCTACGCGTCTGTACAAACGAAAGACAGACATTTTTTAAAAACCACTTTTTTGGACTCAGGGAACCTCAAAACATGTAAACCCATCAAAATCGAATTTTCGCACTATCTTAATACTTTCTCTTTATATGAGTAAGTAAAAATATGTTGTAATGTGTTCTCTAAACAATGTGTTTGCCTTATAAGAACGGGTAACTGGCACATTCCGGACTTCCAGCCACGCAGTGAGGCAACACATTTCCTAAGGAAATGACTCTTGTTTGAGCCAAATGAGTCTTATAGTGCGGGAAAGTAAAAAAATCGGCCCGAGACATCTCAGATAAACTTTTTCATATACGAGTTCATAGTTACTTAGCCCAGTGTTTTCCATTTATTAGTTTTCGTAGGTACATTTAATTATTATTGAACATTTTATCAGAATGTATCATAAAAATAACTTCTCCTTGGTGGGGAATGGAACCCTGGCCTCTCTCCATCTGTGTTTAAAGCTATTTTCTCAGGAACTAGATTTCTCCCAGGAGAATAGCTAATATCGTTAGATTTTTATTTAAATGGACTACATTTTAGATTTTTTTTAATCAAAATTGTCGAACCTCTTTCGAGAAATAATTTTATTTCATAGTTTTTGGGGGGTAGTGTCCCCGAATTTGGAGCTAAAATTAATTTCTCAATCTCGCCTAGGGGCATGATTTTTCTAAACATGTATGCCAAATTTCGTCAAAATCGACCCAGTAGTTTAGGCTCTAGGTGTCTGCACAGACAACATTTTTTTAAATACCACTTTTTTGGACTCAGGTGACCTCAAAACTTGTAAATCCATCAAAATCGAATTTTCGCGCCATCACAATATTTTCTCTTTAATATGAAAAAGTAAAAATGGAGTGGGCAGCCAATGAGAAGACAGGATTTTAAAATCCTGAGCTTTCAAAACTTTTCAACGCTCTTTTTCCAAAAAATTAAAACCAAATTCTGTAAATTGTTGTCTCCACATGTCTCATCTCAATTGTTATCAGTTATCATATCAATATTTAATTTTATCATATTTCCTTATCAATAGCTACAACAACAATACAAAATCGGTTTCTTATTTTTAATTCATATTGTATTAAAAATGTATGTCGAGACATGAAAAGATAGTTTAAATTAAAATATAATATTTCATAAATAAGTGAAACCCCTGAAGACAAGGTAATTCTCACTCACATCCTCTCATCATCTTTTAAAAATACGTTTTTCCATTATTTGATAAGCGTTATCAACGATTATAAGTTTTACGTCGTAGTTTATTTGTAACATTTTAATTGGTCATTAATTTGTATTTTCTGACGAAACGAATGTTTTATTTTGACATTGATTTTACCGCGTTTGTGTTTAAAAGTCAGTAACAATGGTTATTACAGTATCTCTTCAGCATATTTATAGATTCCCAGTTGAATTAGTTTTTAAATGTTATAACGAGAAGTACAATGATACGAATCTAAAAACTCATAATATCGAAAAGGTTGAAAATGAGGAGAAGAAAGAAGGTAATGACAGTTAATATTACTTGATATTTTGGTAACATTTTATGATTGTAAACAACTATATATCAGGAGTTATAAAGTTTTAAGTAACCAAGTTGTCGAACACCCTTACAAAACAATAAATAAATAAAGTTTAAAATGCCTAAACACGTTATAAATACAGAAACTTTCTCCTACAAAGTTCTGTAAAATGTCACTGTTGTTTCTTTCTAGTTTGGCATATCTAATTGCATATATAGAAGTGATGTTCTGGTAGAAATACAGTATATGGGTGTATACTTTATGTTTTTATTACTAGAGATATGACACTTTGTCTGAATTTATTTATAAACAACTTCAACTGGTTTTTGAGCAAGGTTATATTTTCATTTCTGAATATTATAAGTTGATCTCGGTTTCATGGGGCATCGGACTTATCACTGATACTATTGATCTATCAAAAAGTTGTTTAAACTAATGAATTTTATTGTTTTTATACACAGTATACACAGGAGGGATTATATTCCTTTGTTTAACAACTGTTAGACAAAATTAAATCATCCCTACATTATAAAAGTGCTGAGTAGTATTCCTTTGTCTTAACATTTATTAGACAAGTCCTGGATCTGAAATATATCGATACTAAGAGCCTCTGTCAATTCGAGATTTACCAAATTAAATAACATAACAAATTACCATTAATAAATTACTTACGTCGATGCATTTTATGTTCTTCTAAGTGATCTTTTTCTACCTTAGAATAGATGATACCTACCATACTCTGGATGCTGATTTAGAAATTGTTATGGAAAAGCCCTGGTAGTTCATTTCTATCATAGGCGCTTCAGGAGATTTGATTCCTGACTCCTGGGAACCATGATCGATGTTCAATTAGCATCGTGATATAAATGAGTTTCAATTAGTTGATTTTTGATCTAAAGGAAAATTAAAATGTTCCCATTTGCAATATTATTATTTCGACCCCTCCTTGGGTCATTCTCAAGCTGACTGACTAGAAGATTACCCTACATAGATTATTTTACGTCAAATTAAACATTTATCAATCTTGGAATCGTCTGATTCTCGTCAAACTTCTAAAATTCGATAATCTTTATTTCACTTCGAGATACTGATTACAAATTTATTGATTTTATACCTATTTTTAATATATTTTATACTATCTATTTTACCTAATAATTTATCAACTGTCCACTACACTAGAGTGACAAAAGAAATAGTATATAAAATAAAGAAAGGTGACTTTCCCCCAAAAGTTAAGAGTCTGTCTCAACACTGACCTACACTCACATTTCAATTTGTCTTATGGACCGCTAGTGGTTAAAACTCGGGTTAGTTCAATAAAGTTTCCTTTATTGGAGAAATGTCTTTCTTTATTCCTTGTTAAGTCACTCCACCGTTCGTCTTATCAATTTTTACAATTGTTAGTTAACATTTAAATGACAACTTTTTTTAATTTCAGAGGCTGGGATGGACTGTGTGACAAGAACAATAAGTTTTGCCAATTTCTTTCCATCTATATTTCAGAGAGTAAGTATTTTGTTGTTTGAGGCTTTTATATTTATTTAATTTGTTTTGTTTAGCTTTAGTGTAGATATTTTTATTGTCTCTTAGATTTCTTACATGTGTGCATAATTATCCTCACCTGTCTATAATTAGATTATTTTCCTTTTACTTACTCTAGTCCAGGGGTCTTCAAACTTTTTGGTTGAAGGGCCGGATCTGGAAATGATGATCCACAGCGGGCCCGATGAAGTAAGCAGCTTTCAGCTATCATGTTTCACAATTGTGAAGGAATTTGGATATTAAGCTTATAAGCCATATCCATTTCTGCCAAAATAATTTATGTAAGACTAGTCTTACATAAATTATTTTGGCAGTGACGAAATTTGGCATACATGTTTAGAAAAATCATATTCCGAGGCGAAATCGAGATATTATTTTTTCTCCAAATTTGGGGGCAAAATATTATTTCCCGAAAACGGTTTCGACAATTTTGATTAAATAATTGTAAAATGTAGTCCATTTAAATACAACTCTAATATATAAGCTGTTTATAAGCCATTTTCCCGATTTGTTAACTCTATACAGTACACTGTTGTTTTCTTACAACTTTAAACAATTGCTTCACTCCTCACTCTTGTTATTTTTGTTCCAAAGTTTGGTCCAAGAAAAAAATCGTTGACAAACCATATCAGAACTATCCTCAAATATTTTACAAAACAATCTACAGAATTTGGTTTTTAATTTTTTGGAAAAAGAGTTGAAAAGTTTTAAAAGCACAGGACTCAGAGCCTAGAGCCTAAACTACTGGGCCGATTTTAACAAAATTTGGCATACATCATACATGTTCAGTAAAATCATGCCCCGAAGCGAGATCGAGAAATATTTTAGCTCCAAATTTGGGGGCTCTAACCCTAAAAACCCTACATAATATTATTTCTCAAAACGGTTTCGACAATTTTGATTAAATAATTGTAAAATGTAGTCCATTTAAATACAACTCTAATATATAAGCTGTTTTCCCAGGAAAAATCTAGTTTCTGAGATATTGATGAAAATAATTCTGACTTATAATCAAGGACAAAAAGTAAGCAACCACCTGTTGAATACATTTAAAAAAATATATATTAACTAAGAATAATATATTAGCTAATGTATAAATATAAACATAATATATAAATAATATATTAACTAAGCATCGTGTTGCTTTATCATTGAAGTGAGCTTAATGCAATACATATTTAATATTAAGCAAATTAATAGTTAATCATGATGAGTTTATAGTTTAAAAGGATGATTGGAGTCGACGGTAGTGCCGGGTGGGACTCCTACTTCACTTGGAAGGTTCTATAGGAACCCTTCTAAAGTTGGGTTCATAGTCACAGCTAGCAGATTGACACTCTTATCCGCCTGTAGAGATAACAATGTATTCATGTTTTCTGAGATCTGGGACTGAGATTATATGAAAAAGTTACTCTGAGTTGTCTCAGACCAATTTTTAAGCTCCTAAATTGAAGTTAAAAGAGTGCTGATGATACTTTTGCACATAAGCCATTTCTTGCAACATTTGAAAACACCTCTAATTTAAGCTTTTATTGGATATTGTTTCTAAAAAATGTACCAATTTATAGCCATTTTAAATGTTTACTAATTTTCCAACATGCTATGCACACAAGCTGCACTATTCTTTCATCTACATACACAATGAAATTTGCTTTAAACAAATGTTCCAATATAATTTAAATGCCTTTGATTTGCATCCAAGTGAGATATGATATCTTTGAAAATAACATGGTTTTGATAATTTGTTCATAAATATCTAATCATTAACATCCGAATTTTCAAGAAAATTAAAAATATAGTTCTTTTTGTATTTTTATGACTAGATATTATTAAAAATTAAAAAAAAAAAAAGTGGTATCAAAATTTGTCTATTATATAATTGGCCAGTATTTTAATTTATTTTTTATTTATTTATTTGTTTGCTTATATTATTGCTTTATTTGTTTGCAGATAAAATCATTACAAAATAAAGATATATCTATGGAAGAAGAATGCTGGTCAGATAGCCCAAACAGACGATATTGGGTGCGGAGTCATAACTTGACTTGGCAGGATGATGCAACCTTGGCTCATTCTGCTTTCTTGTCTCCTGATGAACACAACAACCATTGGTATATTAGTAATTCATTAATTTTTTTCTTTTTCCATAATTGTACTACGAGTTCTATATAATTTCATCATTGCAAGTAATTATACAACTGTTTCAGGACACGCTGGGATCAGGAAAGTTTTGCCGATTTTAGTAGTTGGGGTAAGCTCGGGACTATTTTGGAACTCTATATGAAAAGACATATAGAGATAAAAATGAAAGAAGAAATAAAGACACTTGAAAATGCAATGTCTTCTATGAAACAAAAAACATAACTGGAGTTAATAATTAATCCTGTTTAAATTATTGAAATTCAGGAAAGATTTTTTTATTTTTAAATTATATTAAAAATAATCATCTTAATTTAAAATAAAATAATACTACTGATTCTAAACTTAAAGACAATAATGCTAGATAATTGGTTTTGTGTAGAATTATTTGCACCTACCACTCTCTCTTATTCTTAGTACACATTAGGTTTGTTCCAACCACACTTCAAACTGGTTTGGAACTCTCCGACGCATGCGCATCGGACCACATTTGCACATGCGTCGTACAGTTTGAAACTAGTTTGGAGCTAGTTTGAGGTGTGGTTGGAACAAACCTATTGTATTAATGGTTTTTGATTTTATTTAATTTTTGGAGAGTTCTTGTAGGTATTAAGTTATACTATCCATTATTCTATTTATAAACCCTTTCACTGTAAATCTTTTTAAATAATAAAAACTAAGTGCCGATTTAATTTTTTGTAGCTGTTTTCTCCTTTACAAAAAATTGCTAAATTTCAATATTTGAAGGTAAATAATAATTTTAAGATGCTATTATAATCTCATAAAAATAGGTATTTTTGTATATCTTACTCTGTTTAGATTTTGAATTTTTTTCCCTAACTTAATTTTATGAAGACACTGAGAATTTTATTTGTTGTTTTTTTCCCCCTTTTTACCCATTTCCATATGTATTACACTTGTCTTTTTACAAATGTTGACACCCTGACCCTAATACCCCCATTGCTATAATAATAATTAAGATACATTTGGTTGGCCCTGGCCCCTAGTGGGTGGGCTGTTGTGCAACAGTTTTTTTTTTTAAATAAATTAAATAAATTTTTAAGTAAATTTGTTACCATTATAAAAGTGAAAATGTATGACAATTCACTATCTTTACCTGCTAACAGGAATTGAATTTCAGATCCCTTTAATTATGCATTTATCAGGGTAAATTTTATCTGTCTTCTCATCATTTATTCTTTAATAATATTATGTTTTAACTTGTCAGGCTAGACTAAGGTAACTGGTTAATATATTGAGGTAGATAGCTTAATATATTAGGTAGTTTTTTTTTTTTCCCCTTTGTTGTCCCTTTTATATTAACTATAGGTGTAGAAGTGGGCCGTGAAGGGTAATAAAAAGATTTGGTTTAAATTATACGAAATGGCTATATTTCGCCCCACTCCGGGGCATAGACGTGCCTGAAACATCATTTTAACTTCATATAAATACAGTTCTGACTATGGGAAAAAAATTATAAATAAACTATACACTATACACAAGAAAACCTATTTTAAAAAAGATCAAATAAAATAATTAATGTTAACAGAACCTACCGGTATACGAAGGTTTGGTTACATGTTTAATATATATTAGTCAATTCATCTAAATAACTAGATTCGTCTTTAAAATTCTCGACTCTCCTACTAAACTCTAAACTAATTGGTTTAAAGAAACATAACATTTTTGAAACAGTAACAATTAACAATTAAAACAATTAAAAACGATTAAAAACAAAAATATCACAAAGAAGCTTGAGGTAACCTGAGTTTAACCTACTAATATGTATAGATGTAAACATCTAACTCTGGAAACATCTAAAAATTATTTATTTTTATTTTTTAAATACTATGAGCTATTACTATTTTATCCGTCATCTATTATGAGTGTATTATTTTACGTTTTATTATAATTTAATTTAAACAGAGAAATGTATATTAGGTTTGAAGCGGGAATTATGATTTGATTAGACATTATGTGTTATTTTTTTATTTTTTTATATTTAGGATAGCTGAGTAGAATTTATTAATGTCTTTTGAATCTGCTTTATAGTTTATAGTGTTATTTGTTAAGGCTATGTACGCGGCTTCAAAGCCCGGAGTGGGGCGAAATATAGCCATTTCGTATAATTTAAACCAAATCTTTTTATTACCCTTCACGGCCCACTTCTACACCTATAGTTAATATATTAGGGTTAAAGGCTTAGTGTTATTAGTTGCAGTCATTACTGCTATTAGCCAACCTTCTTTGTCAAATAACTAGCTTCCCAACAGAGTGTTTAACAGGGGATATTAATGTAATTTTATGTTATCTTAATCTTTTATCAAATTGGACTCAAATTTTGTATTTCCCACAAAATGAGAAGTCCTGATAAAGAATTTAAGTTTAGAAAATTTGTTTTATTATTATTACATACAATTGCCTTCCATAGCAGTTTAAAAACAGTAGACTGCATATTTTTACAATCTGTGATTGTATTTTGCTCTGTGATCATTAAGTGCAATTTAGGAATAGATAACTAATAAAACTATTGCTATGTTCTATAAATGTTTTTTTTTTTTTGTTTTGTTATTGTTTACAAATTATTTTTATTACAGTATACGATGTTTTGATACAGTTTGCTCAATTATGTTATTGATAAATTAAATTTTATTTTATAAAGTTTTAAAAATAAAAAACTTTACATAAGATTTGTTTTTTAAATTTAATTTATTTCCTGCTTCTCATTATTCTTATTATTTATTAAATCGTCAAGAAACAATTTTATGTGACATATTTCTTCAAAATGAAGGTTCGAGGGATACAAATGCAATATCAATAATTACTTTATTGCATCGAATATAAGACTCCATCAAATTTAAGACCCACCCCAATTTTGAGAATATGTTTGGTTAAAAAAAAGAAATTTGAATGCAAGACGCCCTTTAATAATTTTAATTTATATGATTTTCGTCATTAACAGAAGCATAGGTTAATCTAATCACATTTTTACCTGTATTGGCTGGAACGAGAAAAGGCAGCACCTGACGGAGGTGGTAGGATATATAACCCCAGAAACCCTTGTAAGAAAGATGCTGGCTAGCAAGGATAATTATAATTGGACATGTGTGGCCTCTAACCACTACCTAGTGGTTAGTTAAAATGGTAAACGAGTGGAAGTTAGAATTAGAAATGCAATCTATTAATAATTTATTTATTTAAAACTAATAGTTCAATAAACAGAACCTGTATTCAGGTGACATGATGAGAATCACAATGATTCAAACACATTTTAACGTTCAAACAAGAATTTTTGATAATGACTAACACGATATAATCGTTTAGGCAGTCAGCTGAGAATGATCCAAGGAGGGATCAATATATACCGCCAAAGTGTGGCTTTTAATTCCTTAAGTGACCTAACTACTATTGAAAACCATTCTTGTTGTAAAGATACTATAGCTCATTTGAATCAGCATCAGTGCAAGTTGTTACTACACTGATTGGTGAATACTTTTTAGAGGGAATATAAAAAAAAGAAGAATTTTAGAGCAAGTTAATAAGTATATTTATCTCACATTTCATTAAGCCCACTATATTATATACTACTAGCATTAATAATTTTCTCAATAGTCTTTACAAATACATTGATATAATGCATACAATAGAATTTTTTTTTTTTTTTTTTTTTTTTTTTGGTTTGTAGTTTTAGTCCCGTTCAACAGCTTTAGGTCATTACAGGACGGGGGTTATCCGGCCACTTTACTCATCTAATCGATGAGATCATCAGTGTGAAACATGTCTCACCCCGCTGGGATTCGAACTCACAGCCGGGGTTTAGACCTTGGTTTCAGAGTCGAGTGTGTTAACCCCTCGGCTACACCGGCCCCCTACAATAGAATTGTTCATACAATTGTTTACATGGGGTGTGCATTATTGCTGACCTACATCAGTAAATTTAAATTTTTATCAAAGGTCAGCGTAACTCTATATATTTATGAATAAATATACAGGGTGTTAAATAAAGAGTTTAAAATATTTAAAGAGGTAATAATATGGAACAAAATCAACAAAAACAGTCTTAATAAAAATGGGTCCGCAAAGTAATGGTTATTCTTTTTCAAAACATTTATTTGCAATTATTTATTATATATAAACAATAAAAAGAAGGTACTAGCAAAACTAAAAGATAAAGTTACAGAGGATGTTCAAAGTGTCTTCCATTTTCAAGCAGGCTAACATCTTTGTCCGAAAGATTTTCAAACTTTTTCTAAAACCCCCTCATTGGTTCGGATTTGATGAAATATTTGATTAATTTGTAGCTGCAGCTCCTAGAGGCTATTTACAAGAGTACCATAGACTAATGTTTCCAATATCCCCAATAAAAGAAATCTAGGGGGTATAAATCAGGCAAACTAGCAGGCCAAAGACAAAGGATATCTCCGAAACTGTCATTTTAAAGACCTTTGTTTACTAAGACTTTTTGTTTGTTCTGGTCCATACTATTACCTCTAAATATTTTACACTATTTTTAACACCCTTTATATAGTACATATATAATATATTTATAAATATATATAGTACAGACAAAAAATATTTTAAAATACACAATTCGCTTAGACAAACTACAATAATAAACAATACACCAATAGAGTAAATACACATAATACCCTTATAAC
Organism: Gerris lacustris; assembly: GCA_951217055.1. Classification (NCBI taxonomy): domain Eukaryota; kingdom Metazoa; phylum Arthropoda; class Insecta; order Hemiptera; family Gerridae; genus Gerris; species Gerris lacustris. Next base: position 27,166,494 of record OX578276.1, read on the forward strand.
AATAAATACATGAAAGCTTCATTAGTAAATACCTGGAGGAATAAGCAATTTTTTTAAGACAGCATAAGCAAATAGCATTGTTAGTAAAGCATTTTTTGAATAAATGATGTATGCTAGAACTATTTTGGGCAGAAAATGATCATGATACCTCGTGGTTGCCCTATCCCACCTAGGAGCAAATAATTGAATCGATCAATAATTATTATATATTGTACTAGCATTTATAAAAATCATATTTAGTTCAATTAATTAAATTAAAGTTAATTATAAAAA
>OX578276.1:27171766-27589804 GCA_951217055.1 Gerris lacustris
TTCCCTCTTACCAAGTGTAAGATAAGATAACTAAAAGAGGGAGAAAATGGGAAACACAGGGGCACTAGAGTAAACAAAAAATAAATCATCAATGGTTGTCCGTTCGTTGTGCGTCAACACTAATAATCTTAATAAACGCTAGTTTTATTGTGTCCCGTTCCTGTTTTAATAATTATTTATAATCAAATAACCAGTAATACGGCAATTATCTGTAATTCGACATGACATGGTCCCATGTGTTGGATTAGAGAGACTTAACTGTATTTTATATAGAGATGACTAAAAAAAGAATAAATAAACACCTAATAACTAAAACTAAAGCATTTATTATCTATTTAATTTAAGATCTAAAAAAAAGGGTCTGCTTGTTGCATTAACATGAAAGGTATGGCACATCTTTAACTGCATGAAAATCAGAGTTTAAATGAGATACAATTAAATTGGAGTGTAAAAAGTAGCCACTTAATAATTAAAACAAGTTTGTTTCTATGGCTCTCATTGGTCCACTTAATTAAAGGTAACTTCTGCTTTAGAAACATGAGAAAAACACAGTAGAGATTTAAATAATGTTACACTCAAGTTGACAAATTGCATTTATGAAAATATACATTAAAGTTTAAGCGGTAAAAATGCAAAGTGATATGTGGTTTCTCAATATTTATTCCCAGGTAATAAGTTTAAATTTACTAGAGGTCGACCAAGAAGTCATGGAAATGAGAGGAGTGCGCTAGTGTCCTTATGTACAGTCAGTTTTTGATATAATAGACCACGGTCAAAAAACACAGTGTTGTTCTTCTGTTATTAATAATTTTATTTTTGATAACTTCTATATTTTTTGCAACAGGCAACACTGTACCTGATAAGAAATCACTAATAATATACGATAATATCTTTATATTATTATTTATTGATTATTCATAATAATATTCTTTAAATCTAAATCGATATTCTTTTTCCTTAATCTATTTTTTTTTTCTTCCTCTTTATTTCTGAGTTTGATTTGGATTTAGAACAGTTGTGACTATAGTTCGTGCTGTATAAAAACAAACAAAACAGGAAACCTAACAGATTGGAAACCTTCCTGTTGTTATTCGTGAGATTTGACATAACTGGGCATGTCATACAAACTAGGAATGGTTATTGTCTTAGCACCCGACTGTACTGACTTCGGCAATACTCGGAAGTTCCGATTTTAAACGAAGTTAAGCTTTCCGTTTCTCCCGTGTTCATGACTTCTTGGTCGACCTCTAATATTTTAATATGAATATTAAATAGTTATGCTCAAATTAAAAAAAAAAAAAGATGAATCCTAGAGGAAAGAGTAATTTTAAATGATCAATGAATCATTATGATTTACTAAAATAAACATAAATAAATACTAAAAAATAATAAGATATGATAAATTTCTACTTCGACTAAAGCCTAACTAATTATTCTAAATGAAATGTTCTTATCATAATCTCCATGACTCAAATTAGATTTATGGATAAATCCCTTAGAACATTAAACCATAAGGACTAAAATAAGTAAGTTCATGTCTATGAATTAAAAACCAAATATTTTGTACTTTTCTTCCCTTATATCTCAAATAAAATATCATATCCAAGATAATAAAGAGATAATTGCAGAATGTAGATGTAAGAAACTTTTCCTTTATAAAATTTGTTAATTAGTAGTGAGGTCAGAGCTGAATAACATAGGGACATATAGGGTTATTAGGTTAATTCATATATTTACGTTTTGTTCTTATGATTTCTAATGCCAAACTAGATTTCGATATGTTTATGTATTAACTTATGTTTCTTTATGTATCAGTAAGTAGGAGAGTCCGAACTTGTGTTCGAGACTTCTATATGGTTGTCATGGTTTATGTTTTGCTTTTATGATTTCTTGTAAATAGAAGAGCCAAACTAAAGTTCAATGAGTTCATATATTAGCTTATGGTTTATCTTATGTTAGTTTATGACTTAGTAAGTAGGAGAGTCTGAACCAGAGTTCGAGACTTCGATATGGTTATGTAGACTTCGATATGGTTCGACTTTTATGTTTTGCTCTTATGAATTCTTTATGTAATAGTACGTAGAAGGGTCCGAACGAGATTTCGATATGTTTATGTTCTAATTATGTTTTCTTTATGTAATAGTTAATCTGATTTAGATAGGATTAGATCTAATCATTGTGTTCCTTTCATATATGTATTCTTTGATGCAAGTAATAAATTTGTATCTTAGCTTTATTTTTATTATATGGTGAACCTCCCCTCCTCCCACCTACAATTTCTCCGTAACTCTGGTAGAGCAGGGTTTGCAGAATAAATTTAACAACAGGTAGAAATTTAGATTTTTAATTTGCATAACAAAATAGTATTAAAAGAATAAAATATTTAATACCTAAGTAATATTGGCGGCAAAGACCACCTTGAGGGTTGGTCTAGTGAGACATAATTAGTGATATCTTAGTAGAAACACTCGTAGAACAACCTAGATTTTTATGATTCCACTCACATAAGCTTAGTAACTAGATTGTTTAATTTTTAAGGATTTGCAAGTGATGCATATTCATACAACCTACTTTTAAGTTGGGATATTCAGTTAAATCTAACAAAGGTCATGAGTTGATTAGTTTGGTGTTGGGCCAGAAACAGCTCTAGTATAACTTTACAAAATCACAATAATGATATTTAATAACACCTTGACACTTGACATCTATCAAGACCAGTGGTTCTCAACCTGTGGTAGACGTACGGGGTGAATTAAAAAAAGGTTTTTGTTTACTTTTCTGTCTAATAAATAAACACTTTTTAGTAAAATGTCAATTAAAAAATGTGATAATACAACAAATTTGATATAAGAAAAGTAAATTAAGGGAAAATAAACTAATTAAAAATAATAATTCATAAAATAGATTAAAAAATAATTCTATTTTCTAAAAAATGTAACAATTAACAATGTCTTTGACTAATGGAATGATCACAGGAGGTATGTAAAGATGTAAGTACAAAATATTCTGTGAGACCTAAAATAAGCCCTTAATTAAAAAAAACATTGATTAACATAAATTTGTAAAAACTTGTTATAGGAATCAAAACATAACTTCTCTTAAATGCAATTTTTCATTAAAAAAAAACACACATTTTTAGGAATGAGAATTAAAAGTCCTTTTGGACCAATTTGGTATAATTATTATTTTTTTTTTTTTTTAAAAATCTCATTAAAAAATGACTTATCGTTTTAATTTCCTTGAATATGGTAATTAAATTGATGATGATAATTATTTTTTTTAAAAATTATAAAATATTAATAATGATATAACAAAATAAAAATATAAAATAATATTCTATACAACTAATTAACAAATAACAATAAAATACAAAAGAATAATCAAGAAATGCTCATATTGCCATTGCATTAAAATTAAAATCTTTGCTATATATTGAAGCTTATTGAATTTTACCAATTTATTGATGTTACATATTGAGATTTAAGCAACGGATTTACAATATACAGTCTCACTAGGATTTTCTATGTCATTTTTACTTTGAATTAATCTTAATTCTAAATCTTCTATAGTGGGTGCTCTGCTACCACAAATAGCTGAAAAAAAAGAAAAGATTTTCTGATAAAACACACCGAGATGCTTACATAATATATGATTATTAAAATGGCAGATAAACAAAAGTAAATGTGGTATTGAACCTAATTACACAAATTAACAGATTAAAAGAAATGTGTAATTAACACGACTGTGTTCTTATATGGCTAGCTTATAATATCATAACTACCTGAATCAAATATTGGATCAGGTATTATATATTCAATATTAGCTCAAGCAAACCTTGTCACACTGAAAGCTTTGTAAAAATGATTAATTATCCAAATACAATGATGTTTGAAAATGTAAAATTTTCAAATATATAGACGTTATTTAAGTTTTTAGATAAGATTTCCTCCCTAAAAATATATTTGCTCAAATAATGTAACTGCAAATCTTGCTGTCGTAAATCCTCACAATAAAATGATATTAATAAAACTAAAAAAAAAATCAACATTAGACAAGAAACAATATAGATAAATCGGTCTGACAAAATTGAACAACATTTTTTCACAAACATGAAAATTTTGATCTCTCAATTTAAAGCGGATAATATCTAATTTAGTATCAAACATACTTATAATGTGTTTAACAGATGGTTGTTTAAATTTCAGTATCGATTTAGCAGTCACATTTATTTTCCCAGGAAAATGACACATGGTCAAATTTAAATGGACTACATTTTATAATCTAACATTTCAGAACCTTTATAAATTTTTTGAGAATTTTTGGAGTTCCTGGGGGCAAGTGTAGAGCTAAAAATTATTTCTAGATTTCGCTTCAGGGTATGATGTTTCAGGTGTTAATTAAATTTAATCAAAATTGGCCTAGTAGTTTAGGCTCTATGCATTGACACAGACTACTGACATTTTTAAAAACCACTTTTTGGGACTCAGGTGCCCTTAAAACATGTAAATTGATCTTAATCAAATGTTACTACATATAAGAGAGTAAAAATACTAAATAAAATTATAAAAGTAAAATTTATATAATATTTGTTATCAAATCAGTATTTTAATCATTTTTTAGGTTTTGACCATACTAACAGGTCACAAGTATTGTTTTAGGTTCAAACAAACTACTTACTAGTCAAATGTACTCAGTTTTTTTTTTTTTTTTTTTTGTATAAGCGAAGGCATCCACAACTATTTATAGTTCAGGAGATAGCGTGCAAAAAAGTGTCCGACTAACATCAAGCTGGAATTTTGTGTATAAGTAAATATTTTTATGCCTTTTAAGAATATGTGGTCGGATAAGTTCATCTGTGGGACATAGCTTGGCAATGGGCATTTGAAAAAAACGAACCGGTGGAGAGCAGCCATGTCCCGCCATTTTTGGCGGACAATGTGATTTTCATGATCCTGAGTATGAAATTAGTTAGTAGACCAAAAATCAAGTTGATGGTAGTTTGTCACTTAATAGGTGACCTTTTTGATTTGGAGTAATATTTGACTAACTAACCTATTAAGTGACAAACTACTACAACTTGATTATTGGTCTACTAACTAAGTTTGTACTCAGGATCGTGAAAATCACATTGTCTACCAAAAAGGGCTGGACAAGGCCGCTCCCCACCAGTTTGTTTTTTTCAAATGCCTACTGCCAAGCTTTGTCCCGCAGACGAACTTAGCTGATAGCATATTCTTAAAAGGCACCAAAAGATTTACTTATACACAAAATTCTAGCCTGATGTTAGTCAGACTCTTTTTTGCATGATATCCCCTGGACTACTAATAAAAGAACAAGAAATATGAGTTTCTTTATAAAAAAAAAAACCTGAATGCTAAAAAACAATAAACAAAAATTCGATTTTTAAGATTTAATTAAAACTCCTGAGAAGTAAGGGTATTCACATTTTTTGATAATAGGCAGTTAAAAGCTGCGATATCTACCTAAAAGAGGACTGAAAATATAAAAACAAAAATAAATGGATCACCTTTAGCTGAAGATAATGTACGCTTGAGAACAGCCTGGAGGGTAGCCAAAGTGTTATTGAGAGCTTGGCTGATATCACCAGTTTTGTGCATCCATCCCAAAAATAAAGCACTGAACAAATCACCGGTGCCTGTAAACGTGTTTGACAGCTTAGGCACTTTTGCAATTACCTTTTTGCTAACACCACCTATATAAAAAAAAGTTATAACAATTGTTTTAAGAAAATTGTGATTACATACAGTGCAATTTAGTTATTACATCAAAGAACAAAAATTAGAATCTATTAATATAGAGCTATAGAATGTATTAATATAGTAAAATTTTAAATGAGGGTATCACATTAATTTTTATGGTCCGTAGGCAAAACCAAGGACCCCTATATTTTCCTGCGTGTGTCTGTCCGTCCGTCCTGTCACGTGCTCTCACGGCTACACCTTTCGTCCGATCACTTTGAAATTTGGCATGTATGTGTCTTGTACCTACCCACATTTTTTTAAAAAATATAGCGACTTAAAAAATATATTTTTCAAAAAAATTAGGGTAAAAAAACTGAAGGGTTACATTTTTTAAATTTTTTTTGACACCGTGAGGGGTATCATATGAAAGGGTACGTCGAGCTGATTACAAAAATATATAATTCTTTGGATATAACTTTGATAGGGCGAGCGTAGGCAAGTTTGAAGTGGGTGTGAAACGTGTCCCCCCCCCTTCTATCTCGCTTATGTGAAGTGCAAAATATCTGAAAAAATTCCTGAACATTCTTCGACCAAAAGTAAAGATACCACTTTTTGGAAATTTCGAAAAAAATATTATTTTATTTTTTATTGACAAAATCCGTCTTTTTATAATTATGGTCTTTTCGATGTATTTATATGGTTGTAGTCCGGTTCAGTGGCAAAAAAATACTTTATCAGAGTGTGTTTTGAGAATATCAGACCCTTAGAATAGTTCAAAGTAAGCTTTTTAGCATTTTAAAAAAACACTGTTAATACACTTTACAGTTAAACACTATATAGTGTGGCCTACGGACCCTCGCTGTGTGCTGACTAGCACACACTTGACCTGTTTATTAAACATAGACATTAAGCAATTATTAATTATTATTATTATTTTTTATTTTTATTTTTATTATTACTAATATTATTATTATTATTATTAGTTTTTTTTTTTGCAATTTAACTATTGAAATATGACTAACTTATTTTGTTATGAGGGTAGAACGAAAAGATAGAACTAGTTTCATGCAAAAGAGGAATAATTATACATTAAATTAAAGCACTTTTGCAGAGAAATTAATTTTGCACTTTTGAGAAATTAATTTTGAGAAATAAATAAATTTTTAATTAATTAATTAATTAATTAATTTACACGATACTTCTTTAAAGTATGCAGTGAACTAAGCTATCACCTATTATATAATATTTTTAAGAAATTTCTTTAGAATAACTTATCAATGAATGTAAAGTAAGTTTTATAATTGACATTTATAGTAATATTATTTACAAAGTTGTTAGTATTTTGAACACAATTTTGTTTGTCCAAATTCCAGTAATCTTACTTTTGACAGTAGATACACAGGTGATTCTTTAAAACTTAATGATTCCAAAGGTATTTAAAATTTATACCTTGTTAGGATTGTTCTAGATACATAAATTGGCTGCTGAGTGTAACAAATAAAAGTAGACTTTCAATAAGATAATAAATTACCCTCAAAAAAAACAAATTACTCTCCTAAAATATGAAAAAAAATGTTAAAAACACACACAAAAAAATATAAAATGCACAGAATTCCTCAATGACTATATTACGTGAAAGATTGCATTGAAAAGAGAGCGTAAGGTTCATTGTAATTAGCTTAGAATTATTTGAGGGAGACATAACAGAGAAAAATACATGCCCTCAAGGGCGGAATGTATTTTTCTCTGTTACATCTCCAGAAAAATAAAAATCTAGACAATAAAAAAAAGTAAATAATTCTAAGCTAATTACAATGAACCTTACGCTCTCTTTTCAATGCAATCTTTTCTAAAAAAGTTCTTAATTGACGCTAATCTCTCAAAGTTAATTGTAATATTCACTGAGAATCCTTTTTTTTTCATAAAAGAAAATAAATTTTAGATCCTCCAATTTTAAACTTAAACTCAATTATTTAATTCACTTCAAGGTATTATTTTTGGTACTTCTTTGGATTGTTACTCCCCTTTGGGTTTTTTTTAGAATATAAATGGATATAATTATTTATACATTCCTTTGACTAATTAAATATTAAGACAAAGGGATGTTAATTTAATGTACTTTGGGACAAAGGAATATAACACTTCTATTTTTATAAGGGGAGAAACAGTCTAAAGAAGATCATTCTGTACACCTTCTTTAGATTTTTACTCACTTTTGTTTTTTTATAAGGGGAGTAACAGTCTAAAGAAGTGTCACTTTTTTAAATAACAAAAATGACATTTAAATAAGTGTATCAGTTTAAGCTCCAAAGCCCCACTCGTACATAAACAGACATTCTATACAAAAGAAACACTGTTTTGGACTCGAAGTAGCCTTATAGCTCGCAATCTATTACAATCTCAAAACATAATTTTTCTGCTATCACAAGATTTTCTCTCCATAATATACTAAATATATGAGAAAGTAAAATACTCTGCCAATTAGTGTGGCACATAGCTTCCTTGCATTCTATTTTGCCTTCTTGCAACCTATTATTGTCAAATTTATTTAACTCTCCCCCGTTTTTTAAAACTGGTAAAATGGTTTTGATTTTTTACATTAATTAAAGTATCAATTTAGAAAAATTTAAGGAGTGCAGACAGTTGAAGTTAATCTGGGGCCATCTGCAGGCTACTTTCGACAAACCATCTAAATTTCATAAAGTTCTTATGATGATATAGGTGTAAATAAATGTATGTGGAAGAGAAATAAATAGGAGCAGAAGGTTGAAACTTATATGGTACCAACAATAGGCTAATTATGACCTACCATACAAATTTTAATTAAATCAGATGAGTAGTTTTTAAGATAATATGGTTCATAGAAATTGAGCGGCAGTCCGAGAGACTGTCAGACAGACTCGGAACCAAAAATGTTCCCAGATGTCTGAATTTCTGTCTTGGAATTTTTGAAATTGGAGACCTAAAAAATGTTCATTCTTTAGAATGATCACATAGCTTCTGTTACCTTCAGTAAGCTCGGAAGCTATAAGTTAAATTTAAAAACCACATATAGAAATAAGATTAAGCACAGACTAAACAAAATCTAATTTATAATTTCAAAATCTTAAATTTTGAATTTCTTAGCAAGTATTGAGATTAGCAAATACTTTTAAATAATTCTTGAAAAGATTTAGTTTATAGTTTATATTAAACAAGTTGGCTATTGCTTCAATGGCCAACATTAGCTTTTGTAAGTTGCCTCCTTGCAGACCATCACTGCCAACTTCACTAAACTCAATTTTACATTAAAGTTAAAAATAAAATAGTTCAGATAAATATTTAAATATAATATATGAAATTAAAGAAAGGCGTACCTATTCTTGAACTTGCAAAACAAAGAAGTTCCTCAGAGGTACCAAGATCTGAAGATGATATAATTACAATGCCACAGCCTTTGTCATGAAAATCATTAATTGCTGACCACGCATCATCAATGTTATTAAGTTTTTTCCCAGTCAAAAGCCTATTACAATAAAAAAATCAAATTAAAAACATCTTAATAGCAAAAGAAACAGTGGATCAATTATTGGGTTAAGGTTTTTCTTGTTTTGAATTTTGATAATGGGGAGAACTCAGGGAGGATAAACTAAAAGAAGAAATTAAAAAAATAGAGTAGATCTTTTTACATCAAATAAATATTTAAGTAAAAAAAGTTCTTCAGCCATGAGCTCATGTTAGTCGGTCTGTCTTTCTATCAGTCAACTTTTCTGCAAACTTCTTTATTTTGATAACAATTCTAGTCCAATAGATAAAATTTGTATAATTTATTAAGTTAGCCCAAAAATGCTTTTATATTAATTTTATCCATATAAATAAATCCCTCTCTCAAACACCTAATTTTACTCAGATAATAATTTAAAATTCAAAAAGTCGAATTAGGGGTGTTCAAATGAAAAGGTCAGTAATATTTAAATTGCCATTGAGTTTTTAAAAAAATCATCAAAAAGAATTTTCATCAGAAAAAAAAATTCATCGGAAAAAAATGTTCATGGGAATTTTTTGTTTCCCCGGAGCCCTCCAAAGAAAGGGGGTTGGGGAGAGCCTTCCTTTATCTAAAAATGCTTTTAACTCCTTTTAATAAAAATGCTTATAAATGCTGGGGGGTCAGATCGAAAAAAGTTTTCAGTAAAGTGCCTTCTACAAAGAGTCCTCTAAAAGATAAGATACTTTTTTCAGTTTGGTATTCATGTAAAGGTATAACAGGGTATAAAAAAGTACTTGTGATAACGGGGTACACTATCAGAAATACCTTTTTTTAGCACTAGAGGATGCTGGAGAGATGGGATAAAAAAATATCTGCGTCACTTCAAGCTCTACAAGATAGGCTAGTGAGTTTTTTTTTTTTTTTTTTTTTTTTTTTTTTCAAGAGTTACATTGTCAGAAATATCGCCTGGAACAAAAATCCTGTAGTGAAATCAATAGTGTTCATATTTCATATGAACACAAAAATTCAGAATAACAAGCCTTAAAAAGAGAGATAAGAGAAGAATAATAACATAAGAGATTCATTTTTTTTTACATGTTGCCTTCAAGACTAAATTTGTACTAAAAACTTTATTTTTCATGTGAATGGTGTCTTCTGATCTTGATCTAAGAGATAATAATAATTAACAAAATCAAAAGTAACAATAATATGTAACTTACTCAACTTCATACTGGTTTGGAGTTATGATGTCAGCTAACGGTATTATTTCATCTCTATATATTGGCAAAAGAGATTCAGGCACGTACATCTTTCCATTATCACCCATTACTGGATCGCAAACTGAAACAAACAGTCTGGCCATTAGTTAAATGCCTTGAAAATAAGTTGAGAAGTCTCTTTAACCCTTTTAATGCGTCTTCCAATTCAGGAGCGTAACTTGCCGGCAGTTTTGAATAATACTACCAAATGAGTTTACATGATTTAAAAAAAAAAATGTTGTTGTAATCGTCTGAGGATACTAACGCCAGTGGGCCTGGCAGACCCTTGTAAAAGGATTCTGCCCAAGACACGAGGAGGAGAGCGTCGGAGTGTCAGAAGGGTTTGCTTGGATCCACTAAGGATCTAATCGCAAGCAGCCTTAGCACGACATGGAACCGCAGTTGATCCAAACGCATTCAATGGGTTAACATACTAAACAGTCTAAAACATATTTTTAATTAATGTTAATATAATATGTTAACATATGTTTAGTTAACTTTTATTTGGTAAATAAAAGTTTAAAAAATATCATCCATTTTCATTTCATAAAAGAAGATTAATCTTCATATAGGTTATTTTTTTTAAAGTTTAAAATTAAAAATTCTCTAATGGTATATAAGATTACTACAATCGAGCATTAGTGTTTGGATGAAATTAATGAATTCTTAGGCAAAAGCAAATTAATTCATAATATTATGATTTTTTTATGTCAATTTTAATAAAATAAAAGCTTTCAAGGATAATTTTATCTATTCCAATTAAATTTATTTCTTATACATTTTTAGATAAAAAAAAAAATACAAATAAAAGCAATAATCTTATTTGCTTTCTTTGTAATATTTAGTTTTATAGATTTTTTTTTAAATATAAATAGGGAAATGTCAGTAACAGCTTGTTGGTGAGTTTAAATATGTGCAGAGAGTTCACGCTAGATCCTACGGAAAAAAAGAGCACTGAAAGAAAAAGTGGGGAGATTAAATAACAACAGGGTTTAGTTTACAACTTGTAATAGCTGGATATAGGAGAGATGTAGGGAAGACATATAGACTATTTAAGAGTACAATTGTAACCATGTTTCAGTAGGGAGAGATAATATGACATTGACAGCTTGTTGCTTGGTTTATATAGTGCAAATGAGATACATCTTTTTCATCGGGTCTTATTAACAAATATGTTGTCAAGAACATTTTTATACTGAATATGACAAGAAACTTATCATTTAACTTCTGATTCTTCTCTTAAATGTGTTATATCAAGAAAATGCTATACTGGTAAACATGATATCGTATTTTTACTTTATTTACTATAGTCAGCATTATAAATAAAAGGTGTTGAGTAAATAAGAGGATATTAAATATTACATACAGCTTCAGTTAACATTAATTTGCTTTTGCCTAATTTTTTAAAGGTAAACACAGCTTAAAGTTAAACATAGGTTTTAGTTTAAAAGATACTGAAAACCATCTTACCCCAACAAAAATTAAGTACAGTAGAGTCTCGATAATCCGAGTTGGATGGGACCGGCAGTAACTCGGATTACTAAAAAACTCGGATTATTGGAAATTTACGAAAAATGTGAATTCTTTATTGAAAAATAATAGTTACTTTCAAATTTTATTTTCATTAGGGGGTAAATATGAACTATTTGGCCCACCAATATCTAATAGTCCGATTTACTTATTTTTTTTTTTTTAACATCCTTTTTATATATTAAAAATGATTCCGGTTGTACCCTCTCAGTAAATTCAGTAGTTTTTTGTAAAAAAAATACGTAAAAGAGTCACTTTCTTAGGGACATAAGGAAAGGTTATGCCAAAAAGTACAAATTTTAACCTAAACTAACCATAACCTTCCCTTATTTTTCTAAGAAGTGACACTTATTTTATTGGCTAAAGTAAAAGTGAAAATTAAGCGAAATTTGTTCTTCGATTTTGACCTCTACCTGGTCTATATGGAGCAGGGAACTTTTTCTTCAGAAAATGAGCCACCACGAAGCGGTCGTTAAAAATACTTCAATTTTGTAAACAGCACCATACAATTCACTTTTACGTATTTTTTTTTTTACAAAAAAAACTATTGAATTTACCGAGATGGTAGGTACAACCTGAATCGTTTTTAATATGTAAAAAGCAAGAGTTTCATTTTTTTTTATTAAGTAAATCGGACTATAAAGAAATTGGTGGGCCAAATGGTGCAGATTTACCCGGAAATTCGGTATTTTTTTGTTCTCTCGTTATTAAAATGTGACGCGATGCTTTTGGTTAAAGATCTAACTTAAAACTGCAGAAGAAGAAACAAATGAATAGGCTTCCTGAATTTGAATGTAAACACAGCTGCTCAGATAGGAAAGTAATTCCTTGAAATCATACGGAACCATCTCTACCAGCACTGCCCTGCCCTGTCCTAATTGTGTTTAATTCAGGCAACCCGCTCCATTCTCCTACTTTTCAACAACTCTCGTTTGACTCGGATTATTGGAAACTCGGATTATCGGAGCTCGGATTATCGAGACTCTACTGTATCTTCTATGGTGCCACAAAGGGCAAGGGCTGATGTATTTGCTTCCAAACTTACCGAAGGTAACGAAAACTTTATGATCATTCTGAAGAACTATTATTTTTTATTGCTACAGATATTTAACATGAACAACTTTTAATTAAAAATTTAAATAAACTTACCATAAGTTAAGCCAGGATTGTGTTTTTTAAGATGTTGAACAAGTTGTCCAATTCTTTTGAGAAAAGCAGGATTACCAACATAGCCAGTCAACAGATGAGAATATTTGTTAATATTATTTCCTGCTAAACCATCAGCAAGGTCACCTATGACAGTCACAGTAAATAATGAATGTTGTACATAATAAAAATATTATCAGCATAAATGAGGGGGTCAGTGCTAAAGTGGGCCAAGTCCATTTTTTGAAAAAAATGAGATAGAGTTATATTCTGAAAGCTTATACTGTATATTTTAATAGGGATAGAGTGTTATAATTTTTAGTTTCAATGAGCACTGAAGAATTTCTATTTGAATTTTCTCTGAAGTTTCAGAGCAAATTTGAACCAAGTCACAGTAGCTTCCATTTGAAATGTCTTAAATAGGATTTTTTTTTAAGGTATCAACCTAAAATCTGTAAAATATATTTATTAATGAACTAAACTATAGAATAATCGAATTAATTAAACTTTATAATGCAATAGTAATTAGCACTGAGTAAATTCACAAAAGTGTCTGTAACTCAAAATCAAGTTTGATGGACTTGGTCCACTTTAATACTGAACCCCCCATATATTCCATAATATGTCTTTGACACAAATAAAAATAAGCTAAATATATTATAATGGGCACCGTTTAATGTGATCGCGGTTAATGTTATCAACCACTTAGTGAGATCAAAATAGCTTGGAACAGACCAATCTAAAGCCAATGCATTAAACATTATTCGTTTATTGCTATCAGTATTTTGTTGATTGTGATCAAAGTAAAGATTATTTTTTTATAATTTTCAGGGAAAAGACTAGAACTGTGCCACTGGTGTTTTGGAAGAACTTTTTTTCTCAGAAAGTAAGCCTCATCCCACCTCTCCCCATTAAAAGGAATGGACCTCAGTCAGATCTCAGAACATGTGTTTTAGTCTTTCAATGATTAGTATTCTTTAATAAATAAATTTACATAAATTCGAAGATAATTTGTTTTATTTTTAAGTTAAATCATTAAACTAAGAATGAGCCCTTCAAAACGTTGATATCATGTACATTTATTTACATACACAAATGTATGCATTAGTTTTATCCTTAAAGATTTATTTTGTATTGTCCCAAAAAAAAATTATATTAATTTTAGGTAAAATTATGTACATTGCAATTCAAATTATTATTTTCTAATGAGTCATCACATCACTCAGTTTACTTAATGCAGTCTTGTTTATAAGTTTGTTATATTTTGAGTTTTACTTCCTCCTGAGGTAAATGTTGCTTATTATTATCAGTGGGTTAATATAATCACTTTGTCTTGTTCCCCAAGGGATCACACATTAAGTAGCTAGGGAATTGGGGGCCCCCTGAAAGAACTTTTTGTGGGAGCCCCTCGCCAAAGAAAATTGATGTGCCAAAAAAAACAACATTGCATTGATTCCAAGTAAGATTTTATTATGCTCTAAAGGGGCCCCAATAATAATTTCATTTTAATTTTTTTTATTAAGGCCCATCCATAGTTAAGCCACTGCAATAAGTGGCATCTACTGTAATTACAAAGTATAGATGGAAAATTGACATAGGCTGTGTGTGCTGTGACTCTGTAGAGTTAGAGCCAACAGCTTTAATAAAATAAAAAAAATAAAAATGTATTTTCTGAAGCAAATAACAAATAATATTAGAAACATAATTTGTTCACATGTATGTTTAAATAATTTAATCTATAAATATTTATAAGTTAGATTTTATTATTATTAATGTGTTTTTCTTTTGAAATATATTATTTATTAAATAACTAGTAATAGAAAAAAGTATAGTTTTCTACTCAAATAGACAGTCTCTCAACCATTATAATATCTAAGTAACATTTTCAAGATTATTTGTCTATTAGTTAAGCTTGCATAATATGGACTGATTAAAAATAATAGTAAATGTATGTTTACAGGGAATGGAACTATGAGGAATATTAAAATAATTTATTTATATTAAACATTTCAATTTATATCAGAGTCTGTAGACGACTTCCTCATGAAATTTTAGGTCAAAAAGGTATAAGTCCCTTTTACTTAAGTTTGCAAGTCCCTTCTATACCCTTTGAGAAAAGGTTACTGTCTGAAGACGTAGCCTTCAATTTGAATTTTTCAATTTTTCAATGAAATTTTCAATTCAATTTCAAACTTCTAAGAAAATATTTCTTCTGAAGTTAGTACAAAATAAAAACTCAAAAAAAGATATTTACCAAGATCATTTTCATTTAAGATCTGGCCTTTAATGACCTTATATCCAGTGTGATTGGACAACTGAACAGAATTAATGGCATCCACTTCTAGGCCCAAAACCTAAAAATAAAAATAAATTATTAGGAGAGAAAAACTGATAGAATCCCTAAATAAACAATATTTTTATGAAAACTTTACTAATAATGAGACATTTACAGAGAAAGAGTATTAAGATAGTAATAAAATTTCATTTTTAAGTTTTTGATGAATTTATAATTACTTGCCTTATAAAACACTCCTAAAACATAGAGCAGTTTTATTTTCCATTTTTGAGTTAACTATGACTAATAAGCTAAAATGATAATAGCTCAATAAGCTTGTTCTGACCATGAGAAATTAAAACTTCTAATTAATAATGGACAGAATAACAGGTCTGCTACAAAGATAAATACTAATACGTAGTACTAAGTATAAATGCTTAAACAATAGATAACATTAAAAAATTGGAAGGAAAAGAATGAGTGGTGAATTAATTTTGTGGAGGACTATATAATATAGTCTAACACAAATATACCAACTTATGTATATATTGTATAGATTTATTTTGAGGAGGATAATATATATATTTTATTAAACTCAAACATATTTAAATAAGTTAGATATAGGAGCGTCTATGGAATTCATCTTAAAGGAATAACATGTATTGTAAATCCAAACTGGTTTATTTAACAAAGCAGCTTTCAGCCTTCATAAGGCCATCATCAGTGCCGATTGAGGAAGAAAAGAGTTACATGAAAAAATAAGAAATTGATTTATTGAGAGGTGAGCCTATATGATGTCGAAGATAGACATAAGACTCCAAAAATCAACTGGGTCGATCTCCAACATTATATAGGCTCACCTACCAATAAATCAATTTCTTATTTTTTCATGAAACTCTTTTCTTCCTCAACCGGCACTGATGATGAAGGCCTTATGAAGGCTGAAAGCTGCTTTGTTAAATAAACCAGTTTGGATTTACGTGGAGAGACAATTTTTGTTATTCCTTTATATTTAAATAAGTATTGATGTATTCATATACTTTTTTACTTTCTTATTGGTTTTTTATGTATATTGTTCAATGAAAAGTTTCTATTTAAAAAAAAACAAAAATTTAACAATGATCTGATACTACCAGATCATCAGCAGAAGTACCAACCCTGGTAAGGTCATTGTGGCAACTTCACCAAAAAGTTAAAAAACAATTTAATTTGAATTATTCATGTTGCAGTTGAATATTTGTTTTTTTACTCTGTATCATTTTAAAACGGCTTTCTTTATTGCATTTTGAAAAATGTACTTCTGACAAATTAATGCATTTACGAGATTTAGTACTGTTGTCGACTATAAAGGAATTATTAATCTGTCAGCCCACTTCCTATTCTTACAAGAGACTTTTGATCATCAGGTTGGCCAACCTATGTATGGGAAAAATAAAGCCACTAGGCCTGTGGGAGGGGTGGGGCCAGTGATATTTTTGTTTGCCTAGTTGGCCTTACATTCTAGAATTCAAAATCTCATGCTCTCATTGGCTCCTCTTCCTATTTTTTTTTTTTTTTTTTTTTTTTGGTATTTTCCTGCACTGTCAGAATCAATACTAATTGTAAGAATAGTATTGTCACACTCCCTGACAACTGTTCAAAAATATACTGTAGGCTTAAACTTTTATACTTAAAATAAGGTACTACCAGACTCTAGACCAGGCAACCTACTTGCCTACAAGGGCACAATACCAGATCAGAAAATCACCGAGGAGGGCACACATGCCGGTGGTTGATGAGAAAAAAAAAGAACAAGCAAGCAAACAAACTTTAGGAAAACAAAAAATTGCTAATTTGGGTCATATAGGTCAGGTGCATTAGAAGTACACCAAGGGCACCAGGTTGCCGACCCTGCTCTGGACTATTACCTTAGTCATAACATGAAGGTTTATAAGTCAGAGATACCAATTCTTATAACCAGTGTGAAACGTACAGTAATCCCTTTATCCTCAAGGAGTTATTTTGGATGGGGAAGTGTAAGAACTGTCAGCTTGCTAGCAAATTAGGAAACCTAATTGATTGTTTCCAAATCAAGAATTGCTGTCTAATCAAGAAGCGATGGGTCTATTCGATCAGCCAGATATTGTTAGTTTTATAAAATCAGGATGAGATCGATGGTTAGGGCATGTGATGAGTGAAGAAAGAAGAGTCCCTAGGAGGATTTATTGAGAACCGGAATCGTTTTTAATTTGTAAAAAGGAACAGTTTAACAAAAAGTAACTAGGACAATAAGAAATAGGTGGGCCGAATAATGCAAATTTCCACAAACCACATCTATGTTTTGGCTGCAATAAGATATTATTTATTTTGAAGGCATATTTTAAATGGAATAAAATAGCTTCTTAAAGCAACTTTGAATAGCTTAGGTAGCTGCTTTAGAGGGTTTGCAATTAGGCTATATCAGAAACAAAATTATTCTTGTATAATTCCTTACTTTAGCTGTTTTTCATTTGTTTTCAACCAAGTCATGGACACTATCCCCTAATTTTGCAACAAAAAATGTATCAATACATATCTGAAATAAGTAAAATAACTTATACTAACCTGAAGAGGAAAAGTTGCACTCTTATTTCCTACATAGCCGTGTACAACGTGACTTTGAATAGAAAGAACACAAGGGGTCTGCATTTTAATTATTTTTCTAATTTAAAGTTAAATTCGATAATATATGATTAAATAGGAGAGAGTTTGTACTAAATGATCACTTGTCCAAACTGAGACGTACTGAATACAATACAGAATAGATTGAGTTAATTACTATTATATTACTACACTTTAATAAAATTACACAATTCGTAATCTTATCATTGATTAGAAAAAACGCCTCCCCTTATCATAAGATAGATTGTATCAATTGGGAAAAATACGTTCGTTATTTCATCAGTAGTAGAATTATGTATGGCGGGTAGAAACGTTAAAAAACGAAATAGTTAAATCATTTTTAATATTAAGTAGCGCCTAAACTTTTTTTAACATTGATTTTTTATTATATGTGTAGCATATTATAAGAAATCAAAAATGATTCATTGGCAAACTCTAACTATTGAATTGTTCTCCACTTCTAATTAAATAAGTTTTAACGTTGAGTTTTGAAATCAACAAGATGATTAATGATTGATTACTTTCTGAACACAATTCCTTATCGCAATGTTATCACTTATTGTTATTTTTGTTTTGTTTTTAAAATTGTAGAGGTGCTTTTGTGTTTGTTGAAGTTTGAGTGAGTATTGTGTTGTACTTTCATAATTGATTATGGAGAATTGTGCTGGTGTAAAGTCTAGTGAAGACGGTCCCTCTTTTAAAAATACGGGCTCTGCTGATGCAGAGGACGCTGTTACTTCTTCCAACAGAGGAATGAAAAGATATTTCGAAGATGAAAACACCAATCATTACCCAAAAGCTCTTAAGGCGATGTTCGGTCCGTTAAGTTGTGATCTTTGTTCGGTGAACGCCACTTCTTCACTTACGATGTTCACTCATTACAAAGGCAAAACCCATCAAAAGAAAGTGGACAGATATTTAAAGGAACACAGTGTCGAAGTTGACAACACGAACAAGAAAGTAAAAAGAGATTTCGTCACCACTACTTGTGATGTTTGTAATGTAATACTCACTTCTGAAATTCAATCGCTTCAGCATTACAGTGGTAAATCTCACAAAAAGAAAATGGCTCTTTCTGGGGGCGTACCTGCGGTCAAAGTTGCAAAGGAATCCTACGATTCCAGTGGTAGATTCGGTATTGGAAAGTCCTTCGCTCCACCGCCCCCTAATCAAGTGGAAAAATCCGAAGAAACATCAAAAGCCCCGAATGACAATGTTCGTTTTTGCTCTGTTTGCAATGTGTTCATGACATCTGATGAAACATTGAGTACTCATATGCAAGGTGCAAAACACCTGAAGAAACTTGAATCGGAAAAAGCAGTTGAATTAAACTCTCTTTTCAAGTATAGAACTCCATCTGATTACTATTACTGTCCTCTTTGTAATGTATCAGCTAACTCACCCGATCAGTTTTTGCTTCATTTGAAAAGCAAAAAACACACTAATTCCACAAAGAAGGAAGGCTCTTAAACTTCTTTCTTTTTTTTCCATAATTATATTTCAGTCTAAAGTTTGTATTACCTCAACAAACTTACCCATATAGCGGTTGGAGCAACTGAATTAAAGATTAGGCAAATAATGTTTTGTTTTAATACTTAGTGGTTTATACTACGTTTCCATGACGTTTAAATACGGATTGAATCCTAATTTGGGATTTAACAAGTTAGGTGTTTCCATAAGTAGTATTGAATCCATATTAAATACGAAATAAAAAAAAACAACTTTTTCTTGGTGACTTTTGGTAAAGGTTATTGATAATTTTGTAACCTTCATCTTTTATAACCATGTTTTTTTATTACGTATTTTGACAGATTTGACTACCACACTCTGAGCACGTCAGGTTCGAGTTAAGTGTTTCCATTGCAACTCGATCCAGATTTGATTCGAGAATTTAGTGAATCGTATCGGTATCGTATTTAATCTGTATTGAACCTAGGTTTCCATGGACTCTTTGGATCCAAAAACTGAATTTAACCCGTATTCAATCCGTATTTTAACATCATGGAAACGTAGTATTAGTTTAGTATATAGAAATTTATTTTTCAATTTGTAAAAGTTGATAGTGGAAAAGTTGACACTTGTTCAATTGAAACAATGTGCAACAATTTAGACCATTTTAAGATAAATCATTATTGTTTTTGGTCTTAAAGTGATTTTAATGAAAAACATATATTTGTGGCCAAAACCTTTTCATGGGCAGGATTTAATCCGTTTAATGACTGTTTATCCATTTAGTTGCATCCAAGCTTTTTATGAAGTTATATTGACAGAGAAAGTAAATTTTGTTAAGCATTTTATTTATTATATATTATGAAATTTATATTATTTATTAAGTATTATTTATATAAATTTAGTTGTCGGTGATTTTTTCTGAGGCAGAAGTTTTTTTCAGTTTTGTAAAAGGTTTACAAAATACCTTTTATCATTTTTGGCTGAGCTTGTCTCTCTGACCTACTATTAGTACTATAATGTAGGTGTTAAATTTACGCGTTACGAGTTGTGACTTTTGACATTCAGATTGGCCAACCTATATAAGGAAAAAAATAAAGCCACTATAGAATTGTGGGACAGGTGGGGCCAGTGACATTTTTGTTTGCCAAGTTGGTCCTACCTTCTAGAATTCAAAATCCTGACCTTCCATTGGCTCTCCACCCTAATTTTTCAAATTTTCCCCACGCTATCAAAAGTCACAACTCTTAGGCCCAATTCACACACGAGTGGTGTATGGCACTGGCGTGGCTCTGGCAAGGATCGGTCATGGTGGACCCCCTCTGCCACGCCAGTGCTACGCCATCGCCACTTCAGTGCCATACGCCACTCATGTGTGAATTGGGCCTTACTGTACTTTTTTTCACAATCAACTTGTCTATTTATGTTTTTACGAGGAAAAAATATTCACTTGTATTTAAAAAAAAAAAAAAAAAAAAAATCACAAACCAAAATTAAAATAATAATTTTTCTCCTGCCATAAATTTGAGCGTTCTTTATTTAATTTAGTTTCCACCCTCCAAAGGTTTTTATGGTTATTATTAAGTATTGTCTCAATTAAAAAGTTCTCAATTGTAAAAATCTAGTGAACACTTATTGGCTTGTCACAACAATTGTAATCTGAGTGAAAATTCATAAATGCTTTGATCATCAATTTGTCATAGGTTTGGATGGAACCAGCTGGCACAAGAGGGGGAAGGAGGGGGGAGGGGGGTCACCTTACTTGTATATAAAATGGTGAACAGTCTGCACCAATGTTGATTGTGAACATTCAACTGGAAATTTCTAAACTACCATTTCATGGCATAGCAACTACTCAAATGAAGAGGAAACCAGGAACATTTTTTAACGATAGGCTTGATCAAATTAGGCACATTTTTGATAACGGTACCAAGGAAATGGTAGACAAGTTAAGGGTGCCATGAAATAATACTGATACACAATGGGATTAAAAGGTAATACAGTGAAGCCTTTATAAGCTGGAAACATGTTCTCATACAGGTACCAAAGTTAGAGTTTTTAAAAGTTTTTTTCTGTAAAACACTTTATATAAGCTGAAGACCTGCTGAGGTGGAATTAATTTTCTGGAACTGTAGCTTTACAGCTTAGACAGGTTTTAGTAGTTTAAAAACTACTGTCATAGGGTTGTAGAAAAACTTTCAGTAATTTGAGAGAGAAAAAAAGAATATACAATTTTTTTTCGACATTTTCATGTCTTGACTATGGCACATAACCTCGAAAAGCGTTACCAAAAACTAGCGTTACACGAGTAGGGAAGGTATAGGAACAGGGAGTTAGGAAGATATAGGAGGTGTTCAATCGAGTCTGCCCGCTCTCAGAAGGTATAGTGTCCCACTACCGCACTTAGTTAGGCCTACCCACCCCTGCCCTCCTGATCGGCTATAGGGCAGGGCAGCACAGTTTTTTTTCAACCTCAGATGTATACGAAACCACACGAATTGAGTCTCAGAGCTGGGCATAGCAGTACTAAAACACATATAGCCTACCCGATGCTAGAGGATCTGACGTCTCATTTTGCACGATATTGTATATTTCTGCTATTGAAGAAAACTGTGCTGCCCTGCTCTGCGCCTCAATATACGCCTGGGCTTATAATTGTATATCTTAAAAATTGGTTGAAACTATACACAAAACATATTTCATAAGTTTATTTATATTATTAACAAGCCAAAATCCTCAATTTGGATTCCCTTTTAAATTCTATGTTCCTTATAAAGTAGAAGTATTGCAAAAGGTCCAGTGGTGTATCCAGCGGCTAGGTCTGGGGGGGGGGGGGGGGCACATTTTAAGTAAGTTTAGTTTGGAGGGGGGTATACTTAGTGGTAATAAAAAAAGGGAACTACTTATTCAACAAAGCATCTGCCCCCCTCCCCCCCCCCCCCCCCCCAAAAAAAATGTATAAATAGAAAACAAAAAAAACTCCGCGTAAAAGTAATAACTGTTACGTATTCGTTAGAATATGTCATGCTGATGCTTACTGCATTTCAATATCTTCGTCTGGCGTCGTCTGCAGTTAATTATTGGGGGGGGGGGGGGTCCAGGGGATTTTGATTGATTTACACGTTATGAGGTCCCTTGAGTCCAAAAAAGTGGTTTTTAAAAAATGTCTATCTGTCTGTCTGTGCAGACGCCTGGAGTCTAAACTACAGGGCCTATTTTGACAAAATTTGGCATACATGTTTAGAAAAATCATACCCCGAGGCGAAATTGAGAAACGAATTTTAGCTATAAATTTGGGGGCGCTACCCCCCAAAAACTCTGAAAAAACGTGAAAAAAAAATTATTTCTCGAAAACGGTTCCGACGATTTTGATTAAAAAATTCTAAAATGTAGCCCATTTAAATACGAATCTAACAATATAAACCGTTTTTCCGGGAAAAATTAGTTCCTGAGAAAAAAGCTTAATACGCGGACGGAGAGAGCCCGGGTTCGATTCCCCGCCCAGAAGAAATGTTTAATAATAATTAAATGTATATACGAAAACTAATAAATGGAAAAACACTGGGCTAAATAATTATGAACTCTTATATGAGAAAGTTTGTCTGAATTGTCTCGGACCAATTTGTTTCTATTTTATTCGATATACACAACTTACGCAACTTACTAAAACATATTATAAATCATAAATTAGCATCAGATAATTGTTGTCTGTGTCTGTGCATTTAAATTTGCATTCTGACGTGCCAAAATATGTTTATGTACTTTTAATATTTTTGATACTTGCTTAGAAAAAGTAATATTAAAACGATAAAATATTATACCTATGTTTGATTTATTTAAAAAAATGAAAATTACACCACCTTGGGAAATTCCCTTTTAAAACCATGTGCAATTATTGTAGCTTTTACATAAACTGGTTGTATTGAATGGAAAAATTAAAGTTACTGATCGTAATTTGCAAAACCCTTATCATAATTAATTTATGCTTTGTATTAAAAAATAAATATATATATAGTAGGAACCCGTTAATCCGGACAAGGGGGAATCCGGAACCCTCGGTAATCCGGACGGTCCTTCATGTAGAATGCAAGTTCACGTCAATGAAGATCTATATCGCAAATCGCTTCTTACTAACATCTCGCTGACCCCTGTGCACAATGCAATCTTGGAAAATGCACTGTTGGTACTGATAGAAATTTACATATGTATGTTCTTTCACATGCATTTATTATTACAAATTATAATGTTCATGATCATCAATGTACATTTAATTTATCCAAACAATTTTTCTTACGTCATTTTTTAAACACCTCATAATAATCCGTAAATCCAGCTAATCCGGACAACCCTATGCCTGAATTCGTCATCCGGATTAACTGGGTCCTACTGTAAATAGTATTATTATAAATTGTTAGTGCGTGAAGTCTCACGTAAAAAGGGTTTCGTTGGTGTTGTAAACATGAAATTAGTAGTTGGGGGGGGGGGGATATGGATGTTTTTGACAAAATGGCGTAGAAAATTAAACGCTTTCCACAAGTGTTATATATTTTTGTAATCTACTCTTCAATACCTTTCACTTGATACCCCACTCAAAATTTTGAAAAAATATTTTTTGCCCCGTGACAGCAATTAGCCGCCATCTTGGATTCCCAGTTAATCCGACCAAGTTGCTATTCTTATTTTTTCTTTGGCCCATCAGACTGCACATTTTGCATATTTTTCTATATTTTTAGTAAGAGCGGAAATATAGTTTTAGGGGGGGAGCTAAATTTCGATGTTTTTTTGACAAAATGGCGGGAAAAATTAAACGCTTTCTACAAGTGTTATATATTTTTGTAATCTACTCTTCAATACCTTTCATTTGATACCTCACTCAAAATTTAAAAAAAATATTTTTTTCCCGTGACATCATTCAGCCGCCATCTTGGATTCCCAGTTAATCCGACCAAGTTGCTATTCTTATTTTTTCTTTGGCCCATCAGACCGCACATTTTGCATATTTTTCTATATTTTTAGTAAGAGCGGAAATACGATTTTAGGGGGGGGGGGGACACGCAAAATTTCGATTTTTGACAAAATGGCGCCGAAAATTGAACTCTTTCCCTAAGTGATATATATATTTGTAATCTGCTCTTCAATACCTTTCATTTGATACCCCACCCAAAATTTAAAAAAAATATTTATTTTCGTGTGACATCAATTATCCGCCATCTTGGATTCCCAGTAAATCAGATCAAATTGCTAATCTTATTTTTTCTATGGCCCACCAGACCACACATTTTGCATATTTTTCTATATTTTTAGTATGAGCGGAAATACGATTTTAAGGGGGGGGGGACACGCAAAATTTCGATGTATTTTGACAAAATGGCGCCGAAAATTGAACACTTTCCCTAAGTGATATATATATTTGTAATCTACTCTTTAATTCCTTTCACTTGATACCCCACTTAAAATTTAAAAAAAATATTTTTTTCGCATGACGTGAGTTATCCGCCATTTTGGATTTGAACAGCTGATAACTTTGAGTTCGCTATATTTTTCCTGTGTGCGCGTCAAAACGATCTTTAATATTGGAAAGTTTCACGTTTCTATCTCTTTTTATTCAAAAGTTATTGGAACCGTACAGAGTGACAGACAGACAGACAGACACATGAACGAAACTATAAGGGTTTCCTTTTTTTGGTTTTACCAACGAAACCCTAAAAAGTGGTACAGGCATACATTATCTGAATGCTGAGAGCATATTTTCTCAGCTTTAATCTGTGTCCAGTGGCGTAACTATGGGTCCGCACAGGCCCGCATTGCGGGGGGCCCTAACGGTCAGGGGGCCCCGCCAGTTCTAAATGCAGGAATTTTTTTTGCTCATCAATTATGTTTGGCGAGGGGCCCCCAAAATTTTCTTGCAGGGGGGCCCCCAATGTCCTAGCTACGCCACTGTCTGTGTCAAATACAATTATTTAGGATGGTGCATTTTTATTGAATAAAATAAGAAATATGTATATGTTTTTAAACCTCCAAGGGCGGGCGACCTAGGTAGGCACACCGGTCCATAGAACAGTTGTGAAAACATTTAAAATACCATTATTCATTCCATAAAAATAACTCCTCACGGGCGGGGAATCCAACCCGATATTTCACCGTCCGTGTTTATTGTGATTTTATCTTGATCTAGATTTTTCCCGGAAAACAACTATTTGTTAGATTCGTATTTAAATGGACTGAATTGTAGATTATTTATAAAATAAAAATCGTCTGAACCTTTTAAGGAAATATTTTATTTATTTGCTTACTTTTCCTCACTATACCTATGGTAGGAAAAGTATTGTTTTCACTTTTCACCCAAAAAATTGTTTTCGAGATTTCAACGGAATTATCCGTTTTGGGTGTTTTTAAGACCCCTGAGTGGTTTTCAGCATGACGTCTGAATGTATGTATGTGTGTGTATGTTATCATCGTAGCGCCCAAGGTATTTAACATGGAGCGTTGAAACTTAGCAGAGAAATCAGTCCTTACTTGTAGTGGTGCAGCCCGGAAAATCAACTTTTTCCGCCATCTTGAACCCAGTTTGCTGAGTCAGCAAACTCAAAAAAATCGAAAAATGGTCTTTATCGAGTTGAAATTTGGCACGAATGTACCTCTCTGTATGACAAACAAGCCCACCAAATTTCATTTTGATATTGGCCGCCATTTTGAAGTTATCAATTTTTGAATTTTGAAACTGTGACGATTAATAATACCGAAAGTGTAAATACGTTTTTGACATACAGCATATCGTTGGAACCTTGAAAAAATTAAGGAACAAATATAAAAAAAAAAATATGTGTGAGGCTCTCACGCATTAGAAGTGAAACTTTAGTTCTAGAATGCATTGCTCTCTCTCATTTTTTGACGAATTTATTATTTCAGGATTAAGAAATGGTTATGGGAAATTTAATTGAAAAAAAAATATTGCTATGCTAAGGCAACCACATTTATTCCAATAAAAATAAATGTTTGTTTTGATTTGCTGGTCTTTAAATAGATATAATACGATTAATCTGTAAAAATGTTACACTTGGACGAGTCTCGAATCGCAAACTTCGTTACACGATGTCACTATATGAAAAAATTCACTCTACCGCCGCCAAAGAAGTTTCACTTCAAAAAACCGATGAAATTCCATTATTTAGTTTAAAAGTTATAAGCGAATATAATTTATTTATTAGGGCGATAATTTTGATGACGTCAAAGTTTGTTTACATACCTGTCAAAATACCGCCAAAATTAAAATAATTGAATAAATGAAATAAAAAAAATAAAAATAATGTATAAACATTATTTTAAAGAGGCCACTTTAGTGGCCACCGAATGAGGAAAAGTTCCGAGGTACCCCGTACCCGATTTATTTTTTTTAAGTCTTCCGTATTCATTTATTTTTTTAGGGGGTAGCATCCCCTAAAAAAAGTACGTGTCTGCACCATTCTTGGCACTGATGGGGATGGGAGTATGCCTTTTTCTTTCTCCTTCTGAAATTAATTATTATATTTGTTACCTTTAATACATAGGGACCAAATTTAACGTATTTAGTTTTTGTTTTTTTTATATTAAATTTTTATATTAAATGCGATTTATATTAAACTTACGGGACTTATGTTACTAAAAATTATTTTACAAGGAAAAATAAGTTATTAAATCTGTAAAAAGCCTTGTTTAAATATTATTTTTAATTGGGGGGGGGGGGGGGGGGTTGAGAAACGAAGTCTATAAAACATTAAGGGGAGAGTCGGGAGTCGCCAAGTTTTTGAAAACGGAGTAACGGAGTGAGTTACTAAAGGTAAGGTTGGATTTTTAATTACTGAATAGTTTATAAAAGAGGAAGTGTTGCTGTTTATTCTCTAGAATTAGACAACTATTGGATCGACGAAATATATAATGCAGAATTTTCAAAACCTCAAATTCAAATGAAAAAACCTTTGGGTCATGCGTAGGGCCCTTTGCTCTGAGGGCCTTTGCCTTTATTTATCGATCGCAAACTAGAAGTTGTTATGTGTCATGCTGTTTAGATTAGAAGATTAGATGGCCTAACGTAGGGCGTAAATAAATACAGTTTTATATTTTGCACAAGTTACATTTTTTGTTGAACACAATTATATATATTTAAGTTACTAGCTTATTTATAGCTTAAATAAGTATTCGTAAAATACATTTTAAAAAATCATAGAGAGAGAATGGAATGAATTGTTAGTATGAATTATGAGTAAGTTTTGCAACTTCATTTTTAATAAGAGAGGTCGGTTGAATTTTCATTTTTGACTTTTTTTTGTATTATTATCGCCTAACATAAAATTATTTAGTAATCTAAATTAATCATTGTAAGTATTATGTGCTCGATAATGAGTTCTAATAGCCAATACTATAATTACTATTATTATTGTCAATGGTACAATTATTACAAATGCCAATGTCAACAATCTTACACCAACTTTGGATTTCCTAATGCTTCTCCACAACCTCCTTCTACTTTACCCTTTCCGCCACCTCATATAATTCCTCAAAATTCATCTTTTGATTGTTCGACTGAGAACAGAGCAGGTTTGAACCCGACTGGGAACTCAAATTCCCTCCACTTCAAACCATCGACTGACGAAAATTTTACTTTCTCAAAAGAACCTTTTTCAAATTTACACAAAGTTATCTCTACTCCCTCAAATGACCCAAACTCGACTCATCTTCCAAAGAATAATTTTGCTCCTACCCCGGGGGATTCTGGAATGCAAGATACAAGTGTTCCTGACACAGGGTCTCCTGTACATTCCACTCAAGTGTACTATTGGGGTCGGAGAATGGTTATCTCTCAAAGTCAAAAAGATTATTCTACATCCGATATACTCATGAGTAAAGATACTGAGTCTGTGACTCATACACTGGATAAGACATCTGAAAATCCCTTTAAGTTAGACTTGGATGCTTTTAGAAATGACATTTCTTCACTTAAAGGAATTTACACTAAGCCTGGAGATCAAATACCGTGGTTTTGTTTACCGCCTCCGTCCCCTCCACCTGAAGAACCTCTTGCACCATCCACACTGGGAGGTGTAGATCTGCCGGAACAGAGAAGTCCTGATCCACTTAATAATGATGCCCAGGCAGCTCCGGCTTTTAATGAACTCCTGGCTGTTTCAAAACCCAAATTCTTGGCTAAGTCAGTTGACCCAGCAAGAAGCTCTTTGTGTCAAAAAAGTGTCTCAAAGAAAAATAAAAAGAAAAAGAAATTGAAAATGTCTTTAAAAAGTGACAGTTCAAAGTTATCTTCGTTTAATGCTTCCAGCGAAGAGAGGGTAAAACTGGAAGCTTTTGAAAAGAGTATTTCCCACCTTCCTCAAGTTTTGAAGGATAAGTTTGGACCTCTAAAATGTAATTTGTGTGAGGTTGATTTCTCATCTGTTAAAACAAGTTTGGCTCATTATGAAGGTAAATTGCACAGGAAGAAGGTTAACAGAAATTTAATATACGATTCGGAAAATAATCTTCTGAGTGTTGCAATATTTCCCATCGAATGCAATATTTGTGGTGTTGTACTTACATCGGCTCATCATCGCTTGGATCATTACAGCGGAAAATTGCATAAAAAGAAAACGTGGCACAAAAAAATTCTGGAAATAAAAGCGAGAAAGAGAGCTCCTGAAGAATGGGAGGAAACAGAACTTGTGCTTAAGGATTACAAAGAAGCCATACAAAAATATTACGATCTCTGCAATAATACGGAATGCGATAATTATTGTAGATTATGTGATTTATTCACTTTATCAGCTGAAGCTTTAGCAAAACATTGCCAAGAGCCGAAGCATTTGAAACGAGAACGAAAAGAATCCTGTTTAGCCAAAGGCGGAGAAGAAATTGAAGTTGAAGAAGAGGAAAAAGAATATTTACATCAATTTAAAAAATCTACCGGTGAATTCTACTGTTGTCCTTGTGATTATTCAGCAGACAATGTATCTATGTTTGAATCGCATCTTGAAAGTGTGCTGCATCAATGTATGGTTAGAAAATAAATAGACCTACCTGATTATTTTCTAATGAGAAGGACTAAGGGAATTCTGGTAAATTTAAATTGGTTCTCTAATTTAAATCAATATTTCCATTTAATAACTTTTTATTCTACAGGGGTGCGGCAGAGAAACTTGCTTAAGGGTAAATAAATAAAAGAAACTATTACAGATAAATTGTTGGTTGTTTTTGATAGAAGTTATATAATATGGAAAGTTTTATATTCAGAATTTTAAAAATAATATCTTTCAAGTGACCAGCGTTGATTTTTATGCATTGATTTAACCAATTTCTTGAGTTACTGTTAATTTTCTCTAGCATGCAGCAAATAATAAATTGGCAGCAACCAATATTGGTTGTGGGATGGTTGTTGTTTACAACAAACCTAAATCAGGTTAATCAATGCATCGACATCAAGGGTTGTCACTTGAAATATATTATTATTTAATCTACTTAATTTTAAAATTAAGAATATGTTTATTTTTTATTTACCTTTGAAAATAAAAAGTATCTCTGTGTTTAATAATTTAATTTATATGAAATTATAATTATTATTAACTACGGGAAACAGACAGAGAAAAATACACTCTGTCTTTCCCGTAGTTAATAATAATTATAATTTGATTTAAATTAAATTTTAAACATTCCGTAATATGAAAACTATCAAAAACTTAAAAATTAATTTAATTTATAAAACATTTTTTTTAAAAAGTAAAGAATACAAAAGAGTTATGAAGCAACTAAAAACACTTGAAAGGGTGCACAGCTTTTTGCTGATTTACAATAAAATAATGTATTTGTAAGCAGGTTTGTTCATTATATAAAAAAAAATACTTGTACACCCCAAACTTACTCAATAGGTTGGACAAAACGATAACCGTGTATGTAAAATTCAAGTTAGTCGGGGTAGAATTTTGCATATAATACAAATTTGTTTAATCGGGACCAGGGGCTAAAGAAAACAATAATTTAGATGAAAAATGGGCACCTCATAAAATCTTAGATAATTCAACAAATTATATTATAATGCATTGCAAAAATGTAAATGAAATTATTTTGACGTAGAAGGCTTTATAAAATCTATCACACTTGTCTGCTGGGTCAAAGATTTCTTCTTTTCATGCAAAATTTGATGCAATACAATAGTACATTACACGTCGAGTGTGGAAAGTAGCATTTTGCATGCGAGTGTGGAGTTTGCACCCGAGCGACAGCGAGGGTAGTAAAACCACACGAGCAATGCAAAATGCTGTTTTCCCACGAGTTGCGTACCGTACTTTATCTACGATTGTTAGATTTAAATAATAAATACAGAAAAAAAATAAACTTGCTGTATGTAAGTTCGTATCTCTTCTCTTGGTAAAGATGGCATTAATCTTGAGTTTTTTTTTTTGCCGAATTAATTATTTCTGGAGGAGTATTATTCTCTACATTTTCGTCAAAGTCACTTGATTCATTCATTGTTTTTCACTAAAAACTCGATATAAACAGTCAATTTAATTAAACAAACAGCAAATTTGTTTTGTTAAATGTAAACAAACTCGCTAATCGTGCGTAAAGCTGAAGAATTCCTCTTCTTTACCGTGCTAGCGTGGTAAAGAAGAGGAATTCTTCAGAACCATGAGACGCGCATGCGCAATGAATACAAGTACGTAAATAATCACTTTCTACGCATCTAAACAGAGATATAATGTTTATATTTCGTGTCAATCGTAGATAAAAGAATTTTTTATTCCCTGTATTGTAGCAGAAATATGCTCTTTGTTGGAGTCTATGATTTCCAAAATTTGTAACCCTTTTTCAATTGAACTGACATCTGTAAAGTTTTTAACTGTGTCATTTGAGCTGCTGATTGAACTTGATCAAAAGAATCAGGTTGTTCAATGTTTTGCTCATGCATTTCTATGAGTTTATCAATTGTAAGCTTCTGATTGTGTGAATCTACCAGTTCTTGAACATTATCAATAATCACCATCCGAATTTAATTGTATGGAAAGATTGACGACTTCTTCAATCACCTGATCAATTTGATCAGGCTCTGGCGCAGATTCCACTTTTTCGGAAGGGAAAGAATTAAAAAAAATTTGGGAATTTGAAGATTTGAAAATCTTGTAACTCGGGATTCGCGTAAGATGGTGTAGCGTAAGTTAGGGTATTACTGTCTATACATTGTAATAAATGAATATAATAATAACTCAAAAGAGCTATATATGTATACTCCTTTAAAAAAAACTTTGTGCCAAAAATGTAAAAGTATTCCTATATTGCTATATTGAGATTTTAATATAGTAAGTACTATATTATCTTTATGTTACAATAAGTATTATGTGTGTTAGATGTCTAAGTGTGTTACATATTATATTATATCGATAAAAAAAAGTTGTTACACTTATTAAATGACTGTTTCTCAAATATTATGTCTAAAATATTCTACTGTTCTATTTTATATCTTAAAAATAAAATAAAATAAAAAATAAAATGATGATTGATGTTAAATTATAAAAATATTTGAATCTATTGCATTTCTATGTGTTTTCAAATAAATCATTTTATATATACTTATTTTAACAAACAAATATTATCATTGACAATTTCTATTGTAATGATTATTTTTTTATTTTCTTTTCAAATAAATATACTAACCATGTTAAATAATTTATTTAATTGTTTTATATGCGGTTGTCCTAAATGTATTGTTATTATTTAAATTTTTTATTCAAAAGTGGGTTTTCAAGTGAAAGATGTCACGAAAACTTACATATGTTTTATAATTATAATTAATAATTTTCATTTAAAATTCAACATTTTCCAGAACCTAATTGAATCTTTTCTAAATCATAATTATCAAATCAAATTTAGTTTTTTTAATCATAGAAAAATATGACAATATCTTAAATTTTTACATATTCATACATGATAAAAGATGTAGTTACAAAAAAAATTATTGAACAAGAATTAGATAATTACAATAATAGTTAGCAGTAGTATTCATCTTTAATAAATATAATTTAAAATTCATAAGTTATAACAAAAATTATAATTTATATTTTTAAGTAGTTGCCCCCTATAATTAACATGCCTGGTGATATCCCTCTAGGGATGAAATATAGCCATTTTTATATGAAATATCTTAGACTACATTTTTCCACCCCTTCACGGCCTAACACAAAACAGTACTATAATTTACTTTAAATCAAATTATAATTATCAATAACTATGGGAGACATACAGAGAAAAATAGACCCTTGCACCTGGACCTGTAACGGATTAATAGGAAGCCCGTGGTTCAAGTCCCGGTGCGGGGGTCTATTTTTCTCTGTATGTCTCCTGCAGTTATTGATAATTATAATTTGATTTAAAGTAAAATTTAATCTTTCCGTAGTATGAATACTACCTAACACTTAAAAATTTGAATTACTATAATTTATATTGTTAAAAAAAATGATATACACAAAAACTTAAACTATAGCAGTTCCCTAGCAGCAGCTATCGGTATTTTCCGATACCTAATGGCAACAATCTATAGTGTTTGTTGCGGTAGAAGGATCAATCACTCATTTAGGCACACATTAAGTTTAAAATGTCGAATAAGAAGTGTTAAAGGCTAAAAATAAAATTTCAAGTGTTGAATATGAAGTGTAAAGGGTTTAATTTGAAGTGTAATGGGTTGAATTTACAGTGTAAAAGATTGAATTTGAAGCGTAAAAGGCGGAATATAAAATTTCAAGTGTTGTAAAGAGTTGGATATGAAGTGAATTTAGAAATTTTAGAAGTTGAATTTAAAATGTTATGATGAATAAGAATTTTAAAATGTTTGTTAACATTATCTATTATGATGGTTATTTTTCTGTTATGTCTTAATATAAGTAAATCTATCAAAGACAAATAATTTACAATTATTAATGAATGTTTATTTCAACTTTCAATATTTTCTTAAAATAAACTCCACTTAAAAAAGTATTGCAACACCCATGCTATTTGTAATCCTTAGGGTATTTTTATTTTGTTATTAACATAAACACATCTTCACTTGCAATTATTATTTATTCACAAAATTTATTTAAAAAGTGCATACTAGGTAAATATTAAAGAAAAATATTAAAAAAGTAATTTTTTTTCAAAATAAAAAATGTCTAACAAATAAATTATCCTTCAACATATAAAACAAATAATTATTCTTATTAAATTTTAATAATGAGTAATACCCCCCTCCTTGCTTTTATAACTGCTTCCATTTGCTTTGGTATACCCTCAATGAGATTCTGTATTATTTCTTGAGGGATTTGATCCCATTTTTGTAACACAACAGCCTCTAAGTCAGTCAGAGGGGTAGGTGAATCACAGAGGGGTCAGGTGAGGGGTACGAGCTCTAAAATCTTCTTTTCAGATTATCCCATAAGTGTTCAATGCTGTTCAAGTCAGGACTCCTTGCGAGCCACTGAGCCCTTTCAATACCCACAGAGTTTAAATACCATGGTGTTAATTATGCATTAGTTTTTAAAAATTAGGATATGAGGCGTTAGTGGAGGTCATCATTAAATGAAGAAAGAAAAAGTCACTCCACGTGAAATAAGTTTATTTTCAAAGCAGCTTTCAACCACTATAGGGTCATTATCAGTGCCGCAGAAGCGAAGAACGTTACTTATACATATAAAACATGGGAGAAAGGTGAGTCATGTTTTATATGCATAAGTAACGTTCTTCGATTCTGCGGCACTGATGATGACCCTATAGTGGTTGAAAGCTGCTTTGAAAATAAACTTATTTCACGTGGAGTGATTTTTTCTTTCTTCATTTTATGCATTAGTTAGTTAAGGACTATTCACCTGATAAAATAAACAAGCAAGAATTATTTCAGTAACTAAAATAACAAATTTTATATAAATACCAAAGTGTTGTATACTTTTAAAGGGAAGTTTATTTCTTCTTGATTAATATAAATTCAAGATAATTAAAATATGTTTTAGATTGTATTTATTACACATGAAATGTGTTGTAAATGTGTATTATTAGAAGTAAGTTTTATTTGAAGGAATAAATTTCCTCCAATATTTTAATTAAAATTCTTGATGTGATAATTGTTTTAAGTATATATATATATAAATGATTTAAAATAAATAATGATATATTTTTAAGTTTAATACAGTAGAAGCTCTCTTATCTGGTCGCAGTTTAACCCTCGGGTGCGTGCGGTCTAATACAGACACGAGGAGGCGCGGACCCCTGATAGGACTTAATCTGTTTTATATGCCCACACAACAGGTAAAATAAATATGAACTTGAAATAATTTTAGCAAAATGTTTATAAAACCTATTTAAATTGGTTTTATTATTATTTAAATTTATAAAATACCATTGTTTAGTCTCATAGTTTATAAGCAAAAAATTAGTCAGTCTCAATTATAATTTTTTCTGTATATTTTTATTATTTTATTTTTAAATTCAGGTACCATATTAATTTATTTTGTATTATATGTATAAATTTCACTAAAATTAGCGTAATACTAAAATTTAAGTAAAAGTGGCGCAGGTCCCCTTTCAGGACAATATGGGCACAGAATTGAAGTATAATCATGTACGATGTTAAACAGTGACTGATTCTCTTAATAAAAGCAAGAAATGTAGCTAGAAAAATCCCTAGCTTCCAATCGCACCCACATCTATCTCAATTTCACAGTTATATCTCAAGTTTAGGCCTCACAGGACCGCACGTTCTCGAGGGTTAATCAACCATCAGTTTAAGCAACCTTTGGTTTAACTGGCTTCTCAGCTGGGGAAGAATCTTCATACGACATTCAGTATCCCCCAATCTTTCTGATCTGGTATATAAAAGATATAAGGTTTGTTGACCACTGTTTTGTGGCGATATCTGTGGACACCTGTCTGTTGTTAGTTGAATAGTTGACATACTATACATAATAATTCCTCCAACTATACCTATTGGCCTTCAAATCTCCTTCTAATTCAAAAATAATTAAAATTTTTTAAAAATAATTCGGAGTAGCATAAGTAAGGGTATTACTGTATAATATACATTGTAATAAATGAAAATAATAATAACTCAAAAGAGCTAGATACTCCTTTAAAAAAAACTTGGTGGCAAAAATGTAATTTATTGCAATATTTAGATTTTATTAAAGTACTATATTATCTTTATGTTACAATAATTATTAAATTACATATTATATATTGATAAAAAAAAGATGTTACACTTATTAAATGACTGTTTGTTCCCAAGTATAATCTTAAAAAAAAATGCTACTGTTCTATTTTTTATCTTAAAAAAAATGAAATAAAAATAAAATGATGATTGATGTTAAATTATAAAAATATTTGTATGTGCTTTCACACATATCACGAAGAAGTTCTATAATTTATATTGTTAAAAAAAAAATATGATATACACAAAAACTTAATATGATATACACAAAAACTTAAAATATAGCAGCTAATGGTATTTTCCTATACCTAATTGCAACAATCTATAGTGTTAATTGTTGCGGCACACATTCAATTTTAATTGCTGTATAGGATGTTGAATTTGTTGTGCAAAAGGTTGAATAAGAAGTGTTAAAGGCTAAATATAAAATTTTAAGTGTTCAATATGAAGTGTAAAGGGTTGAATTTGAAGTGTAAAGGTTAAATTTGTTGTATAAAAGGTTGAATTTGAAGCGTAAAATGCTGAATATAAAATTTTAAGTGTAAAGAGTTGGGTGTGAAGTGTTAAAGCTTGAATATAAAAGGTTTTGAGTATAAAGTGTAAAGGGTTGAATAAGAATTTTAAAATGTTTGTTAATATTATCTATCATGATGGTTATTTTTCTATTATGTCTTAATATAAATAAATCTATCAAAGAAAAATAATTTACAATTACGAATGAAGTGTTATTGCAACTTTCAATATTTTCTTAAAATAAACTCCACTTAAAAAGTATTGCAACACCCATGCTATTTGTAATCCTTTGGGTATTTTGATATTTCTTATCGACATAAACACATCTTTACTCTCAATTATTCTTTATTGACAAAATTTATATAAAAATGCATACTAGGAAAATATTAAAGTTAAATATTAAAAAAACCTTCTTTTTTTTTCCGAATCATTACGAGCTCTAAATCATTTTTTAAGATTATCCCACAAGTGTTCAATGCAGTTTAAGTCAGGACTCCTTGCGGGCCACTGAGCCCTTTCAATACCTACAGAGTTTAAGTACTATAGTGTTAATTATGTATTAGTCAGTTAAGGACTATACACCTGATAAAACAAACAGGCAAGAATTATGTCAGAAAATAAAATAAATATTATGTATATATCAGGGTGTTGGAATACTTTTGAAGGGGAGAAATATATTTATTATATGAGAAATGTGTACTACTAGTATTATAAGTAAATTTTATTTGAATAAATAAATTTGTACTCCGATATTTTAATTAAAATTCTTGATGTGATAATTGTTTTAATATAAATAAATGATATAAAATAAATAATGATCGTTTTAAGTACTATTATAAGAAGTTTCTTGCAGTAGAAGATCTCTTATCCTGGCTTGGTTTAACTGGCCATCAGTTTAATTGACCATTAGTTCAACTAACCATTGGTTAACTTGTCGCTCAGCTGGGGGTGAATCTTCATACGACACCCAGTGTCACCAACCTTCTTGGCCTGGTGTATAAAAGATAATAAGTCTATTTCTATTTTGGTTGTTCCCTTATTTTTGGGGGGTTTAGTAGTGGTTTTGACTAATTACTTCTAAAGTAATTACTGTTTTTTAAAAAAATTGTCTGACTTTTTGTCGTACTCCTGCATTTTTATTTATAAAAGTAAAAGAAATGAAATCATAGATAAAAAGTCTGTTTACTATTGCTTTGACGATATCTGCCGTCAACATTTGTGTGTTGTTAGTTGTTACTGCTGTGCGGATTACTTAACTGTTTTAAAATGTATTTCTCTGTTTTTATTTCCTTGTTACAAGAAAAAGGTTCAGTCCCAAGGTTGCTGGTTAAGAGATCCACAACTGTATATTAATGTGTGTGTATATATATATATTTTTTTTTTTTTTTGGAAATTATGTCATTAACAAATTTTTATTTTAATGAGTCTCTTTGATCTTAACTTTTATTTAATTTTTTTAATATTAATACTTTGTCTTAATGTGTGTTATAAAATAAGCAATAATAATATTTGCTAATATAATATATCCTCTCATCCTCTTAATGTTACCATTAAACATTATAAATTCATACACTTTATGATTACTATTATTATTATTATTATTTTTTAATGCGTTTGATATTTTATTTAATTAAAATTGATTGTTTTTGTTCTGTTAACCTTTATATGGGTGAATCTAATTTAAAGTGCTATTTTGGAATCTAAAATTGGACTTAGACTGAAAATGTTGACTTTTTAATTAAATTCAGGAAAAATTATGGAATGTTCTCATGGAGATGGGAAATATTTTTTTAAATTTTTAGGCCGGAATCAAGTTTATTTAAACCATGGTAATTAAGCCACGTGAACTACACTTTTTCGTGCACGGTTGTTACATTTTACACTTCAAGAAAATATTTTGGTCAGTAGTTTCAAATAAAAACCCAATTTTAATACACCATTAAATAGCACTCTTAAAAGCCTAAGCAATGAACTATAACTAAACCTAATAAGTTTTTGAAAATAGACTTTAATAACATGCAAGGTAATTACGTTTTAAAGGGCACGTAACTGGAAGAACAATCGGAATTTGCGCTAACTCTCAACTGAAGAGTTCAGCTCATCCCCTATCAACCGTTGCAAGAAAACCAGTGTTGCGGCATTGGAAAAATCTCTCTCCACTTTAAATCTCCCTGCCACAACCAGAGTAGGGTCACATTTATATAATGCCATGGTAATTACATTTTTTTAATGGACAAACTTTAACTTGAAGTTCGGTTTAGTAATAATTTATTATTTTTAATAACTAACACATGCTTTAATTCTGGTAGGATCCTACTTCAAAATTATCCAATAAGTTTTTGAATAACATTATTAATGTATGAGCTAGAATGAAGTGAGTAAGAACTGACTTAAGGACAGCCACGGTTGTTACAAAATCGCCTTTTGAAAATTTTTGTAGCAATTAAAATTAAGGAACCCATTCTTTTTTTGCTTGGTAATAGTTCTCTAAGTTTAACTGAGTTACCATAAAGAAAAATCCTGTCAATTATGTGAAAAACGCTCCACTTATTGATCTAGGACATGAAAATTGCACTTTAAATTAGAATCACCCATATGCTACTTTTTATTTATCGTTAAAAATTAGTTATTGAATATTTTTAAACTTTCATAATTATTTACTTTTTAACATTTTTTTTTTTATATAAAATGTCTTTTGAGTGTGTATGATTTACCGACATTTATTGTGACTGGAAAATAAACTAGCTATTTGGAAAAATAAATGTTTATTGATTGAAGCCTATGTTTATTATTTATTTGACAACTATATTTTTCTGTGTAACTCGTTAAGAATGAATGGGAGAGTTGGTTCTAATGATTGCTCCTAAATTGTGATTTGTTGGAGTTAATTTACTACGTATGGTTTTTTCAAGATATTTCAGTTCAAACCTGAAGATGCCCAGGTATGGGCGAAGTATAGCTTAGTAATGAATTAAAAGACAATAATTATCTTTTCTTCATCCATAATGACCAACTAATAAGAATATTTTAGACTTTTATAGCTATCTGAAATGAACAAAGATTTGTGTGTAAACTTCCTACCAGATTTAATATTTCACTAACTAATATATGCAGAATCGCTAATTATCATTGGGGATTAGGTTCCAGTTCCAACGAGATTTAGGAAATAACAAAAATTTCAGATATAGAAAAAAACACCAAAATGTTGTAAAAACAACATAAAGAGAAAGTTGATTGCGATAAAGTTTATTCAAATGAGTAGAAGAGCCCAGAAATGTATAAACTATATATTTTCCAAAATTTAAAAGTTCTAGAACCAATGCATACCAGATTTTTAAATTTTTTTCTAGCACTGTAGATACCGAGGCATTACTGTAATTAATTAAATTATCTGATAATAACACCAAATGTACAATATGAACTGATGGCTAGTATAAAATAATAACAAATACCTATCATAATTTACAATTAAAAAAAAGGATCTAGAAACCTCTACTGTGCTCTGTTTCTGTAGGTACTCGCATTTAACAG
The DNA here is from genome assembly GCA_951217055.1 of Gerris lacustris. Taxonomy (NCBI): domain Eukaryota; kingdom Metazoa; phylum Arthropoda; class Insecta; order Hemiptera; family Gerridae; genus Gerris; species Gerris lacustris. The sequence goes on from OX578276.1 coordinate 27,211,467, forward strand.
GAAGTTAGCTGTTGCATATGTTGCGTGTTCAGATCTTTTAAATTGCAATAAATATTTGTTTTTAATTGTTTAGGGTTTTATGGTCTAAACTTGAGAACAATAATTAAACCATGGCGCATAAAAGCACCTAAGGGCTTAGGCCAGCCAAAAGACTTATAAAACATATTATGTATAATGGATGTCACCGGGATGGAGCATTACTTCATCAGCTGTGTAAACTGTACAGTTGGCATTATTATTGAAAATGAAACTAGCAAAGTTTTCTTTTGGCCAATTCCTAATCTGGCATTGCGCCCTTGTAGGCAAATAGGTTGCCAAACCCTGCTCTAGACCAGTTTTTCCCAACCTTTTTGTTACCACGACCCTATAAATTTCTCTTTTACATTTTCGCGACCCTACCGTGTATATAGTGTATTGCACATTGCATACCCTTAGGATTGCAGAGACATACATGGCCCCAAGAGCTTTAATTCTACTAAATCATTGCTGGATTAGGAAGATGGGACTGCAGGATTGATTTATTTAAGATAAAAAAACTGAGTACACTAATGATGTTAATACTGTCAACGACATTGCTTGGTTTGTTTATTTTGTTATTTTGTTTGAATTATATAAAGCGCCCACTAATTCCTGATTTAATATTGGCCAGCTGCTAACCCTTTGTCAGAGTTTAAAGAAAAGAGATTAAAGCTTCTAGCAAGTTTTATTACACCTTGTTGCAATGCCCCTCATTTTGCCGCTCTATTTTTATCAACCTTTCAGGTATTCGTTTTTATATTTTCCTAATAACATTACTTTATTCTAATGAATTAATTATTTTTATGTTAATCTATTAAATTTATATTTTATTTATTTATATTTTAATTTTTTTTATATTTTAATTCCATCGAACTTATTTATATATAAAGTATTATTTAATTTATGTCTGTATATTTTCAAAGATTTTTACAACCCTAAAATATTTGGGTTGCGACCATAGGGTTGGGAAACGCTGCTCTAGACTTTTAAAAAATATAAAATCTTAACTGTTACACTGAATTTAGTTACAATATGCAACCTGCAATACAATGCGGGTTTGCCTATATTATTCAACTTGTGAAAGATATGAAATTAATTATGTATTATTTTATTCTATCCTGCCTATTTAATTTTTCCCTGTACTTGAAAGGATTATGTAAGGGTGGGTCTTATTAATTGTTTATAAATTAATAATTTATTGTTTTAATTTAGTTAGGACATTTTGCTAAATAAAGGGTAGAGACTATGACTATATAGTGTGTGTTTACAAAAATATGTGGACAAAATATCAAGGAAACACTTTATACTTGAGACTTCACGCCCAACTATTTTATTTATTGCAGATTCGGATTCTACGAAAATCCGCCTCTCAGTCCAACAAAAGTGTACCTGTATGTGCCATTTAGGGTTTCGTTGGTAAAACCAAAAAAAGAAACCTTTATAGTTTCGTTCCTGTGTCTGTCTGTCTGTCACTCTGTACGGTTCTAATAACTTTTGAATCATAAGAGATAAAAACATAAAATTTTTCAGTATTAAAGATCGTCTTGACGCGCATAAAGGAAAAATATAGCTAACTCAAAATTATCAGCTATTAAATACAAAATGGCGGATAATTCATGTCACACGAAAAAAATATTTTTTTAAATTTTGAGTGGGGTATCAAATGAAAGGTATTGAAGAGTAGATTACAAATATATATATATAACACTTGTGGAAAATGTTAAATTTGCCATACTCTATAAACTATATTTCTGCTATTTCTAAAAATATGCAAAGTGTGCGGTTTGCTGGGACTTATAAAAAGAAGAACATCAATTCAATCTGATTAATTGGGCATCCAGAATGGTGGATAATTCCTGTCACGGGGGAAAAATGTTCAATTTTAAGTGGGGTATCAAATAAAAGGCATTGAATAGTAGATTACAAAAATATATGACCCTTGTAAAAAGTGGTTAATTTTTCATGCATTTTGTCAAAAATCTTCAACATTTTACGTGCTCCCCCCTCCCTTGTACCAGTGGCGTAGCTAGACCATTGGGGGCCCCCGCAACAACTTTTTGGGGGCCCCTTCCCAAAGAAAAAATTGATGAGCAACAAAAAAAAAAAAAAACCTCTTTCGTTCAGGATTGGGGGCCCCCTCGACGTTGGTACAAGGATAGTAATTCCGGTTGTTTCTGGATTTTGGGGCCCCCTGGCACTGGGGGGCCCCTCGCAATGCGGGCCCGCGCGGGCCCAGCCCATAGTTACGCCACTGCCTTGTACTAACTATGTTTACAATACCAACGAAACCTTTATACGTAAGACTTCAGGCACAACCAATTTATTTTTTTATTAAAACCTATATTTTTAAAAGTACTCACCTGATTTTTTAAGAAATTTGGATGAAATATAGTCATGTCGCAGATGCAGCCCGCATATGGTCCCATATTAATTTTAACCGTCTCTGCTCATTAAATTTTGATAAATTGATACTGTTATTCATGTAAAAAAAATATGTGTGAGGCTCTCACGCATTAGAAGTGAAACTTAAATTCTAGAATGCATTGCTCTCTTTCATTTTTTGACGAATTTATTATTTCAGGATTAAGAAATGGTTATGGGAAATTTAATTGAAAAAAAAATATTGCTACGCTAAGGCAACCACATTTATTCCAATAAAAATAAAACTTTGTTACACGATGTCACTATATGAAAAAATAATTAAAGCAATGTTTATATCTGTGTATATATTGTCATTTGTCATTTATACTAGTGGTTCTTAACCTTTTGGTAACCACGGCCCCCAAAATCTCCAAATATAATATACAGAGAGTACCCTAAATACCTTTCGAGGCCCCCCGGGGGGCCGCGGCCCCCCAGTTAAGAACTGACGCGACGCACCTCGAAATGATTTGATATTGCTACGGTAAGGTCAACCACATTAATTCCAACAAAAACTACGATAAGGCAACCACATTTATTCCAATAAAAATAAATATTTGTTTTGATTTGCGGTCTTTAAATAGATATAATAACTTATTTAAATTAATTTAATTAGTTTTTACTTTTTTCTTGTAAGTATACAATTAAGCCCGTTGCCATGAACCCATAAAATAATCTAATTATAATAAATAGTCTAATTACATATTATAATCCATCTAATATTAAATATTACGCTTATATACCAATTTTGTGTACCTTCTAATTGGCAATGTCATTGGGGCAGTGGATAGCATGTTTGCTTCATGATCCGGTAGTCAGTGGTTCGCATCTCGCTTGAGTGAAAGATTTTTTACAGATAAATCTTTCACCAGGATTAGTCTCGAAACACAATTTCCGTTTCATTACTTCCGTCCCACAAATTTCATTACAATTAATCTGTAAAAATGTTGGAATCTTGGACGAGTCTCGAATCGCAAACTTCGTTACACGATGGTCCCTAGCTGAAAAAATTCACTCTACCGCCGCCAAAGAAGTTTCACTTCAAAAACAATTACGACAGCGAGGAGGGAAAAATTAAATAAATTAACCGGCGCAAATTCTGTTCAAACACGAGTGCATCCCAAAATGGTGCAATATACATTTTTTTTCAATAATCAAAATGTTTAATTGGTTTTTAACGCTTAATCGAGTGGTGTCCTCCATTTCTTCACCCACTCATGTTTTACCGTCGTAATACGATAAAACTATTTATTTTAAAAACGTTTCCGATATTCGCACTTTTCCGTCAATACCCTGTAGTTGCATATGACCCATAGAATTGGCCAGTTTCGTTATGACATTTTATCGCGGGTCACCCTGGGTATACTTAATCATCTACGAATCCCCAAAAAGTGATTTTTTTTAAGTAATCGTAGTGTTTACTGCTTTCTTTTATTATGTATGTATTATTGTGCTCTCACAGCTTATCCTTTGAAATTTGGCATATATGTTTATAGTACCGACCCACACATTTTAAAAATATAGTGACGAAAAAAAAAAAAAAAAAACGGTAAAAAAACTTAAGGGTAATAAAGAAGTAATTAATTATTTTTTCTTTTGAATAACTGCCAGGGCCGGCGCGACCGTATAGGCGAACTAGGCGACCACCTAGGGCGCTAGGGCCTGAGGGGCGCCGCAAGATACTTGCCCCCCAAGAAGTCAATGTTTTAGAAAGAAAGTTAGATGAATAACTTAAATTAGGAGAGATCTCAGGGGCGGATCCATGGGGTGGAAGGGGGAAATTCCAAAAAAAAATACAACAAAATTACGAAATAATATCAATTGAATAAAATAAGGTTGAACATTTCTTATGTTTTATTATTTTTCATACCCATTTAAAACTAATAATATATTATTTTGCAAATAAATGATTATTGTTTATGGAGCAATAGTCGAGTTGATATTAACATTTAAAACTGGGATTCCCACTTACATGTTATGTTTATGTGGGATACAAACATTAAACTATTTTGTGTTTGTTTATTTGCATACCTTAATGGTTGTTTGTTTATATACTCAGTTGAGTGTGTATCCCCTAGTTCAGTTGCTGCATAGGACATTGTGAAGGTATTTCATAATGAATCAGAAAGAATTAATAGCATAGTATAGCGTTAAAGGTAAAACATTTTTCTTTTTTAGTCTAAAAACCGATTTAGTTAATAAATGTTTCAAAAATTCTGCAGAAACAATTTTAAACAAACTTTTAGGTGATGCTTTTTTTAGTTGAAAAAGCTCTAAAAAAAAGTCCCAAAATTCACCATTTTGAAGCTAATTTTCTAAAATTTTCCGGGGGAGGCTCCCGGAAAGGGGCCTAGGGTCATGTATGACAGAAGAGAGATTAGTAGGACTGGCAACTATTTTAACTGAACTGAACAGGAGTTAGCAAGTTATTTACATTGTATTGTGATTTAATTCTTATATTTCCTAAAAGTGAGTGGCTGAATCGACTGATTGGCTTAAAATGATGGGAGGGGGGTGCCTTATAATAGTTTTGCCTAGGGCGCCAAAACCTCTTGCGACGGCCCTGATAACTGCATAGAATAAATTTGTACTTGAAACAATTGCAGTAATTATCCTTCACTGTTCCCTTGAATATCAAATGAGTTAACGGCGTTACAGGTGGTGAGTTGAACAAAACATGGATGGAGAAATAAAAATGTAGTTAACGTCATTTCCACCGACATGAATTAGATTAAAACAGTCAATTCGTCCTATAGATGCACTAAATTAATCTTTTTATTTCAATATTTGAAACTTTCTGATTTTCATAATGACTTCATGCAAACTATAGCTGTGTCCGTTCTTGCTCAGTAGAAAAGAGTCAAACTTCACTTAACTAAATTTTAAAAATTCAAAGGAAATTTCAAGAATTTTACTTCATTTTAATATTTTGTCCTACTACACTGAACTGGAAGTTCGATTTTTAGGGCCTTAAAACACGTTTTTCATACCCTAAAATCGCCAAAATGAAAACTCAAAAAACAGGTGCGGACAAACAACCTAGCCCCCCCCCCCCCGGTGGTAATGATTCCCCCCCTCCTCTCCCCGATGGTGGTCCCCCCCCCCCTACAAAAATTCATATGGGCGCCCATGCCTGTAAATGAGGGATTCAGATCAGAAACTTCAGGGATCAAATAAGACAAGCTCACAGAAAGTCAGCCTTCGACCTTTGTGCATGAATGCATCAATTTTTGCGGCAGTATCACCTGAAATCAACAGCCTTCACTTCCATATTTGTCATGGCTTTCCATAAGGCCGGCTGTGAATTCTCTACACTACACCATTTCCAGAAGTTTTTGACCTCCATAACCATAACCCCCTTCCATAAACTTCGGTCAATTCCTTATTTATTTCAATTGACGTCACTCCTTTTACTTGACGTTTAATAAACTTATCAGTTCGTGAACTCCGCATTAGGCGGGAGCAACAATCGGGAACTCCATTACAAACTGCTGCCAAGGCCAATAGTGCGACCACTCGTTTTAAAGTGGAGAAAACGGGCGCAACACGGCATTGTTACCAAATCTTGGCCAACATATTTCTCTGAGGCTTCTAGCGCTCTAGAGACCTCACATTTGGAATTACTCTCGTATAGCTCTTTTCAGATAGATTAAGAATATGAAAAATTTTCCCCGATAAGTTTTTCCTGGTTGGCCACATTGAAAACAAATGACGTGGCTGATATTAGAGCAAAATACAAATCTTTCAACGAGAGTTCATTATGCACCCCATCAATAGTTTTACGATTGGGATTGGTTTCATCTTTGCACTAATTATTTACAGGTCAAAGTCAATAAACAAAACAACTGAATACTATGTAATCAGGAATTTAAAAAAAAGTACAAAAATAAAATAAAAACTTAAAAACGACTTCTAGCGATTTTGATTTAAAAATTCTAGAATGTAGTCCATTTAAATACCCAATTTAACCATGTAAGTCATTATCCTGGGAAAAATGTAATTTCCGAGATTGTAAATAAAAATAAATTTAATCCCGTTGGGAATAGAAACCGGACCATGAAAACTATTATCTGTATCTGTTATCATTAAATATTACACTAATACATTTATTAAACGAGATTGTTTTGTCGTAATTTTTCTTCCTTAAAGAGACCATCGGTCTTTGTAATGACTAAATTTATAAGTTTATGATAAAATAAAGAAAGAATTTTGCGATAATATATACAATGTATAAGTATTCAAAAGATTGTGAGTAAACCATAACATCTGTTTATTTATATAAAAACACTCTAAATGTAATAAAAAAATTCTCAAATTAAAATTTATTAAGCAGGTTAAGTATTATTTTGTTTTGAATCAATGGTCAGTCTCATAATTATGTACATAGTTCGTTGGTTAGGATTAGGCGCACTTAAACAAAAAATTATATATTGTTGTTTTGTGATTAAAAAAGACGACAACATTATGAGAATTACATTTGAACACCTGGACAATCTGATTGGATTTATCATCGGTTTATCTGAGATACTTGAAATGATATAATCACTAATGAGTGGACACCTGCAAACATTCGGCAGTTGCCCGGGTGACTCTAGTCGTCATTGTCTACCATGATGGCATCCTCGTATTTCACGTTGATCTTCGTCATATTTATCGCGGTAATAATTATATAGAGTTAAATAGTTGTTTGTTTGTTTATTTTTGTTTCTTTTCTATTATGTCGTGTTTTGTGTTGTTAAGTTCCAACGTATTTACTCATTAGCTTAATCTTACAGTTACAGTTAAGATCATGTTTTTGGATATTGTGAAGGCTGATCCTAGATACGTTTATAATTATCAGACAATTGACTAATAATTATACAGAGTTAAATAGTTAATTGTTTGTTATTAATAAAACGTTAAACTTATATGTGTTTAAATTACGTAGTTGCTAAACTGTGAAGAAGGTAGTCTGGCAATTAGTGTGGCACATAGCTTCCGCGCAAACTATAATCATGCTTTGCTATTAATATCCATTATTGTCTATTTTTTTAATTTTCCACGCATTTTTTTTTAACTGTCAACATTGTTTTTTATTTTCTCGCATATAAAGAGAAAGCATTGTGAGTGCGCGAAAATTTTAAGTTAAGAAGTTTGAGATTTTGATGGATTTACACGTTTTGGGGTTCACTGAGTCCAAAAAAGTGTTTTTTTTTTTTTTTAAATATTTGTCAGTCGTCTGTGGTCTGTCGTCTGTGTGTCGTCTATGGTCTGTGCAGACGAGTGGAGTCTAAACTACTGGGCCGATTTTGACGAAATTTGGCATACATATTCAGAAAAATCAATCACTGAAGCGAAATCGAGAAATACATTTTAGCTCCAAATTTGGGCGTGCTTCCCTTCAAAACCTCTGGAAAAACGTTAAAAAAAATTCTAAAATGTAGTCCATTTAAATGCGTATTTAACGATATAAGCCGTTTTCCCGGGAAAAATCTAGTTTCCGAGATATTTATAGAAATAAATATGATTTTGTTCAAAATCGAAAGCGAAAAGTAAACAACCATTTGTTGAACGCTTTTTAAATGTTTTTTTTTTTTTTTTTTTTTTTTTTTTCAAATTTTATTAAATATCAATTAAATGAGATACTAAGGAATTTAAATACAGTTTTAACAATATGAAAAAGAGTTTGTCTGAGTTGTCTCGGACTGATTTTTTTTTTACATTGTTGAGCCGACGCGATGGTTGAAAATATGGGATCATCTGTAAGCTACTTTGGACAAACCATCCACATTTCTTAAAAATTATATGAATACTTTTAAAGATATAGGTATTATAAGACAGTATGACATCAGTTCCCTAATGTCTGATACGGATTTCTGTCTTGGAATTTTCTAATTCGGAGATGTATAAAAAAAAACCCTTTCTTCAGAACAAGACTATTCATAACACGAACTAAGGTTACACATAATTTGACTTCAAACATTTTTCATTTTTATATACTTACTTATCATTACGAACGATATACATATTATATATGAAACTTAAGTTACAAAATCAAAATTGAACCTATAAGCACCAATAATATTTGATGGTCTTAGACATTGGTTAGTTAAGATTCTTTAGAAAAGGAGAGCCCTAGAAGATATTATATGTTGTTGAATAAAAAGTTAACATTGCATAATCACCATCAAAGGGCCTTACTTAAAGTAACTTATTTTCGCCAAAAATTGATGTATCTTGTTCTAGTTAGGTTTATTTTAATAAGCCATGAACATTTAATTGACTAAACTTTGAATTTCTTTCGCAATATATTATTGTTTTATTAATAACCATGATAGACCAATTTATGTGTGAATGATGCAAAGTAATTCATTTGATTTGATTGCATCATTAACACCAAAATTGGTTTATCATACTGAACTAAAAAGGTGTGAATTTCACCCTACTATTCATTATTGTTATAATAATATCACTAAAATTACTCAGTCTGATCTTTTGAGGGTCTCTAGTTAAATGGTGTATTGTTATATTAACTGAAACTTTTTACCTACGTGTATATAGTTGACTGACTCATCTATTTATTTATAATTAATGATTACCAATTCTGTTATAAGTATTGCACATATTGAGAATAAATCAAATGTACAATGAAAAATTAAAAAATCCGTTCTTGTAAGGTAAAACTATCTAGAAATCTAGACAATAGGATTATAGAGTTTGAGATTATAATTAACTCTATTTAATTTTCAAACCATTATTATATAAATCGAGTAGTGTCCCGACGACTGCGATGACGTCGCACCTCGAAATGATTTGTTATTGCTAAGCTAATAACTATAACAATAAAAATAAATGTTTGTGTTGATTTGTTGATCTTCAAATAGATTTACATATTTAGATTTTCTAAATTAATTTTCTTATTTTTACTTTTTTCTAAATGTAAAATTAAGCCCGTTAACACGGGCTTAACGGCTGGTTATTTATAAAAATTGATCGCTTATGGTACTTGCAAATTGAAGAAAATCCTAAACAATACCATATTAGGATTGTCAGGGGTGCCCATACCCCCCCCCCCCCCAAGGCCTATGGCGCAAATTCCCCCAAAACTGCCTGTCACTTGAGAGATTTAAAAAATCCCCCAATCTCGCCTCCTCAGAGAGGAAGGCTCTCTGAAAATACCCCTAAATTTGATTCCCCCCCAAAAGTTCTGATGCCGCAACTTGCGCCATTAATCCCCCCCTGTGGACACCCCTGAGGATTGTTGACTTTTCCGATTTTTGTAGACTTAATTTTCGAACTTAATATTTATCAATTTTTTTTTTTTTTGTTTTTTTGTTTTGGTGAAAAATTAGGAATTTTAAATTAGTATTTTTAATAATAAGTGTTGACTTGTAACAAATATTTGTACTGACAATCATAGGATATCTATGGAATTTTAAGGAAACTTATCAAAACAATTGACAATAGCCACCTAGGTTAGAGAAAATTTAACTTAAAAAACTAAAGGATGAAATAGTAATCTTCTAGTCAGCCTGAAGATGACCCAAAGAGGGGTCGAAATATCGCAAAAGTGAGCTTCTAATTTGTTCCTTTTAGACCCTACTTACCAATAAGAATTAATATTTATCATTAGCAGCGCAGATTGACAAAGCTAAAGAAGAAGTAGAAAAGTACAAGCATTTAGCATTGGAACGAAAATAGAATAGAAATGATTAGAATTAGGATTCTTTATTTAACCTGTATTTCAATCGTTTTTTAAAACAGTCAATTTTTTTAGAAGTATCAAAGTATCAATTTATCAAAATTTACAGAGCCTAGACGGTTGAAATTAATCTGGGGCTATCTCCAGGCTTCTTTCGACAGACCATAAAATTCAGATAAGTATACTTTTGAAGATATAGGTATAAATAAATATTTCTGTCTGTGCGCATGAAGAAGAGAGGCAAATAGGAACAAATGGTTGAACCTTATATGGGACCAACCATGGGCTAATTTTGACATACCATAAAAATTTCATTAAAATCGGACGAGTATTTCGGGATATCGGAGTATTTCGGGATATCGGAGTATTTCGGGATATCGGAGTATTTCGGGAGTATTTAAGATATCATAGTTCGCAAAAATTGAGTGACAGACAGACACGGATCCAAAAATGTTCCCTGATGAATTTCAAAACGGATTTTTGAAATCCTAGACATAACAAATTTTCGTTCTTCAGAACAATTACATAGTTTCTGTTACCTTCGGTAAGCTTGGGAGCAAAATATTTTCAAAAATTAAAAATAAATTTCGCAATAATTTTTAGTTAGAATTTGATATATCGAAAATAAATTAGATTTTTCTTTCAAGGTGATAAAGAAATTACAGTTATAAAGTTACACGTGTCATTTAAACAATAATAATAATTCAAGTGTTCATATCGAGTATGAAGGTAATAATATATACGCAGAATTTAATTGATTCATTGCAACTTTATAGCTTTAGAACTTACTTTTACTATAAATAATGAAATTTACAATGATTTTTTTTTTTTTTTTTTTTTTTTTTTTTTTTTTTTTTTTTTCCAATTACACAAGATATTGTAAAGGCATCTTCAATACGTAATTGTTTCCTTCTCCAATCTATTTAAGAAATCTCAAATTTCCCTGAGCATAATCATGTATGAGTAAGGTGATCAAATGACGTAGATTGTTTTAATTAATCTTACCTACTATTGTTTAACGTTAACGTGTTTCACAAAAATCAAAATTCCATTGAACAATCAAATAATGATTTTCAAACATTTTTGGAGATTTAAAAAGTGGACCTTTCCAATCTTAAGGAAGGCACACCATGGTACAGACATCTATAGATCAATTGTCAGAAAATATATTAATTTCAAATTTCTTGTTTTGTTCGAGTTTAAATGCTATGAATTTCTAGCTTACATTTGATATTATATTTGACCAACATGACTCTTCGATTTTCCTTATTGGACGATTTATGAAAACTTTATTTTTGTGGGTGGTGCTCTCTGTTATTTTCCACATTTCTGACCCATACATTAAAACTGATTTCACACTAGCGATGCGCACTAGGCATTCGAGTAGAAAGTACAAAAATTTTACTTTAAATCAAATTATAATTATCAATAAATACGGGAGACAGACATACAGAGGAAAATAGACCCCCGCACCGGGACTTGAACCTCGGGTCCTCCTATTAATCCGTTACAGGTGCTCTTACCAACTGAGCTATAAGGGAGAATGATTTTTCTCTGTCGTTACCGATACAAATTCCCCGAATCCAAGCTTTCAATCTTTTCTACAAATCTAGCAAGCCAAATATTCACGGCAATATCCTCCCACCTCACGGCAATCCTCCCACCTCTTAGTACCTGTACCTAGTACAATCTATTAGAAATTCAAATTTTTAAGTTTTTGGTAGTATTCATACTACGGAAAGATTAAATTTTACTTTAAATCAAATTATAATTATCAATAACTACTGGAGACATACAGAGAAAAATAGAACCCCGCACCTCCTATTAATCTGAATTAAAAAAATAAAATTTGAATTAATAAAATTTTATTTATTTTGGGAGTGTAAAACCGGGGACCAAGCGCCTGTGGCGCTCGAAAGGAAGACCAAAAACCTTAAGGATCCCCCCCTTGATCTTGGGCTCATTTTTCTTCTCACGTCTGCTGTCAGCTGTTTTTCTTCTCACCATCCTACACGGGGCATATTAACAGCACTGTTTAGATTCGGTTTTTGCGAGATCCTTTGTACAGAGATTAGTCCATTTATACATTAAAGATTATTAGCTTGATAATGACCCAAGGAGGGGTTGAAATATAGCAACATTTTATAAATGAATGAGAGCATTATAGTCTTATTATATAAGTACTTGTTAGATCATTAAAATAAATTCATAGTGAAATAATACACCTTAGTGCTACCAACATATTAAGTAAGAAATGTCCAGAACCTATACAGTTGTCAATGCTGAGATGCACTTGTGAATGAATTTCGTTCAAATTGGTAAATTACCCCAATTATCTTTTGACAAACACGCAAACAGACTGCCTTTTAAATCCCTTAAGATCGTAAATAAGGGACTAACTTACTCTCGTTCAATTACTGATGAAGATCTTGAATTATGTTTTAAAGATGAATTCCCTTGATCTCCAGATAGGCAAATAGGCTGACCAACTATCCTGCATGTGGTTGAAAGCTGCAGACAAGGCATAGTTCTTGATAATAATTGTTCTAAAACACTTATAACTACGGACAAATAACGGAAACAAAAAAAATACACTGCCAATTAGTGTGGCACATAGCTTCCTCGCATCCTATAATGTACTTTATTGTTATATTAACATTAAAGTTTTATTACTTTATTGTTATATTGTTTATTGTGTAAGAACAATTAACATATTTTAGCGATCTTTAACACTTTATAGGGGTGTCGCTTTAGGTTTTTTTCTAAAAAATTGTATTTGTAAAAAATGTTCGTCTCATTGAATAGATAAGGTTTGATTTTTTTCCCGACCGAAAATTCCAATTTTAAATTTGAAGTTCACGTTTACGCGAGCGTTGCGCGTGAACGCTTGAACGGATAACATTGTCCAACGAACTCGACCTGAGCATTGGTAAAATAAATATGTCTACCAAATTTCATCAAAATCGGGCTACATTTACTCAAGTTATCGTCGGACGTTTCACGATTCGCGGACACACAGACCGACAGACCGACAGACAGACAGACAGACAGACACGGAACCAAAAATGTTCCCTGATGTCTGAAACGGATTTCTGTCTTGGAATTTTTAAAATCGGAGGCATAAAACTTTTTGTTTTCAAAAGTGAATATGGCAAAACAAGCAAATTCAATCAATAAATAATATAATATTTATTGATATCCTATCTAAATGAAATTAGGAGAGTCTTCAAACATAAAGATAAATGTAAAAGCGCTGAAGACGACATTTTGATACACTTTTTTTTCCTGTGAAAATACGAAGCCACAAATTTCCAATACACAATGAATTTGCTTCATGGATGCTTTATACATTGAAACTTTATGGATTATCACGAAAGAGGTGTAGTTCAATAACCAAACAACGTCTTCACACAAAATTTTTGTGTGAAGACGTTGTTTGGTTATTGAACTACACCTCTTTCGTGATGAGTCGCTATCACACATTGGAGAAAAACACAGTCGAGGATCTTTATGGATTAATCACAAAATCTTATTCTTATGTATCTATTTAAATGTAATTTACTTAATGTTACAGGTGATCTATGTGGAACAATGCCAAGCAAAATGCGTCATGTACGGCTTCTGCAATCAGAGGTCAGGAGATGCATATCAGTCCTGCCCCTACTCAGGGGAACCCAAGCCAATGACAAATCAGACTGGATTAGATATTCTTAAACGTCGCTGTCCTCATTACTTCAATGGAGGTAAACATGAGTTATGGAATAGATTCTTAAGTTCTATCATTCTTGCGGAAGTAAAATATTAAACCTTAATTATTATAATTAACACCTCTTAGGCGGCTTTCACACCGAAGTAGCAAGTCGCACTTGCATCCTCGGAGTGTAAGCTCTCGTTCAGTTATACAGTCCGGTGTTTAAGTGGCATGCATCTTGCCACCAGGACGCAAGCATCCTGCGACTTGCTACTTCGGTGTGAAAGCCGCCTTAATTTAAGCTCTAATCAACTATCTTTATAAATAGCGGTTTACAGAGGCAATGCGTGCTCTTCTTTCTTCCGATGAATTGTCATTCTGTTATCTGGGAGCCTTGATATGTAAAATATTTACACCACATGAATGCATCTCAATTTCAATTTGGTTTAGTACTTCTTTTGGTCTTCGTGATAGCATAATCCTCACCATCAGTATAGGCTAGGTTTGAGATGCACCCTGCATGGTTATATGCAGAGTTCTATCTAGAATAGGGGTTCCCAACCTTTACCTTCATCGACCTCCTTGCATTATTTTTCCATTAATATACAGCATACAACATTAGCAGAATACTAATAATTGCACTTACTAAAATCTTGATAACATTTAGTGCTAAGAACTTGGACAAAAAATGAGAAAAAGTGGTTTATATACAATTTCAGATAACAGATATATCGATATAAAAATAGACAATAGTTCAATTTTTATTAATGTGGTCACTGTGTGATGTATTGATAATTTTTTTAATATTTGACCTGAAATTACCTATCATCGTAAAGTCACTATAGCTATCATAACATATCTTCTTTTTAAATTGTTTTTAAGTGTTTAGTGTGAATTTTAAAACAAATATAATGTTCACCTGTAGTGTACATTTGTAACAATTCGCTGAAAGAAATTCTTCTGTCATTTCTCTTAAGCTGGAGCTATAATATGGAACATTTAACAACAAAATACGGTTTCAACAAAAAACGGATTCATCCAACATCCAACTGCACCGAAAATTTACTGTTTTGCAATTCACAAATTAAGGATTTTGTAGTATCTTCAGACATTTCATCCATACGACGTTGTACTTACTCCATTGGTTGAGGGTTCATTCTCATAAAAGTTTTTATAACCTCTTTTATTGCTGGTGGGCGATATTATTTTTTCACCAGCAGTACGTGGATATCCGGCTTTTGCAATTAACAAAGACATATTCAATGAGGCTTCTAATCTACCAGCATTCTTTACAGAAGTTGACGGCTTAAGAAATGATTTAATTTCCGCGTAATTTATTAACGTCCTCCAATAGACCCCTGAAATACTATAGACCCCTTTTAAATTCCCATAGACCCTCAAGGAGTCCACCTGGACCCCGTTGGGAACCCCTGATCTTGAAAATTAGCCTTAAATCTTCATATTACTCCACCTAGCCAAGTTAGCCAACTAAATGTAAAATATAGAAGACTTGAAAACAATGACACATAATTCTTTTAAACATTTTTTATTTTATTTATTAATATACGGGTGGCACAAAAGTATGGAAACCCCTGAATAACTCGTCAGAAATGTATTTTTTTAAAAAAAGTTAAATACAAAAGTTTCAGGATTTTTTCTTAGCTATCCATTGGTGACCTTGGATTTGACCTTAACCTTGCCCTTCAGGGTTATTTGAAGGTCAACTTTGTTATTTTAAACGGGAACCCCCATTTTTATTGGGGATTTGAAAAGAGCAGGAAATTTTACGTAAAATATGACCTTGACCATATACTTAAGCATGGCCTTTAAGATCATTCCAAGGTCAAAATTGTTTTTCCAATAGGAAACTCTAATTTGTATTGCGGATTGCGAAATAACAAATTTTTCCCTTCAACAGCAACCTTGACCATAGCCTACACCACGTCCTTGACCATGACCTTCAAGGTCATTTCAACCATTCCCCCTCCCCTTTTTATTAATTTATTTGTTTAAGTACTTTTATTCATATTATTTTTTCTTCATGGTCTTATTTCTGGTCATGGTCAATGATGTGGTCGACCTTCAAGAGTAATATTTTACGTAACATTCTCTGCTCTTTTCAAATCCGCAATAAAAAATGGGGGTTCCCATTTAAAATAACTAAGTTGACCTTCAATTGACCCTGAAGGGCAAGGTTAAGGTCAAATCCAAGGTCACCATTGAATAGCTAAGGAAATCCTGAAACTTTTGTATTTAACTTTTTTCAAAAAATACATTTCTGACGAGTTATTCAGGGGTTTCCATACTTTTGTGCCACCCTCTATATACAAATTTAATGTACTGATTGATTCGTTCTTTTGGTTCCAAGATGATACACCGTCAGTATGCTGCAACGATGAACAGATGGTGTCACTAGAATCACAGTATCAAACTATGAGTGCGGTATTCAAGCGATGTCCTGCCTGCTCAAATAACATTCTTCGATACATCTGTGACTCCACATGCTCACCAAATCAATCAGATTTCCTACTCGTTAAGAAAACAGAAATCAGTCTTCAGACTTCAAGTAAGTATATCATGATAATATCATCTGATTTACTTTTTTTAAATTTATTATGTAATTTGCTGCATAAAAGTAAATCTCTTCTCTAGTAAATTCCTTTTTTGTTTTTTGTTAAATCTCTTATATATACAACAACGCCATTATTAAAAGTACCAGCCAACTTTTAAACCTTACTTTTTTGAAATCTTATTTAGACGGTGGACCTTCCTCTTCTTGTGAAGTGTGCTAAATTTTAACTTGCTCGGAATAAATCTGTAGATTTATACAAAAAAAAACGAACACCACCCTATCTTTGCTCTTCTTTATTAGGGTTTCGTTGGTAAAACCAAAATAAATAAATAATCCTTTAGTTTCGTTCCTCTGTCTGTCTGTCACTCTGTTCCAATAACTTTTGAATCAAATCAAAAGAGATAAAACATAAAACTATGCAATATCAAAGATATTTTCGACTCGAACACAAAAAAAAATATAGTGAACTCAAAATTACTAGACGAATGGTTAAGTAATAGAACGCTTAATTTAACTATAAAGATTATGTGTATAAAAGCTAAGTGTACCAGTGTACCCTGTAGAATGATTATAATCAGAAGTTTGGATCCTTGAAGGGTAAGAAGAAGAAGACGACTAGTACTCTTTCATGCTAGGTGGCAACGTTTCGGCTACTCGAGCCATTTTCCAGCCTAAAAATAATATTTATTTATTGTAACATGACATACATAAGAATATAAGAATTATCATGATAGATAACAATATGGAAATAATCTAGTAATTACCTCTATCCTAAACGTTAAAAATCTATTCTCAAGCACCAGCAGAAAAAAAGGATGATAATTTAAGTTGTGTTAGGTCTCTTGGGGAACTTTATTATTTCCATATTGTTATCTATCATGATTATTCTTATGTATGTCATGTTACAATAAATAAATATTATTTTTAGGCTGGAAAATGGCTCGAGTAGCCGAAACGTTGCCACCTAGCATGAAAGAGTACTAGTCGTCTTCTTCTTCTTACCCTTCAAGGATCCAAACTTCTGATTATATAACGATTATCAGTAGATTACAGAAAAATATATAAAACTTGTGCAAATTGTTTAATTTTCCTCGCTATTTTCCAAAAAATATCAATACTTTGCGTGCCCCCCTCCCTAAAACCATATTTCTGCTGTTATTAGAAATACAAAAGAAAAAAAAAATGCAAAATGTGTTTTCTGCTGGGCTACAAAAAAATAAGAATAACAATTTGATCTTACTGAATAACAATTGGGAATTTCAAAATGGCAGATAATTCATATCACGCGATTTTTTTCTGTTTATAAAATAAATTTACCGAGAAAAGAGATTTATTGTTCATTAATTGATCTAGAATAAATTAAATAAAACAATGCTTAATAATTATTTACATGCTACGAGGTTAAAGTGAAAATAAAAACGGCTAAATAAACCAAACAATTGTTTTGAGGTGTTGATGTTGATTTATTTTCTCATCTAATTGATTTTTATTTATTTATTTGTTTTTACTTTTCTAGAATCTTACGTGCAGGAAGTTATTGCATTTTGTAATTCGGAATGGATCAATGGAACTTTTGATTCTTGCTCGGATGTTATCGTACCTTCACTTGGAATAAAAGCAGTTGATGCATCTTGTGGCGTTCACGCTGGCCACTGTACTCCCTTAACGTAATAACACCAAATTCATATTAACTTCTCTATATTTTTTTTATTTTTAATACACAAAAAAATAAAGTAAATAGGCTGTGAATTATTGTGTGGCACATCGCTATCCTTGCGTCCTGTTACTAGGCGAATAGTTAAATACTAGAAAATAGTTCAGTAATAGAACGCTTAATTTAATTATAACGATTATGTTATATGCATGAGTATAAAATAATATGATCCGCCAGATATTTAAAAGAGTAGTTATTTGGACTTTCGATTCCCAATTAGGTCATATTTATTTTTATTTACTGTAAATATGAGTGGTTGAATTTATATGGGATCATCTGTGGGCTACTTTCGACAAACCATAAAAATTTCTTCAAAATTGGATTAGTACATTTAATGAAGGTAATGAGTCAACATTAAAATTGTTTTTGTGCGTGTGAAAAAGAAAACATGATCCCAGATGGTTGAAATATGACGCCAATAATGGGCTACTTATGACCTACCATCCATATTTTATTAATTCAAATTTTATCGGAGTAGTGTTTTAGATCCTAAAAATGTTAACTGGCAGTCCGACAGACGGAGTTCATAATGTTTCCTGATTTCTAAAACGGATTTCTGTCTCGGACATTTGAATTTATAAAACAAAGAATCATTTATAATTTAGAACGGATCACAATGCTTCCGTTACTTACAGTAAGTTTACAATCAAGAAGCAACTCTGCGCTGCGTTCCAACTTAAATAGCTCCAAACTTAGCTGCAAGTTTTAGGAGTTTCTGGGATGGTTATCATTACAATGCTCATGCTAATGCGACAAAATTCAGTGTCATTTTGTTGTGAATTATGTATATATAAACCACTTTCTAATTATTTCCTTCGATAATAATTGTAGGAACGAATATAACTATTATAATTTTATTGTAAAAGGTAGAAAGAAAAGTCTCTCCATGTAATAGTACATTACGCGTCGAGTGCGGAAAGTTGCATTTTGCATGCGACTGTGGAGTTTGCACCCGAGCGACAGCGAGGGTAGTAAAACCATACTAGCAATGCAAAATGCCGTTTTCGCACGAGTTGCGTACCGTACTTTATCTGCGATTGTTAGATTTAAATAGTAAATACAGAAAAAAATAAACTTGCTGTATGTAAGTTCGTATTTCTCTTTTGATAAAGATGGCATTAATTCTTGAGTTGTATTTTTTGCCGAATTATTTCGGGAGGCGTATTATTCTCCTCATATTCGTCATAATCATTTAAATCACTCATTGATTTTCACAAAAAACTCGATATAAAAGTTACTTTTATTAAACAAACAGCAAATTAGTCTTGTTAAATGTAAACAAACTCGTTAATCGTGCGTAAAGCTGAAGAATTCCTCTTCTTTACCGCGCTAGCGTGGTAAAGAAGAGGAATTATTCAGAACTATGAGACGCGCATGCGCAATGAATAATAGTACGTAAATAATCACTTTCTACGCATCTAAACAGAGATATAATGTTTATATTTCGTATCAATCGTAGATAAAAACTTTTTACGTGGATGTACTTTTTCTTTTACCTTTAATGATGACCTCTACTAACGCACCATATCCTATCTATTGTATTGTTATACACATATAATAGTGCTTTATACCTGTAAATTATACAGTATTCTGTACAATTTACGGGTATAAAGCACTGAATTAAACAGAGTGCAATAATTTGTAACTATTATAAGAGAAGGATTCAAATTGATTGGCATGCGTGTCTTCTGCAGAGGCGAATATTTACAGCAACCTTTTACGTGTAATTAATATAGATGTTTTTCTTTTCTTTTCTTACAATAGTTGGTTTGGATTCATGGGTAACAGTGATGTGAACCCGGCATCGCCCATGAAAATTGACATGATTGCACAGGATACGCCATTTCTCGACTTCAAACCTTATAATCCTTCTACCAGGACATGCTATGGTGATTACAACGTATGCAAAACTAACAATTAATGATATTTATATTTATTATTACATTTAATTAAAACATGTTTATTTATCTTTATAATACTGTTGATTATAATATTTATAATTACATTATTCATGATTCATGAACAAGGATAGACATTTTTGTTTTCTAAAGCAATATAATCAAGCAAAATAATAAGTGTAGCACATACATATAGCTTTCTCGCGTCCTATTTCGTATACTTTAATGGTTTTAAGCTTTTGCAACTTATTACGCATAATTTAAAGAGCGCAAACGGTTGAAATAATTCGGGGCTATTATTTATTGTTTATTATTTATTATTTATTTTGCTGTTATTTATTTTGTAAAATTCTAGCTTAGTCAGTTACTTTTATGCAGGTTATCTCCTGGACTATAGTGAATATTGAAAACTATACATTGTATAAATTTAATAATCTACAATTCACACCAAATATATTTTATCTTCAATAGGGAGAAAAAGTTATGATTTTGGATTAGTTTAGAGGGACTAAAGCAAGTCTTCTCTTCCCTGAACTCAAAAAGTAGGGAGAAAAAGTAAAAGTAGGGAGAAAAAGTAAAACCA
Source organism: Gerris lacustris (assembly GCA_951217055.1). Lineage (NCBI taxonomy): Eukaryota > Metazoa > Arthropoda > Insecta > Hemiptera > Gerridae > Gerris > Gerris lacustris. Next base: position 27,232,045 of record OX578276.1, read on the forward strand.
GGGAGAGAAAGAAGGATTGCCAACTTAATTATTTTAAAAAGAGTAGAAAATGAATGGCTAATGTAGTGAAGTTGTTGAAATCAGGTTGGCGGCACTGTTTTTTCGACCTTATTTGTAATTTGCGCTTATCATAGTTTAAACCTGCATCTAAATAACCTTCTATTTGAGTTTCATTGCAATCTGCTATTAAAAGTGCTAACAATGATTATTATTTACTATTTTCTTTTTAGATGATCCCTTATGTTTAAATATATTCAAATTACAAGGTCTCTAGTCTCTATTTAAATAATAAATAAAAACTGTGGAATGGACGAAGAGGCGTTAGTCAATGATGTTGAAGAAGTTTTAAAATACGGCCCCGATTTATTGGCTGAAGTAAATGAATGAAAGCAAATTTGTTACCAAATAAATAAAAATAAAAAAATAATAAAAAATAATAATAATAAAATGATAAAGCCCAAATACCTTAAACTTTTATTAATATGTGTGTAGTTTCATTGTTAAATGTATATTTCAATTTTGTATTTCTTATTAATTTAAGGTATAATAATGCTATTTTTAATTATCAATGTAATGTTTATTGGTTTATTATCAATGTAACGTATGCATTTATTGTTTATGTATTTTCCCCCTACTGGAGATAAAATATTGTATGTACCTCGGGAGTAAAGCGCTATAATTCCCCTCGTAATAATTATCTCCCTCGGCTGCGCCTCGGGAGCAAATTAGCATTATTAAAAAGTCTAATTCCCTCCGCTTCGCCTCGGGATTTAAGGACCATGGTTCCTTCGGCTTCGCCTCAAGAACCAATTTATTCGCTCAGGGAGGGAATAATGACTTATTTTACTCCCTAGGTGCATAAATAAGTATTAAAAATATTTAATTTTTCATTTCAGGGTACAGTAACGCCTTGCAGCTGTACTGATTGTAAAGGTATGTGCCCAGCTCCTGCAGTTTATCCTGATCCAGATGCACCTTTTCTGTTACTTGGAGTGGACGCTTACATTTTCATATTTTCTCTAATTTATATTCTCTTATCATCTGCCTTTATTTCTTCTAGAGTTTACCTGCATCGAAGCAAGAGTAAAAGATCAGAATGTAAGACACGATTATTTATTGAAATATTTAACAACACATTTATTTAAGTCAAAGTCAAATTTATAACTTTATCAAGGGCCTGAGTGGGTTTAACTTAGTTGAAACTCAAGGCGTGTAGAATAGAGAGGTATATAGAATAGTAAGAATAGAAGAATAGGTAGGTATATTCTACCTGCCTTGGTTGAAACTCACCTAAAGCCAAGTCCCTAACACCAACATAATATTATTTACTATAGTTATAAATAGTAAATATACTTTATCTCCAGTAGGGAAAAAAGTTATGATTTTGAATTAGTTTAGTTTAGAGGGACTAAAACAGATCTTTTCATCCCTGAACTCAAAAAGTACGGAGAAAAAGTAAAAGTAGGGCGAAAAAGTAAAGTAGGGCAAAAAAGTAAAGATTGCAACTTAATTATTTTATAAATAGTACAAAATGAATGGCTAATGTAATGAAGTTGTTGTAATCAGGTTGGCGGCACTGCGCACTGCGCTTTTTTGACCATGTTTATCTTTGTTTATAATCTGTATCTAAATAACCTTCTATTTGAGTTTAATTCCAATTCTTATTTGTTTTTAATATTTAATCTCTTATATCTGCTATTAAAAGTGCTAATAATTATTGTTATTTATTAAAATAATAAATAAAAACTGTGCAATGGACGAAAGTGTATTTTCTTCCTACTGGAGATAAAATATTGTATGTACCTCGCATGGGCGTCGTCAGCAGTACAATATTGGGGGGGACACATTCCGGGAGGGGGGTCCGGGGGTCCTCCCCCGGAAAATTTTGAAAATATGACCTCTCAAAACAGCGTTTTTATGCATCTCTTATGTGGAATTTGATTTTTACTTTGTCATAAAATAAAGTAAACTTGCGGTGTAGTTCGTTGACAAAACTATGAACACAAGTATTTTTATAAAAATAGCAAACTGTAATAGTAACTTTACAGTAGTAAATGTAATAAATAAAAGTTGTGCTCCTAATCATTCTAGATTAAATAGATCAGTAAATAGCAATTATGCAATATCACTTTAAATTTATAATAAACTATGTCATTTAAAATTCAATACTTTATGAAAACAAAAAAAAAAATGTTTTCTTAGGGTGGCAATGATGTAAAGTTTAGTCCAAAACGGGACATTGGATTTTGAGGGGTGGTCGAGCTATTGCAGCTCTCAGACGAAGTTGTGGGAGTCTGGGGGCCCTAGAAAAATTTCGTGAATTTTAAGGATCATATGCATTCTTTAGTAAAGTTTTCTCTTTTGACATCAATCTGCACTATTTGGCCTATTTCCTGTCTGATTTACTTCGTTTATTTTTTCTAAACTGTTCCTTGTTACAGGATTTGTCTTTTTTACAGTATCTCAGGACACTGTAAAAACTATTCTGGTTGTATTATCTCGATAAATTCAGTATTTTCTATTTATTAAAAATACACAAAGTGTCACGTTTTATATAGTTATTTTGGAAGGTTAGGGTTAGGTTAGGTCAGGTCAAAAAGTAATAAACTTAACCTAAACTAACCATAACCTTGCATCATTTTCCCTAAAATGAAAAAAAGTTAAACAAATAAGATTTAATTTATCGAGATGCTACAGCCGAAATCATTTTTTGGGTTTGAGGTCATCCTAGAAACCCTTATGCTTTTGGTAGATCATCCGTCGCATCTTGGATCAAACCCCCGACCTATTGTAGCTAGAGATTTGAAATTTGGTAACAAGTTAAACTTTTTTGCCCAAAAACAGGAAAATTTCTTCGATCAGCGAGAAATTGCGAATTTTTTGTAATGTTTGAGAAGGGTATCATTGTAAAGGTATTGAAATGTAGATTACAAATATATGTATATCGTTTCCAAAATGGTGGTCGTTTCCATATTACCCCCGAAATTACCAAACCAAATCCCCCATAAAAGGGCCCCCTATTCCCAGTGGCTTAACTATGGGCCCGCGGAGGCCCGTATAGCGGCCCCCAGTGCCAGGGGGGCCCACAGTGCGAGGGGGCCATCAATAACTGGAATTACTATCCTTGTACCAACGTCGAGGGGTCCCCAATCCTGAACGCAAGAGGTTTTTTTTTTGCTCATCAATTTTCTTTGGCGAAGGGCCCCCAAAAAGTTTTCGGGGGGTCCCTATAGTCTAGCTACGCCACTGCCTATTCCCCATAAGGAAAGGCCTTAAAAATGAGGAAAAAATACATCAAAATATACTTCTCTGTTTGTGAAGTCTCACGTAAAAAGGGTTTCGTTGGTATCCTTATCATAAAACTAGTTATATTAAGGAGGGGAAGGGGAGGGTACATTGATGATGATTTTTGGCAAAAGGCGTGGGAAATTAAACAATTAACACGTGATATGCATTTTTGTATTCCCAGTTATATAGTTATATAGTTTTTGGATTCCTAGTAAATCAGATCAAATTGCTAATATCTTATTTTTCTAGGGCCCATCAGACCGCACATTTTGCATATTTTTCTATATTTTTAGTAAGAGTGGAAATACGATTTTAGGGGGGGGGGGGACACGCAAAATTTCGATGTTTCTTGACAAAATGGCGCCGAAAATTAAACACTTACCCTAAGTGGTATATATATATATATATATATATATATATATATATATATATATATATATATATATATATATATATATATATATATATATATATATATATATATATATATATATATATATATATATATATATATATATATATATATATATATATATATATATATATATATATATATTTGTAATCTACTCTTCAATACCTTTCTTTTGATACCCCACTCAAAATTTAATAAAAATATTTGTTTCACGTGATATGGGTTATCCGCCATTTTGGACTTTAACGGCTGATAGTATTGAGTTCGCTATATTTTTCCTGTGTGCGCGTCAAAACGATCTTTAATACTGCAAAGTTTCATATTTATATAATTTTTTATTAAAAAAATATTGGAAGCGTACAGAGTGACAGACAGACACAGGAACGAAACTATAAGGGTTTCTTTTTTTGGTTTTACCAACGAAACCCTAAATAGCCAAATTTTGGAAATTTTAGGAGGCCGTAACTGTGGTGACCAAAAATATTTATTTTTTATCATTTTTGAGTGGGGTATTATATTAAAAATATTGACATGTAGATTACAAATATATATCGTTTGTGGCGACCATTTTACCCACGAAATTACCAAATAAGTGCATACCTATGATGCTAAAGGATAATATACAAATACAGAACTTGTTCCTCTTAAGTGCAACTTTTTATACATATTTTAGTAGAAATGTAGGGAAATATAAATTTTTATGATCAAAGAAACCCTTTTAGTAGCTTGCTGGAAAGTACATGTCGGGATGTTTTGTATAGAGATGATTAGTGTGACGTCACAACAGCTTTCGAAAATTTAACTCAGTGTTTGTTATGTTCCTTTCTCTTATCACCTCTTATCAAACCCATGTAAAATGAATGGGAGAATTTTCTCAACTTTTTAAATAATTAATTATTAAATTATTATTGATTTATAAGAGTTTTCACCCTTTGAACATTGTTGTACCAAGTCTTTTTTAACGAGTGTAACAAAGAAAACATTAAAAACTTTCGTTTCAGTTATTTAAAATGAGTATTTGTGTGAAGGGTCATAACATCGAAAAAGCTATTTGAGTTGATAATCTTTATACTTGATTTTGTATTTCCTGTTGCCATAAAAATTCACAGGGTGTGTTCGTGTTCATATTGTGTGTCCGAAAATAAATTTTTCTCAAGTTTTGAAACTCAATTAAGTATACTCAGGGTACAGGACTTGTAGAAAGATAGTGATACTTAATCTGCTAGGTAATAAAAGATTATTTGCTAATAATAGTTTGTTCCTGGTTACTTACAATGTGCATTATATTTAACCGATGTTGGAACATAATTATATACTATACAATAGATTAATAGATCACTGACCATCATAGGAAAAAGACGTTGATGACGAGACAATGAGCAGACTGTTATTACTATTATTATTTGTGTATTTTTTGTTATCTATATTAACAAGTATAATAATATAAGATATGAGTGTCTCGCATGTATACTTGTTTAAAATTTTGATTAAAAAACTAATTTAATACATTAATTTAATATTACTTAAGTACTCTGACATACTTTTACGAAGAATAGCTTTGTCCTCCGAAAAAAATGAAGTATAGATGAAATTTTCATAACGCTCGAGAAGGTGGAAGACATAATATACAAACTAAAATAGAAAAACGATTTAAAATATAAACAATAAATAAGAACGGACCCGTACGGTATCACCACAATAAAACACACTCACAATAATACTTTTTTAAACCACTAGAACGGCAATTTTTAATGTTTTCTTATCTTACATTGTTAAAATAGACTTAGTATAACTAGTGATGCGGTGCATAAAGAACTCGCGTAGAATGGTGCTTTTATATCAGCCATACCTACTATGTTCTCAATAATGATATCAGGATAATATTTCAGAAAAACCTGACAATCTTATTTAACCTGAAAAGATCATTATAATGATTTTGTCCATTATCTTTATTTAATCATATTAACGCAGGCTCGCTACGCTCGCCTGTTTACACAGTAAATATAGAAATTATTTTATAAAATAAAGAAGGCTCGCAACGCTCGCCTATTTGATTCAGAATTTGTAGTAATTATTCAGTAAATATAGAAATTATTTTATAAAATAAAGAAGGCTCGCTACGCTCGCCTATTTGATTCAGAATTTGTAGTAAATATGTATTAAATAAAGTTATTGTAGGCTCGCTACGCTCGCCTATTTGATTCAGGATTTGTAGTAAATATTTATTAAATAAAGTTATTGTAGGCTCGCTACGCTCGCCTGTTTATACAGTTAATATAGTAATTATTTAATCAAATTAAAGAAGGCTCGCTACGCTCGCCTGTTTGATTCAGAATTTGTTGTAAATATTTATTAAATAAAGTTATAGCAGGCTCGCTGCGCTCGCCTGTTGATTTACCATTTGTAGTAAATATGTATTAAATAAAGTTATTGCAGGCTCGCTACGCTCGCCTGTTTATACAGTTAATATAGTAATTATTTAATCAAATAAAAGAAGGCTCGCTACGCTCGCCTGTTTGATTCAGCATTTGTTGTAAATATTAATTAAATAAAGTTATTGAAGGCTCGCTACGCTCGCCTATTTGATTCAGAATTTGTAGTAAATATTTATTAAATAAAGTTATTGTAGGCTCGCTACGCTCGCATGTTTACACAGTAAATATAGAAATTATTTAATCAAATTAAGAATGGCTCGCTACGCTCGCCTGTTTGATTCAGAATTTGTTGTAAATATTTATTAAATAAAGTTATTGAAGGCTCGCTACGCTCGCCTATTTGATTCAGAATTTGTTGTAAATATTTATTAAATAAAGTTATTGAAAGCTCGCTACGCTCGCCTATTTGTTTCAGAATTTGTAGTAAATATTTATTAAATAAAGTTATTGAAGGCTCGCTACGCTCGCCTATTTGATTCAGAATTTGTAGTAAATATTTATTAAATAAAGTTATTGCAGGCTCGCTGCGCTCGCCTGTTGATTTAGCATTTGTAGTAAATATGTATTAAATAAAGTTATTGTAGGCTCGCTACGCTCGCCTGTTTATACAGTTAATATAGTAATTATTTAATCAAATTAAAGAAGGCTCGCTACGCTCGCCTGTTTGATTCAGAATTTGTTGTAAATATTTATTAAATAAAGTTATTGAAGGCTCGCTGCGCTCGCTTTTTTTTACAGTAAATATACTAATTATTTAATCAAATAAATTATAGAAGGCTCGCTACGCTCGCCTGTTTATAAAGTATTTGTACGTAATCATTATTTAATATAATTAATTCAGGTTTGCTGCGCTCGCAAGTTTATACGGCATAACATTATCCAGAAATACTAAATAAATTGGTGAGCGCAGCGAACCTTCAATATACCCAGTTAAATGAAAACTAATTTTAAATGCTGTCTATACAGGGCGATCGCAGCGAGCCAATAATAACATTATTACAACTCCTGTATAAACGTGCGATCATAGCGAGCCTGCAATACCTCTATTAAATAACGTTTAACTAAATTTCCAGTGTAAACTGCTTAGTATGCAATAATTATACTAAATAATAATTATCTACAATTGGTTGAAAATATATAGAGTGAATTTTTAATAGTTATTTACTCTTTTCTTACTTCTAAACCCTTTAAAACGATGTATAAAATTCCATACTGACGAAAAACATTTTGTCATTCGCCTTATTGGCCACCATATTGAAAATATAAATGATGAAATTTGAAAAGTTATTGACTCTATTCCTACTTTTATAGACCTTTAGATTAATGTATTACATGCCAAGCAGATTCAATTTTTTTTTAATAGTCCGCCATATTGAAAATATTATGTGTGCTATTTTTAATACTTAGATATTCCTTTCCTAAACTTCAAGACCTTTAAATTGATGTATAACATGTCATACTAACTAAAAACTTTTTGTTTAGTCGTCCACCATATTGGCCGCCATCTTGAAATTGTGAAGTATTAAATTTTATCAGTTAAATATTATTTTCCTCCTTTTAAAGGCCTTTAAAACGATGTATAACACATTAAGCTGACAAACTTTTTTTTTAGTCGTCCGCCATATTGGCAGCCATCTTGAAAATATTAACTGTGATATTTTATTAGTTACATTTTCTTTTCCTTCTCTTAAAGACCGTTAAAACGATGTATAACACATTATGCTGACTAAAACTTTTTATTTTAGTCGTCCGCCATATTGGCCGCCATCTTGAAAATATGAAGTGTGAAATTTGATTATTTACATATTCTTTTCCTTCTCTTAAAGACCTTCAAAACGATGTATAACACATTATGCTGGCTTAAAACTTTTTTTTTAGTCGTCCGCCATATTGGCCGCCATCTTGGAAATGTTAAGTGAGGAATTTTCAAAAACTATACAGTTCTCAAAAATGCTGAGATGCATCTACATGCCAAATTTCGCTGAAATTGATCAATTTTTACTCCAGTTATCGTTAGACAAACAAACAAACAAACAAACAAACAAACAAACAAACAAACAAACAAACAAACAAACAAACAAACAAACTTTTCAAATCCCAAGTCTCTGAAATGAAGAACTCACTACGCTCGTTCAATAACGTTCAATGGTTGAAAAGTCTTATAAATTAATAATAATTTAATAATTAATTATTTAAAAAGTTGAGAAAATTCTCCCATTCATTTTACATGGGATTGATAACAGGTGATAAGGTAAAGGAACATAACAAACAGAATCGAATAAATTATCGAAAGCTTACGTCATCTTGTGACGTCATTACTAATCAACTCTATACTGTAAAAAGGAACAATTTGAAAAAGCCGAATTTAACGGATGTTTAGAAATAGGTGGGGCATAATATGCAGATTTACCGCACACAATAAATAACATGTTCGTCATCATTTTGAAAGGGGGGGGGGGGACACTAGGTCTTCACACAAATATTTGTAATAACTGATAACAGGTTTCTAACTGAATCTGAAGATTCCATATTAGTTTTTCACTGTTAACAGTAACATGGTATCGAAGTGACATACAGTGGATAATATATTATTAATGATAAAATATATGTAGAAATTAAAAACGGGTTAGATATTTTTCAACTTTTAAAACGAGTTAGATATTTTAAACTTTTTTTTAGGTTAAATTTTTTATTCCATCTCAAACATTGGGGGGGACGCGTCCCCCCTGTCCCCCCCGGCGACGACGCCCGTGGTACCTCGTGAGTAAAGTGCCATTATTCCCCTCACGATAATTAGCTCCCGAGGCGCAGCCGAGGGAGATAATTATCGTGAGGGGAATAATGGCACTTTACTCACGAGGTACATACAATATTTCTTATTGTATTCTTATTTTTATTTTCTCGGCTGCGCCTAGTGAATTAAAGAGTCTAATTCCCTCGGCTTCGCCTTGGGATTTAGGGACCATGGTTCCTTCGGCTTCGCCTCAAGATCCACCTTTTTCGCTCTAGGAATAATGGCTTACTTTACTCCCTAGGTGCATAAATAACTATTTATCTCCTTATAAAGAAAGAAAAAAAAAATCCATATATATAATTAAAGAGATATAGGACAATAAAAAAAAAAAAAATCTTTCCAAATTATCATCTAAATTCAAACGAGCTATATCCCAACAAAAACATTTGTGCAAATAAATAAGCCAAGTCAAGGTTAAAAAGTTGTGAGGTCATAAGTCTAACCATGTCTCCCCTTGTCCAAGTAAGTTCTGCTGTAGAACAAGTAAACGAAAATTTTACTAAATCTGGGGTCACTGCCGTACCTCCAGATGTAGTAAAATTTAATAATTAGAGATGTTTAAAATTAATATGGGACGATAAAAATTTAAAGACAAATAAGAATCATAAATTAATATGGATCCATCAGTGGGGTAATTATGACTGACCATTAAAATCAGACAAGTCGTTTTTAAGTTATGTTGGTTCGCGAATATTGTGGACAGACTGAAATACGACTTGTGGGCAGACAAGAATACGAAAATTTTGGATAGACATGGAACCAAAAATGTTCCCTGTTGTCTGAAATGGATTTGTGTCTTAGAATTTTTGAAATCGGAGTCATACAGTATTTTGGTTCTTCAGAAAGATATTATAGCTTCCGTTACTCTCAGCAAGCTCGGAAGCTATACTTAAACGTTATTTTTCATTTTTTCCTTTTGGGTAATAGAAAATGATATAAAAAACGTAATTTTTAACTTATTAATATATGTAATAAATAATCATATTATTATAAAGAGGATGGGCAATAGTCTGGTGTGGATTATCTAAAAATAATACCAACAACTTCCACTTAATTGAAATTTTACACCCTGATATTTGCTCAATAATTAACTTAAACGAAAGAAAACTATTATTTAATTGAGTAATATTGTTTTTATTTTTATTTCAGTTGGAGAAGCTAAAATATCACCAGAATTTACCAATACAATAAGTGCTAATAAACAAAGATTTCGAAAAGTACAAAGGTGTTTGGATTCAGGACTTGAGAATTTCTTCAGAACACTCGGTACTTGTAGGTATATCCAAGACAATGAATTATTTAATTTATACATTACTTATGGCAAATGATTTGGAACTAACATGACAAAAGAAAACTGATTTTTTAGAGAAAGACACAAAAAAACGCAATTCTTGAGGACACGTGTTACAAAGAATAATTGGTACAAAAACGAAACCAAATTATATTTGTGTATTCAATGCGTCCTCCTCTTAGATGATTTTTTGGGGAGTACCTTCAATTTTTCCTGTGTTTGGGTTATTAAACATAACAACACTCCAAAGTTTCAAATTATTGTGGGTACTTTCGGAGATACAGGTGACAAACAGACAGACAAACGCTTAAAATGATAGGGTTCTTCAGTTTTGTCTACAGACTTTAATAAAAATGTGATACGTTAAATAAAGATGACAATAAATAAATAGAAGAGAGTAAAACAATAAATGTAAATAGAAAGTCTAAATTAGATAAAACCCGAATTCGGGGTGTTCATATGAAAAGATCAGTAATAATAAAAATTGCAATTGAATTAAGTTTTTCTCTTAATTTTTATATTTAATTTACCATCATATTATATTTCCAACCCTCCCCTCATCCCCTCATCAAAAAATGAATCAACCCCTATTTGGGAATCACTTAATTTTTGAGACTTATGACTTATAACTCTACTTGAAGGGAATTGGATCTACAAAAATTCACGGCATGGTACCATATCCAAAGTGTCCTCTATATATAGGATTGCCAGATTTCCCCCCCCCCCTCCCTTCCCGGAAAAATGTGAAAATATGACCTCTCAAACAGCTGGTGTAGTTCGTTGGCAAAAAAGTATGAACATAAGTACATATTTTTCTTTTAATACAAAATTTAAAGAAATATTAATTGTAATACAATAAAAGTTGTGCACCTAATCACTGTAGATGAAATAGATCAGTCAATAGTCAATAGCCATTATCAGTGGCGTAGGAATTCATTTTTGACGGGGGTGGCTCGGCATCTCCATGAAGGGGGGGGGGGGGGTATGTACCCCCTTATCAGTGTTCGGTTTCTAGAAATTAAGGTGCCAGACTAAAACCTACCCTCTCTCTTCCCCCTCCCCCCCTTATAGAAGGGGGGTCCGGGAGTTCTCCCCCGGGAAAATTTTGGGAAATAAGTGTTCAAAAACAGCATTTTAAGCAGTTTTAGACATAAACCCATGTGCTAATTTTTATTTTATTTGTAATTTTATAGCCCCTTCAAATCTGATGGGGGGGGGGGGGGGGGGGGCTAAAGCCCGATAGCCCCACACACATTGGGGGGGGGGGTCTCCGTGTAAAAATAGTCAATGTCAATGTAAAATAACAATAATCTTTATCACACGCGCACGTAATTCAATCACAACTGACAACTGAATATGTATTATGAATACAGGATTACAGAATACGATTTTCAATTTCAATTTAAGTTAATTTTAAATTAAGAGAAATACAAGAATAAAAAATTAACAGATGAGTTGTAAGTTGTAACCCTTGTAAATATGAGTTAAAGTTAGAGCCCTGGCCTTAAGTTAGAGCCCTGGCCCTTGGCCCTTGATCAATGCACGGTATCCGGTATCTGTAATTGTAATCTGTAAAACACGGTGACACGGTACCCCCACCTAACAAAGTCGCTCTCTTCTACCCTCCAACATCTAACACCCCTACTCCCCCCCTAGTGAGAGGGTATTTAAATGTAGAATACTTCTATAGATTTTGCCGTACGCTTCTTTATCTTTCAGTTTAAATATAATATATGGATCCTCAATACAGTACAATATCGGTATCATAAAAAAAAAATCTTAGATTTATAAAATACTTCTTATCTATGAAACTATTGTACCTTTGCTTTCTGAAACTACGCATTTATGAATTATTTTATAACATAAATTATCAGCTTTTTCTTGCATTTTTTTTTTGCACCTAAATTATTATTATATTACGTCTCCAGTAAAAACCGGGACATTTTGGCGTCCCGAAAAGTTCCTTCGGGACACCGGGACTTTGAGTCCAAAACCGGGACAAACCCGGAAAACCGGGACGTCTGGCAACCTTACCTCTATACAAAATAGGATATAATGTACTTTTTATTCGGCTTGTTGTTCACGTAATAAAGTACTCGTGAAGAGGGTTACATTATCAAAAACACCTTTTTTGGCATGAGAGAGCGCTGGAGAGGTCGGATCCAAAAATACCTATTTGCGTCACTTCAAGCCCTACAAGTTGGGCTAGTTAGTTTTTTTCAGGAGGAACATATATTAAGTCAGAAATATCGCCTGTACAGAAAATGCTGTAGTGAAATCAGATGGTGTGTACCATACTTCATATATATGAACACAAAAATGTATGGCTTTAACCGTACTCTTGGTTCTAGAAAAGAGTGTTCTTCTAGATACAGATCACTTAATATTTAGACCCCAACATTTTAGGGAGCTTCAGGCAGTGAAAGGTAGAATTGTGAGGTATTAGCCTTTTGGAGGTTTACCTTACAATGTAAGGTCTCGAAATTCTGATTCTCTTCACCCAAATTACCCATAGTTCTCATTTTTCTCTTACCCATAGTTTGACATAGTATTTCTGTTATGTATATCGTTCATAAGCCACTAGTATATTCCGCCGTGGGGATACGAGAATGTCTGATTTTATCGCAATAGCTATTGGCTACAGTGGTACAAGTAAGAAAAGTTTTATGGCTGGACCTTAATTAAGATTTAAAAGTAGAAACAAAAAAAATCCTTTGCAACTATATTTGTTTAAAAATAGATAATAAGAAAGCTATCATATCATTCACCCAATATTCAAATTATTAATATAAGTTGTTAACCTGCAATTATATTATTCAATAGCAAACCAATTAATTTTCAGTTCTGTTTTTGTTTTTCAGTTGTTGGTAATAATCCGGCTAAAGTGATAGTAGTGGCTAGTCTCGTAGCTGCCAGCCTGTGTGTTGGATCTCAGTTCCTTATTATAACTACCGATCCTGTTGAAATCTGGGCTTCTCCAGTATCAAGATCGAGGATTGAAAAAGACTACTTCGATTCAAGATTCGGCCCTTTCTACAGAACTGAACAAATGTTTATTAAAACCGTAGGCCTTAAATCGGTAAGACATTACATACCAATTCAATATTCAAATAAAGAAAAACAGACAAAAGAAACAAACCATTGTTGACAGAAGTGATTCTTATTGTTCCTAGAACACTTTTTACAGGATCCTCTTTAGTAAAATTTTAACTTTAGTGGTTTATTTGAATTATATTGGTTATTATTATATCTAAAAGAAGACTGCTGCCTTGACATAAATCATTGTCTCCATTTCATCTCTTGTAATTTGCTAAATTAGAAGAAGATAATCATTTATTTAATCGAGTTGTGTCCTGACGACGACGCACCTCGAAATTATTTGTTAAGAGCTAAGCTAAGGCAACCATATTTAATACAATAAAAATAAATGTTTGTTTTGATTTGTTGGTCTTCAAATAGATATAATTACTTGTCTAATAAGATACAATAACTTATCTAAATAGATATAATAACGTATCGAAATTAATTTACTTATAATTAATTTACTAACTATTTTACTTTTTTTTCTTAATATAAAATTAAGCTCGTTGCCACGGAGTTAACGGTTTGTTATTTATAGAATCCATTTTTCGACACGACTGACCATTTAGGCACAATAACTTCCAAAAAGGGATGAAAATATATATATAATATACTCAAGTGCTATATGTTTTTGTAATCTACTCTTCAATACCTTTATTTTGATATCTACTCAATTTTTTTTTTTAAAATAAAGAAAAATTGCGTGACATGAATTATCTGTCATTTTGTATTTGAACAGCTGATAATTTTCTATTTTTCCTATGAGCGCGCCAGAAAGATTTTTAATACTGCAATGTTTCATATTTGTATCTCTTTTAATTCAAAAGTTATTGGAAAAGAGTGACAAACAGACGCACAAACGAAACAATAAGGTTTTTTATTTATTTTATTTTTTTTTACTTGCGAAACCCTAATAAAGGAAACAAAAACGGAAGAATAAATAATAATATAGCTGAACCAATGTCGAGGCTCTTTTCTCTCTCAGCTGCGGGTTGATGGTGTTTATACTCGTACATAAAAAAGAAGAATAATAAGAATTGTAGAAGGTTGTACACGATATGAACATATCGGTAAGGTTTTACACGATATGAACATATCGGTAAGGTTTTACACGATATGAACATATCGGTAAGGTTTTACACGATATGACCATATCGGTAAGGTTTTACACGATATGAACATATCGGTAAGATTGTACACGATATGAACATATCGCTAAGGTTTTACACGATATGAACATATCGGTAAGGTTGTGCAGGATATGAACATATCGCTAAGGTTTTACACGATATGAACATATCGGTAAGGTAGTGCAGGATATGAACATATCGCTAAGGTTTTACACGATATGAACATATCGGTAAGGTTGTACACGATGTGAACTTATTGGTAAGGTTGTACATGATATGAGAGATGACAGTATTTTCATAAGAATTTCGGATATAGAAGGCTAAGCAATTTTCAGAATGAAATTTATTTAAAAAGTGAACTCAAAATTACCTGATGTCAGGTGAAAATTACGATAATCAGTATGACTCGAATATAAGTATTCTAAAAACCATCCGAATTAATCTTCTAGCTTTCCATCAGCTTGAGAATGAATGGAGCTAAAGAGGGGTCGAAATATCGTTAAAAGTAAGCCTTTTTTCCTTAATAGCGCCATCTTCTCAAGAATTAAAAAAATAAGTTAACACTAATTTTTTAAATAAATTTTGATATTTTTGGTCTAGATTCAACACAATACATCAAATGGAATGATTGAGTTTGGTCCAGCTTTCAATAAGGAGGTTCTTTTAACTCTGTACGAATTACAGAATGAAATTCAAAAGGTTAGTAAATAATTAACGTATGAATTATATTAAATATTAGTTTAGTTAATTTGTGAACTTGGTATATTCATTAAAAATAGGTTGAATGTTGAAATAGGTTATGAAAACAGTGGATAACAAGTTCTGCCACGATTAACCATTTGAATTCCACAAGAAA
The DNA here is from genome assembly GCA_951217055.1 of Gerris lacustris. Classification (NCBI taxonomy): domain Eukaryota; kingdom Metazoa; phylum Arthropoda; class Insecta; order Hemiptera; family Gerridae; genus Gerris; species Gerris lacustris. The sequence goes on from OX578276.1 coordinate 27,247,332, forward strand.
GTGTTCAAAATGACTGGAATTATTTTAAAAAATTGAAAATGTTTTAAGTTACTGTAAGTGCTCAATAAACGAACTATTTACTGAATGCGAGTTCTAAAAGGGTCATTTCGAAGGCAGCTGGTTTTAAGATATTTTGCGATCTATTTCCTCTAGCAGATCCAAACTTTATTGATGTTAAATTGTCGTATTAGCCCATTGCAAATTATATGGTTAGAATTCCTAACAAAATTCCAATTAAATGTATCGCTATTATCGTTATCAACACATTTATTAATTAAATGATGGTATTATTGCAGATACCTGGTTTGGACGAGATATGCTTCGCTCCCCTGTCTGCCACTGGATTGGCAGATGGATTAAACCAATGTACAGTTGAAAGTATTTGGGGTTATTTCCAGAATGACATGTCTCTATTTAACGCTACTTCTGTTGACCAAAACAACTTTACTGTTAATTACTTGGACATAATATATAACTGCTTGCAGTAAGTAATTAAAATTTCACTTGATTAGTTCCTTAAAGTCTATAGGAGGAGAAAAAAAAAAAAATGTCCTTTCTTTTTATTTGATAATTTTCTCTATAAAGCGGACACTAATTGGAATCGAACGCTGCGCTTTTACTTTATAATGTGATTAGACAAAATGAACTGAAATAATGATTCAATTTTGGTTACAAATTGTTTACTTGTACATATTTTTGACAAGGCTCTTCCGCCGCATTATTTATTACGATCCGCTAAGCCAGTAGAACAGGCTTAATTTTATATTTAGAAAAAAAAGTAAAATTAATTAAATAATTTAATGGTTATTATATCTACATATTTAGATAAGTAATTATGTATATCTATTTAAAGACCAATAAATCAAAGAAAACATTTACTTTTATTGGAATAAATGTAGTTGCCTTAACTTAGCAGTAACAAATCATTTCGAGGTGAGTCGTCGCTGTCATCGGGATACTACTCGATTATATAAATGATAATTTATTCTCAAGTGTATCCCTCACTTACATATAAACCTGTAAATAAATACAAATCATTTATATAATCGAGTAGTGTCCTAACGGCGACGACTCACCACGAAATGATTTGTTATCGCTAAGCTAAGGCAACCATATTTATTCCAATACAAAATAAATGTTTCGATTGATTTGTTTGTCTTCAAATAGCTATAATAACATATCTAAATATATATGATAACTTAATTTTAATTTTTTTTCTAAATATAAAATTAAGCCCGTTGCCATGGGCTGGACGTATTTTTCTTTAATATAATAATTTAATTAAATCATTTTTTTTTTCATCTGTGGTTCCAGAGGCATGGTGTTAAATTTTTATAAAGATTGTTGTAAACATATATTTTTATATATTTTCTTTATATTGAATAGTTAATTTTTTTTTAATAGGAACAGCGTAGATCCGAAATGTCTGGCACCATATGGGGGCAACGTGGATCCTGCTCTTGGAGTAGGTGGATTTCTCAAGTATGGTCAAACAGCTTATGAGAAAGCAGACTCATTAGTACTCACTTTTATAGTGACCAATCATAAAGATCCAAAGATGAATCTAAAAGCACTCGAATGGGAGCAAGAGTAAGTCAAGTTTTTAATTACTTACTTGTAGAGACTTCAAGAGGCCAATACTTGTTTAATTCAGTTCAGAAGTACTTTGAAAATGATTACAAAATAAAAGTTTGGGAAACACTGCTCTAGTCAGTAATCGTGAGAATGACCCAAGAAGAGATCAAAATATCGCATTATTGAGCCTTTTTAATCCCTTAGTAGACTTAACTACTCTAGTATTGAAACCTACTAGCAACAATTTTCTAATTCTATAAATCTTTATACATGTCTCGCTAATCCGGATTTGTTGGGACCTGACACTGTCCGGATCAGCGAAAGTCCGGATTTAATGGTTTGTAAAACCAGTTTTAGATGAATACTCTTAAAAATGCAGATAAAACTAAATATAAAATAATTTATCAATGTTTGATATATCTATTTAAGATATTGGTACGAATTTTTATTTTGTGTGAAATAAAATGATTAATTTTATCTTACTCTTAAATCCTTTCAATTTAATATCGGGATTTTCTCGAGCATTATTTTCAAGTAGATTCGTACGATATTTTTCAGTAACATTCAGACTGTAGGAATTATAATTGTTTATCCACTTACAGTATTTTAAATTATGTTTATGAAAGAACTAATGTAAACGCGAATTAAATTTAAAGAGACTTCATTAATTTATTTTTTTATTTTTGAACATGTTTAACCTTAAAGTTGATTGAATTAAGCAAGTTAGAGTCCAGAAAAATGTTGGTAGAAATATCAAACATTTTACCTTATCCACAAATATCTTGGTAGAAACATCAAACATTTTACCTTATCCACAAATATCTTGGTAGAAACATCAAACATTTTACCTTATCCACAAATATCTTGGTAGAAACATCAAACATCTTACTTTATCCACAAATATCTTGGTAGAAACATGAAACATCTTACTTTATCCACAAATATCTTGGTAGAAACATCAAACATCTTATCTTATCCACAAATATCTTGGTAGAAACATCAAACATCTTACTTTATCCACAAATATCTTGGTAGAAACATCAAACATTCTACCTTATCCACAAATATCTTGGTAGAAACATCAAACATTTTACCTTATCCACAAATATCTTGGTAGAAACATCAAACATTTTACCTTATCCAAAAATATCTTGGTAGAAACATCAAACATCTTACCTTATCCACTAATATCTTGGTAGAAACATCAAACATCTTACCTTATGCACTAATATCTTGGTAGAAACATCAAACATCTTACTTTATCCACAAATATCTTGGTAGAAACATGAAACATCTTACTTTATCCACAAATATCTTGGTAGAAACATCAAACATCTTATCTTATCCACAAATATCTTGGTAGAAACATCAAACATCTTACTTTATCCACAAATATCTTGGTAGAAACATCAAACATTCTACCTTATCCACAAATATCTTGGTAGAAACATCAAACATCTTACCTTATCCACTAATATCTTGGTAGAAACATCAAACATCTTACCTTATCCACTAATATCTTGGTAGAAACATCAAACATCTTACCTTATCCACAAATATCTTGATAGAAACATCAATCATCTTACCATATCCACAAATATCTTGGTAGAATCATTAAACATTTCACGATATCCACAAATATCTTGGTAGAAACAACTTAAAGAGTAATTTCGTTGACTTCTAGATTTTATGTAATACATTTTCACAATTACTAAATACTTTCAATGATGCTAAAAATAAATTATAAAGTCGTGAAGCACATAGCTTCCTTCGACATTTATTGGGTGATTGAACTGCCTTTACCCAAAGGCAGTTGCCACTGCTCAGGCAGATGCCCATTGCAGGAATTAAAAGTCTGGTTATTTAGACCAGTTTCACATTCCCATTAGGGTCACACTTATTAGTTGAAATTAACATGGAACTGTTAGTGGGATACTTCAGGCTATCAAAATTGATTTAAAATCGGATAGGTACTTTTAAATATATAGGTTATTATAAAAAAATATATTGTGCAAGTGCAGAAGACAAAATAGACTGTCAATTGGTGTGGCACATAGCTTCCTCGCATCCTATAACGCACTTTATTGATTTTAAGTTTTTACAAGCCATTATTGTCTAATTTGTTTAATTGTTTCTCCGTTTTTTTAATCTGTCAAAATTGTTTGGATTTTTACATGAATTAAAGTATCAATTTAGCTAAAGTTTAAGAGCACAGACGGTTCAAATTAATCTGGGGCTATTTGAGGGTTTCTTTAGATAATCTATAAAAGTTTCATACAAATCAGATGAGTACTTTTGAAGCTATAGGTGTAAATAAATGTATTTTTGTGCACATGTGGAAGAGAAACAAATGAGTGCAGAATGTTTAAACTTATATGGGACCAACAATGGGCTAATTATGACCTACCATCCAAATTTCATAAAAATCGGACGTGTAGTTTTTAAGATGTTGGTTTGCAAAAATTGAGTGTCAGACCGACAGACCGACAGACAGAAACGGAACCAAATATGATCCATGATGCCTGAAACGAATTTCTGTCTTGGAATTTTTGAAATCGGAGACATAGAATATTTTGGTTCTCCAGAACGATCACATAGCTTCCGTTACCTTCGGTAAGCTCGGAAGCAAAAATAAACGCAGACGGTTGGAATTAATGCTAGACCAACAATGGACTAATTATAACCTACCAACTAAATTTCATTAAATTAGTTCAACAACAAACCAGCAGACAGACACAAGTCCAAAAATGTTCCCTAAGGTCTGAAACGGATATCTCATTAGGATTTTGTTTAATTCGGATGCCAAATGTCATTCTTCAGAATGATCACAATGCTTTCGTTTCTTTCGGTAACTCTCTTCTTACGGTAAACGGGAAGCAAAAAAATAAATCTATTGATAAATATATTTTCTTAATTATAAGTCAGATCTTTTATGTATCTAAATTTGACTACCATTACTATCACATACTTGATGATCTTCAAAGTTGTTAAAACTGATATTGTTAATAACAATATTAATTTTATATTTTTTTTTTGCAGATATTTAAATTTGATGAAGAAGTGGACCGAAGAGAAATGTCCTGATTATTTAGACATAGCTTACAGTGCTGAGAGATCAATTCAAGATGAACTACAGAGAGAATCCGTTTCTGAGTTATCTACAGTGGCTATTAGTTACATTCTCATGTTTATCTACATCTCGTTCGCTTTGGGCTCTGTCAATTCATTTAAAACTTTCTTTGTGAGTATTCTTTTTTTTTTTTTTTGCTTCCAAGCTTGTCTGTCGGTCTGTCACTCCATTTTCGTGAATCAACATATCTTAAAAACTACACGTCCGATTTTAATGAAATTTGGATGGTAGGTCATAATCAGCTCATTGTTGGCCCCTTATAAGTTTCAACCTTTTGGGCTCATTTTTTTTCTCTTCCACATGTGCACTAACATACATTTATTTTTAAATGTAATCATTTGATTTTTTTTTTTTTTTTAAATTGGATATAGTTCGTTGAAAGTAGCCCGCAGATAGCCCCAGATTAATTTCAACCGGGTGTCCTCTTTAAATATTTGCTAAATTGATACTTTAATTAATTTAATAAATCAAAAAAATGTTTGACAGATTTAAAAAACGGGGGGGGGGGGGGGGGGTAATTTAATAAATTTTAACAATATTAGGTTGTAAAAGTATAAAATGATTAATGTATAGAAAACGAGGATGTGCCACACTAATTGATACACTATTCCACTTATAGTTTTATTTATTAACTAATTTTATTATGTATGTTAATACTAAATTTAAATCAATTATTTGAAACTATAAGTTACAATGCTAAATGGTAAATAAGCATTATTATTTGTAACTACAAGTTACAATGCTGAATGGCGAATCAGCATTATTATGTGTAACCTATAAGTTGCAATGATAAATGGTTAATCAGCATTATTATTTATAACTATAAGTTACAATGCTACAAATAAATAAATTAAAAAAAAATAAATATCAGTAACCGCGATTGTTATGAAAACTTACTAAGCATGATGGCTGGAGAGCCGGCGCGGCGTGGCCGTGTGGGTTAAATTACTTACCACGTCTGCTCGGCCATCACTGAATCAAGGGGGTATAGACTAAAATTTTAATTTTATTGATATATAATACATATACATGTAGATAACAAGTGACTAATTATTATGTTTTATTCAGGTTGACAGCAAGATAGGTTTGGGCTTAGGAGGTGTTATGGTCGTCATAGTTTCTGTCGTCTGTTCTCTTGGAATATTTGGTTACATTGGTGTTCCCACTACACTACTTACCATAGAGGTAATTATGATACATTTATATCATAAAACGTTATGATATTTATATTGTTGGCCCTCTTAATAAAAATATTAATGATTGAAGTAGCAATAACCTGAAAACGGATTGAACCACTTTAAATGTTTCGCCTCTTTAAACTGCCTACAAAAGGGTAAATAATTTACAATTCTTTGTTAAATAAATTAAAAGTGGCAACGTTAGTCTAATCATGTGGCTTCTAGCGTATATTGGTGATCACTTTTACTGCTTTTTTTGTAAATTTTACATTTGAAGGCCAAAAGAGAGTGAAATAGATAAAATAATACAACTATAGTTATGTGATCACATAATTGGTTTTGCGGAATATGATAATGTTTTTATGTTTTTATTTATATATTTATTTTTAATTTTAAGCACTCTTTTGCATCATAAATAGCTCATAACTTAGGAACTACTGTACAATAAAGGAAATATTAAAACCACCCAAGTAAATTATAAATCGAGATCAATTATTTTAATTCTTCTACAAACTCAACATTAGTTGAGCTCCAAGCTAGGTGTTTCAAAATTTTAAAATATTCTTGGTTACACTTAAATTATTTTTAATTGTTTGCCTATTAAATTTTTTGAATGAGAGTTTATTTTAAATTTGGACATGTTATTTTTTCAAGCAAACTAGTAACTTTAAAATTTTTTAAAATAAACATTAAAAATAATTTATTAAAGGTATTTAAATTACTAAGGTATACATTAAAGGTATAAATTCAAGTATATTTTAAAGATATTGTGTGTAAACACCTAACTAGTATTATCTTATTTATTACAAATATTGGTAAATTAATTTCCCAAAGTTAATTAAGTTTAGCTAAATGTAGTAACTGCAGTGGTAATCTTAACCACTTTAGCGGAGCATGCGATTATGAAATTATTTTAAATTTATATCGTTAAAGATTCGAGAAAGAATTTAATAATAAATAATCAAAATAATCATATCGTTAAAGATTCGAGAAAGAATTTAATAATAAATAATCAAAATAATCATATCGTTAAAGATTCGAGAAAGAATTTAATAATAAATAATCAAAATAATCATATCGTTAAAGATTCGAGAAAGAATTTAATAATAAATAATCAAAATAATCATATCGTTAAAGATTCGAGAAAGAATTTAATGAAGAAATTAATAGCATTTTTTCCCCCTTATTTTGAAGCAGTAAAGCATCTTTGTAAAATGAATAATAATATTTTTTTCCCAAGGTAATTCCATTTCTGGTACTGGCAGTAGGAGTGGACAATATGTTCATATTGGTTTCATATCATAAAAAGAACATCAATCCTGATCTTACTGCAGCTGAGAATGTTGGTAATACATTGGGCAAAGTTGGACCTTCTCTACTTCTAACAACTGTTTCTGAAGCTGCCTGCTTTTCAATAGGTACTTAATATAAATGTACTTAGTATAAATTTTGTTAAATTTATCAAATGGAATGGTTCATTCATGCTTTAATTGAGATTATCTTTGTTTGTTCCCTTGCTTGATTTTGGAAAGTGTTAATTGAATATATATATTATTTTCTTTTTTAATTTGATAGGTTTATAAACTATCTTTAAGAAACATTAAAAATCTCGTCAAGTACTTGCCAGCAAGTTACTAAAAGGGTTTCTTCGGTCATAAGAATTAATAAACATTATTATTATTTTTTTTTTTTTAAACGAAAATATGTGTAAATAGTTTTACTTTTAAGAAGCAAGGTGTGCTTATATTATCCTTTAATATCTTCGGAATGCACTTATTTGGTACTTTTAGGGGTAAAATGGACGCCATTTTGGAAACACGATACATATTTTGTGAACTAAATTTCAATACCTTTAAAATAATACCCAACTTCGAATTTTCAAAACAAAGAAATGTTAGGGCTCCGGAGTTACGGCTCCCTAACATTTCTAAAATTTGACTTTCTTTATATCAACTCCCGGAAATTTCATTGGACCACAAAGATATATATCTATGTATTGTTGCCATTTTTTAGGATCTATCCTAATAGGGTATTGCAGGGGGGTACAATTTGGGTTTGTTTTATTTTGTTTGGGGGGTAAAATGGCCGCCATTTTGGAAACGCGATATATATTTGTAATCTACATATAATATGTATATGTAATCTACCCTTGAAATGATACCCAACTTGAAAATTACAAAAAATATAAAATATTGCGACCTATTCGCAATTGATCGCAGATCGCAGAAATTTGGAGTGTTTTAGTCCGCAATAGTTTTTCTGTTTTTGAGCAAAAAAGTTTAACTTGTATACCAAATTTCAAGTCTATAGCTTCAGTAGGTCGGAGATATACTCGAATATCTACGACGGACGAACTACCAAAAGCATAAAGTTTCTAGGACGACCTCGAAACCCGAAAAATCACAGGGAAGGATTTGCATCCAAGCAGTATTTAGGGTTTCGTTGGTTATTAGGCGTATACGTTATATGCTAGAATAATATATGTCGTAACTAATATAAATAATAAAAGTCGTAACAAAAAGTTAAATAAATTTTTTTTCTGGCAATTTTCATCGCCTTACCATTTGGGACTAACCGTTATAGGGTTTATGGGGGGGGGGGGGAAGGGTAGGGAAATTTTTTGGTGCTAAAAACTACATAAGACCAACATAATACCATAACATAATATCCTTTTTTCTATGATTGTTACAAAATATAAACATCGTATCTCTGTTTAGATGCGTAGAAAGTGATTCTTTACGTACTTGTATTCATTGCGCATGAGCGTCTCATAATTCTGAAGAATTCCTCTTTTCTACCGCCCTAGGGTGGTAAAACAGAAGAATTCTTCAACTTCACGCACGATTTATTTACATTTAACCAAACTAATTTGTTGTTTGTTTAATAAAAGTAACTGTTTATATCGAGTTTTTTTGTGAAAAACAATGAGTGATTTAAGTGATTATGACGAATATGAGGAGAATAATACGCCTCCCGAAATAATTAATTCGGCACAAAATGCAACTAATGAATTAATGTCATCTTTATCAAAAGAGAAATACGAACTTGCATACAGGAAGTTTATTTTATTCTTTTTTTATTATTTAAATCTAACAATCGTAGATAAAGTACGGTACGCAACTCGTGCGAAAACGGCATTTTGCATTGCTCATGTAGTTTTACTACCCTCGCTATCGCTCGGGTGCAAACTCCGCACTCGCATGCAAAATACTACTTTCCGCACTTGACGCATAATGTACTATTATATTAATAGAATTATTTTGTTAATGTTATTTTTTTTACTTTTTCAGGTGGTTTAGCGAAAATGCCAGCCGTGAACACATTTGCTCTCTATGCTACAGTGGCTTTAATATGCGACTTCATACTTCAAGTTACTGTTTTCTCAGCTTTTCTTACCTATAACACGAAAAGAGTTGCTGTAAGTTGCCATCAACATTATTGTAAAGAATAAATTACATTAAAGAAATACATATTGATTAACACAATAATTAAAAGAATGAATGAAAAGTTGTAATCCATAAAGAATGCGTTGTTCAATTTCTTAGTCAAGGACATCAGCAATCATTACAATGCAATCATTTTTTGTAACTGATATTATGCAATTAATATATTTTAAGTGGTTTTCCGAAAAATAATAAAATTAATTAATCAAATATAATTTTCTCTGGGCTAAACTTTTTTTTAATTCAACATATACTTATCCATAAATTAAAAAAGAACGATTAAATTTAATTGTACTTGCCTTCAAGTAAAAACTACAAAACAATTTAACACGCAATTGTATATAATTATTTAATTTTTTTTTTTATAGATCTTATTAACTTAATAATGCATTTTTGTTTTGTTTCTAAAGGCAAATAGGTTGGATCTATGTTGTTGTTTATCTATAACATGCGACAATGAGCTGAGCCCTGGCGGTAATTACATATATGAGAAAATGGAAAAGTGGATCGTTCCATTCATTTTTAAAGGCCCAACTAGATGGGGCATTTTACTTGTGTTTTTATTTTGGGCCTGCGCTAGTGCTGCAAGTATACCTCACATTGAGCCTGGCTTGGATCAACAGCTTTCTATGCCTCAGGATTCGTATGTTGTTAAATATTTTGGGGTCAGTACATAATTTTATTCATTATTTTATTTTATTTATTTAGATTTTTGGTAGTAACCCCATTCAAGATAAATTTACTTGAAATAACAACAAATTAAATACAAATCACTGGAAAAAGTTCTGTGAAAGACCTACCATACTTACCGAACAGAGGAAACGAGCAAAGCATTGTTCTCTGCGCGTGCCCAGTCTAAAGTGCGCATGTGCATGCCCATTCTAAAGTACGCCTGCGCTTCTGAGACTGGGCATTAGCAGAACAGTGCTCTCTTTTCTCTGTTTGGTTCGGCAGCCTGGACGAGGCTAAATTGTTGAGTAGATGAGCAATAGAATAACTAAATTAGGAACCTAGAAAGACATATCTCCACTAAATGCAGCTTTATGAATTATGAAATAAACGTCTTTCAACCACTAGTGGTAATCTTCAGTGGCGATGAGACAAGTAGAAATGTGACTATACATTGTCATTGCAGGAGTCAGATTTAAACTACATTTGTCCTACACTAGCACTTTCTATAAGACATTTATACTTGTTTATCGACACTGAAGATGAACACTAGTCGTTGAAAGTACGTACATTAAAGTTACTTTGTACTCTTTCTTTTTTTCTTAACATTATTTAATCTCTGTCACACCATTCTCCATATTTTTTAATTGCTAAAGGGTGAAATTTCGTTTGATTAAAAATAAGTCCAGATCCACGTTAAAATCATAGACTTAAATGAATCATGAAAAATATAATAAGCATAAATAAATATTTTACGCAATTATTTTAATTCAACCCCTTGCTCATTAATACTTTGTCTCTTTGATACATAAAACTGTATCCTCAATTCTGGATTCCTCCTTTTTTGGATTTTTCCTCAATTCCTCAATTTTGGATTTTAATCTAATTCAAATATTAAAATGATAATTTATTTTACAGTTTATGAATGATGTTTTATCAATTGGTCCACCTGTTTACTTCGTTTTAAAGTCCGGCTTAAACTTCAGTTCGACTAACGACGAAAATCTAATTTGTGGAGGATTGCATTGCAATTCAGATTCAATGAACATTCAAATATATACTGCTTCGAAACAATCAAATAGGTAAGACTTTCACACAATTTAACTCTCTCTTTTTAAGTTTCACATGATCTCTGTAAACTTATTTTCTTCTAATTCATTTATTAATTTAACTAATTAATTAATAAATTCTTCTCCAATCGGCACTGATGATGACCTTATAAAAGCTGAAAGCTGTTTTCTTAAATAAACAATTATCAATTTACGTGAAGAGTCCCTTTATATATTATTCCTTTACGATTACCAGATACTCCTCTCATATCTAATACTTTTATTTTGTAATCACTTTGACTGTCACAGAATTAAACCCACACATTAAATTTTGAAGTTCAAGTGTTTTCATCATGGGAAATTAACTTAACAATAAGTACCGCTTACTGTTGACATTAGAATAGCTAATTTCTCCACAAAGTTATCAGCATGTTTATTATATGGACAAAAGTGAAATGCCGCTGCAGCGGCACAATTCCCATTGAAAACGCAATAATAGATCATCCAGTGAAAAAAACAATTCTTCTCAAATTACAATATCGTTGGCAGTAAACTTAACACGTTGAATAATCTTATTCTACTTCTTTTCCAACATTTTCTCTATTTAATGAATTTAAACAAACACCGTGCCGCGTGCCGCAATATGTACGCAGTGATGCAATAATACAAAAATGCACTAAACAATTAAAATAGACTGCAAATTAGTGTGGCACTTAGCTTTCTCAAAACAAAATGCATAGGGTTCATCTGTGGGTCAGTCCCTAACTATCCACCTATTCTGAGCAAAATCGGTTTGCTAGACCTTGAGAAATTGATGCTAGGCGGATTTTTACGTTTGCGCACGTGCAGTGGTTTATTATAAATCCAATTGCAATGACATTAATACGAGATCATAATGGGGAAATGAATCCCTGAAAATTTAACCGAAACAGATGAAAATGTTAGATGTTATTATGTTCTGGGTGTAACATGGATTCATAGACACAGACCAATAGACAGACACGAAACTATATTTGTTCAGGAAGGTCTAAACCAAAAAATTCGAGTGGAAATTTTGATTTTGGAGGGTGAAAGAATGTTTACATCCCACCGCCAACATATATTACATTAACAAGGATCACATATATTATTTTTGATTATAATTTTTTTATAGTAATAATGCTGATTTTTTTCTTATTAAAGGACTTACATAGCTAAAGCAGCAGCATCTTGGGTAGATGATTTCAACGACTGGTCCACTGTGTCTGATTGTTGTAAAATGTACAGCAATAAAACTTTCTGTCCTCATAGCTGTAAGTCATTTCTTAATAATATTGCGGGTTCTTAATTTACAGAAACTGTTAAATTTGTAGATAGCATCGAGCAGCGCCCTCATATTAAGAACTAAAACTAATATTTCCTCGATTTTGACTGAACAAATAAGCCAAATTTGATCGAAATGAGCTTTGTAGTTCAGGCTCTTCGCATCTGCACAGGCATTACAGGAAGATTTAGGTACACCTTGATACGTATTAACCAATTAAAATCACATTAGTTTTCCTATGTCATACTACGTATATGAGAAAGTTTTAAGAACTCATTCATTTATATGTTACTATTAAAAACGATAATATGTATTAATATTAAAAACATTTTTTTTTAGCAACCTCTGATCTGTGTCATCCTTGTAATGTTCCGTTGAACTCGGATGACTCTCGACCTAGTGACGAAGCTTTCCAGGTATTTCTGCCGTTTTTTCTAAAGGACAATCCAGACACCAAGTGTGCTAAAGGTGGACATGCAGCTTATAGTGGGGTATGTATTATTATTATTTTAGTTATTTTTATTTTATTTTATTTTTTTTATATCAATTTTTAATTGTTCCTTGTACTTTTCAATCTTAGGTAATTGGGTCTTTGGTCATTCTCAAGCTGAAATGTGTTTAATTCTGAAAGCTCGGGAAAATCGAAGAAATGGGAAGGGGAGCCAATGAGAGCTCGAGATTTTGGCGGGTTGTATGTCAGGCCAAATAGGCGAACAAAAATATCACTGGAAGAAGGGGCGTCGCTCCAAAAATATCAGGCCTAGTGGTTTTTCCAGGAGGCGTTAAATATGCAAAATCCTTACTACATCGCATGCGTGCCATTGTTATCTGTTATCACTTCTTATCTCCGTAAAACTTCTATTCCTATTGGTATCTTTTGTATGTGTTAATGCTTCTTGAATGGTGTTGTCAAAGCAATAAAAACAAACAAAACTAAAAAACTCTTCTTTTTTCAAAATCAATTTTCAATTTAATTTTGTATAGTAAATTATATAATAAAATTTAGTTAATTAAGTTAGTTAACAGTTCAATATAATTTTAAAATAATAATTCATATTTTTTATTATTTTTTGGAATAAAAATTCAATTGTTTAATAGAGTAAAAGTTATAAATCATTTTGGTTTGCAAATATTGGTAGATTTGGTGGCAAATAAATTGATTAGTACCACTCTATCAAAGAGAGAACTTGACTATATTTCCTTCTTTGACTGGAACCACCTGTTCAGCATTACTTCAGGGTAGAGTCGTTTCTTAGCCAATAGGCTTACTTCTTAGTTAAATCATTCCATTCCTTCCTCCTTTTATCTCTTCCATCGTGTTAATGGTCTCCGCCGCGCCGTCTTCTTTACTTTAGAGCATCATGCTTTTTTTGTTCTCTGGGGTAATTTCTCCTACTTCTCTCTCTCTAGAGCTCTCCGTTGGTTTACCCATTTTTCTCAAGCAAAAAACGTGTGATAGGCATCATCCATCATCCCTCTCTTAATCGCAATGGAGGCACTTATTTGACTATATTTCCTTTAGGATTTATTATCTCTGTTCCCATGTGGGAGCTAGCGTAGCCGTGTGGGTTAAACCACGTCTGCTCGGCCATCACTGAATCTCGAGTGGAACGAGACGGGGTTCGATTCCTCGCCGTGACACTCTGATTTATATGGCTCACTGTTGATCACATCATACTCGCTTTGGCGGTACTATGTACAGAGGTATGATGTGTGAAGTGGCTGGAACTCTCTACCGCGGGGCGTAAAAAGGGCCTAAGTGATGGCCTAATTGCAAGGTTCGAACAAGTGGTTCGTCCTACCCGTCCTAGTAGAAAGTACAAGACTACTACTACTACTACTACTATTATCTCTGTTAAGCAAAAAGACAGTTTAGCTGCAAATTGTGAGGATTATTAAGTTACCTAATTTGCTATGGAAAAATAAATGGATCATACTGGTTCTCGAATAATTTCAGCTTATTTAGCTACACATTTTTTACTTAGTTTTTCTATCCTTAATAATTCTTATAAATCCTTGTTATATTTTGTTTCAGGGAGTAAATTATTTTACCGACAAACGAGGCTTTGCACAGGTTGAAGATTCATACTTCATGGCTTTTCATACACCATTAAAAACATCGAAAGATTATTACAGAGCTTTGGAAATGGCTCGTCAAGTTTCCTCTAATATAACGAAGACGATACAAAGCTCTACTTCACAAAACATTGAAATGTTTCCTTACAGGTAAGCAATAAGTTGCTTTAGGGTCATTCAATATGAGCGGTTAAAACGCGGTGTTTCACACGCTAGCTGCTCTAATTTGTTTGGTGGTATTCAACACAAGAGAGTTCCAACCACCCTGTTATAATTAACTTTCTGCTAAGCTTTAAAAATGAACTTTAACACGCGGTGACACTGACACTCTGGTATCAGCGTTAGTTTATCGTCAGTTACTTATTTAGAATCAATCCAATTTCTATTTTATTTATGTAGTAGTTTTGTATTACCCTCTATCGATATTTTTGTTTCAAAAAGAAAATCCTTCAATGGTCTAATGCAGGGGTCTCCAAACTAAGGCCCACGGGCTGGATTCGGCCCTCGAAACGTTTTTATCCTGCCCACCTCAAAGAAAGTTAAAAAATGAACCTAAAAAATGCAAAGTTATAAATTCTCAATAATCAAATGCCATTTCCAACATCAAAAAGGCCAGCATGAGTCTAATTGAGGTTTTATTTTGCCCAAATGGATAGTGCTTATACAAATATTGCCTGCTTTTGTAAAGTCAGATTGATAAGGGTTGCTCACTTCATCTGGCCCACTTTCGACCATCCTACACAGATCTGGTAGGAAACCAAAATTCCTAAACCAAAATTACCCTTAAAGCAAAATGATTGGAGACCCCTGAGTCTAATGGGTAGTATAAATAAAACCTTTAAGTTCTCGTAATTGTAATTCTTGGCTATATTTAGTCATCATAAAGCTAGAAATAATTTGTATATTATTAATTACAAAAATCTTTATACTCAACATTATAAGAAGCATAATTGTAACATCTAAATTCTACCAGTTTATCTTCATCGCTTTTATTTAACTTGACTTATTTATAAGGTACAAATAATCTTTTAATAAATTTGTAACCCATTTTCGAACTATGTACCTAGAAAGTTGAAACTTTCACAGAAGATTATATATTTTCGATGGCAATGTAAAAAAAAAATTAATAGCGGTTAAAAAAATTAAAAAACTTAGATAGCGGTGTATGTTCATTATATTTTTTTTTTTTTGAGAACCAAGAGTCAGTGCCGGAACTAGCCGTGTGCATGGGGTCAGCCGCACACGGGCCTCGGGGTAAGGGGGGCCTCACTTCCGCTCGGCCAGTTATATAAAATAGTATAATTAATTTGTTCTTGATGGATAAAAAAAATAAATCAATCAAAAATAAAGAATAATTTTACTAAACCACCTTAGTTTATATTTTATTTATTAGTATTATTATGTGGTAGGTATATTCTCTTCCACATAATAATAATTATAAATGTTATTATTATTTGAGGCAATTGATGTTTAATGCTTATTAAGATAATATTATTAATATGAAAATTCTACTTTTTACATGACCTGATTTTTATACAATTGGGTATTTTAGACAATTAATGTTTTGTATTATCCTGTTATAGGTTTTGTCGAAATGTAACTTTCTTTAGTGTAAGTTTTAAATTTAAAAATAATTGTTTACTTGCAAAATATGCCTGTATAGGGTGTCCTACCTAACACGATCCACTCAATATCCTCGGAATATACTGCAGGAAGAAAGACGCGGTTTGCTGGGTTCTAGTTAACTTAAAATGCTAAGCACTTTGAGCGCTAAAATGCAGCAGTACTTAAAATATGAAAATGTTAACATAAAGACATATTTTTGAAGCTATATAGAGTTAGATTCTGTGGCTAAAAATAAGAACTTTTAATCATGGCATTTTTCCACCAAGCATTGAAGTTTCAAAATATGAGTTATCAACTCAAGTTTTACGGCAAAAATAATAGATCTAAGAAAAAAAATTAAAAAATATAAAGTACTTATTTTGAGCCATAAAATCGGAATCCATTCTTTAAAGTATAAATTATAGGCAACTTTATTTTCTTGTTTAATTTTTTTTGCTGTACTGAGTACCTACTTTTTTAACGAAATAAGTTGCTTATAAGGTATAAACTTTTAATAGATAAAGATTTAATGTCTCAAAATAAGAAATATTTATTCTTGACGTTTTTTTCTAGACCCATTATTTCAGTTTCAAAACTGCATTTTTTTTTTGCGTTTTAATATTTTAATTATTTCGGGGGTAAAATGGCCGCCATTTTGGAAACGTGATAATATAAATTTGTGAACAAAATGTCAATACCTTTCAAATATCCCAAATAAAATGGACACCCAAAATAAAAATTTTGGGTGTCCATAGTCCACGCTCCCCTTAAATTTATAAAATATGACTTTTTTATATTAACTCCCGGAAATATCATTGGACCACAGAGAATATATTTATGTATTTTTGCCTTATTATTAGGACCAGTCTTAATGAGGTAGCGGAAGAGAAGACATTTTTTTGCGTTTAGTTTTAATTATTTCGGGGATAAAATGGCCACCATTTTGGAAACGCGGTATATATTTGTGATTCAAATTTCAATTCCTTTGAAATTATACCCCATTTAAAAATTACAAAAATATAAAATTTTGCGATCAGCTCGCAATTGCTTACTGATCAAAGAAATTTGGAGGATATTTTTCCTGTTTTTGGGGAATAAAGTTTAACTTGTATATCAAATTTTAAATATCTAGCTACATTAGGTCAGGAGATATACTCCAAGATGGGACGAACTACCAAAAGCATAAGGGTTTCTAGAATGACCTCGAAAGCCAAAAATGAGTGGACAAAAATATTTAGTCACCTTGGAAAGGGGGCCTCAAAAAAAATCTTGCACACGGGCCTCAGCAGGTCTAGTTCCGTCTCTGCCAAGAGTTTGCCCATAAATCTCTTGGCTTTTGTTGAAAAAGCCGAAGAAGCAATATACATACCTAAACTAACTTTTGACAGCTTGGAAAAATAAAGGAAGAGTCAAGGAGATTCGATATCTCGAGCTCTTATTGGCTCCCCACTCCAGTTTAAAGACTTTCCCACGCTGTCGAAGGTGAACTCTAAATTTGAGGCTATACTGTGGAGTTTGGTTTAGAACTATATTAACGTAAACAATATTTTTTTGCATTCATGACTATACCGTTTTGATATTTTAAATATTCAGGGTTACCTCTTATTTTGATGACTAAACCCCGACCAAGAACTGATGGCACTGAAGAAAAACTGTAAATTTAGATACGTTTAAAATCTGAACTCAAATATTGCCTGTGCCGTTACAGTGCTAATACATTTTATTTTATTCTCTTCATGAAAATTAATAAAAATTAAAATAAAATAGCATTAGCGAATTTTTAGTTGTTTGTTTTGTGTGCTTATTTTATTAAAAACTGACTATAAATTGCACAAAAACAACAACACTAGCACAGTCCTCAGTTTACCATGAGGTCTTGATCTGGGTTTAGTGCTAGTGGTAGTACCAGGAGAACTAACTTACTACTTGATATTATACCAGTATAAGTTCAGCCACATCTCCCACCTTCGAAGCGATCAATATAGGGTGTGATCAATAGTGTCCAAGTAAATCACAGTGCTAAGGCTTGGGATCGAAACCCTGACCTCGATCTTGATTCATAGATCGCCGAGCAAAGGTGACCAGAGCCCAGAGCCTGAGCCGATAAGATCACTACTGCTTTGAACCCCTTTATTTTCATAAATAAGTTTTACTTATTGGTCAAACTATTTTTTATTTGTCTGAGATGTCCCAAACTTATTAATTTATTTGTTTTGTTTTAATTTCAGTATTTTCTACGTATTTTACGAGCAATATCTGAATATATGGGAGGATACTCTGACTTCGCTGGGTTTCTGCTTACTTGCTGTAACACTGGTTACCTTCACTCTTACAGGATTCGACCTGATATCAAGCCTGGTTGTTCTCTGTACTGTCACTATGATCATAATTGATTTAGCAGGACTCATGTATTGGTGGGGCATCACTCTCAATGCCATCAGCCTCGTCAACCTTGTCATGGTTCGTATATACTCGTACTTTTAATTTTGATTCCGAGATTACTAGGAGTTACGGAAGCATTGCGAACTTTCTGAAAAACGAAAATGTATTACGTCACCAAAT
This sequence comes from Gerris lacustris, assembly GCA_951217055.1. Taxonomy (NCBI): domain Eukaryota; kingdom Metazoa; phylum Arthropoda; class Insecta; order Hemiptera; family Gerridae; genus Gerris; species Gerris lacustris. Next base: position 27,265,922 of record OX578276.1, read on the forward strand.
TCAAAAAATTTCTTGACATAAATGTTATTCAGACATTTGGAAACACTTTTGGTTTCATGTCTGTCTGTCGGTGTACATTTTAGATTCCATTTATTCCACAATTCCATAATTTATTCCACAGATGTTCCCATTGCTTTGTCTCTCGCATGCACACAATTTTTTTTTTTTAACACTTAAATTCATCATGAGTACTCATCTGATTTTGAAGTAATTTGGATGATATATTGCATGTAGCACACAGATGGTCCCATAATAATATTAATAGTCCAGGAGACAGCGTGCAAAAAGTGTCTTGACTAACATCAAGCTAGAATTTTGTATATAAGTTAATCTATTAGTGCCTATTAAGAATGTGTGGTCGGCTAAGTTCGTCTGCGTGACATAGCTTGGTAATAGGCATTCGAAAAAATAAACCGGACTAGGGCGGCCATGTCCCGCCAATTATGGTGGACAGTGTGATTTTCATTATCATGAGTACAAAATAGTTAGTAGACCGAAAATTAAGTTGATGTTACTTTGTCCCTTGAATGGTTAGTTATTCAAATATTACTCCAAATAAAAGTGGTTAACTATCAATTGCACTTTGTTGCTGTTGCACACTATCTCCTGGACTACAATCTACAAAGTGTGTCAATAAAATATTGATACTGATTTTTCTTATTCAATTAAAATTATAATTGCACATGGTCTCCTTTAAAATAGTAGCCCTGGAAAGCTACACAACGCTGGAGACGTTTTTCCCAGTCTTCACAGCAATTGTGGAAAGCAAATATTAGAAACGCCGTCATCGTGCCGGTGCCGGTCTTTTTGATGTTCTTCAATGTCCCAAAACGGTGTCCTTTTGGGTGGCTCTTCAATCTTGGGGAAAGGAAAAACTCCCAAGGATTCAAGTTTGGTAAATAAGGGGGCAAAGGAATAGTAAGGAACCACAGGGATGATTTTACTTGACAAAAACTCATTGATCACCTCAAACCACCTCAAAGCCACCATTTGGGACTTAAGAGACCAACCAGAAGCTCGTATAACCGACTAGAATCTAGTTAAGATACTGGAATAGCCTTCATCTAGTCACTAGATGAAGGCTATTCCAGTATCTTCGTTCCACAACTGTATATGAAGACTGGGAAAAAGTTTCCATTGCTGTGAAGCTTCCCAGAGTAACTATTTTGAAGGAGACCAATTGTAGATTCATTAGATTGAGAAATGACCAATTGTAATTTCAATTAATTTAATGTTAAATAAAAAATGATGTGACCCCAGTAGAAATTGCAACATTTTCTAAACATCCACACATTACAGTAAAAATGAAAGTAGTTTATTATGTATAAAAGTAATGTTAATCGATATAGTACCTACAACCTATAGCAATCCTCACCATTGCGGAAAAAAGAAAGTTTCTTGATAAACAAAACTTACCAGTGATTGACTGCTTGGTTTTTTGCCGGCTGTTTACAGTATAATATTAATATTTAACCTGTTCAATTTGTGGTATTGCCTGACCATAGGTCAATAGAGTGAGTGAGTCTAGGTTGTTTACATTTGAGTGGGAGGAAGTGTGTTGCCTGCCCCCTCCCCCCTTTTTCTAGTTCAGTTGGGAAAGAGATCTCTACCGGTTCACATAATCTCTCTCTCACTCACTCTCTCTCTCTCTCTCTCTCTCTCTCTCTCTCTCTCTCATCTCATCTCATTCACCTCACTCAGATCATCTCTGCACCTCACGAAAATCATCACCACCATCTCTGCTGAGAGGGCCCTCTCCTCACCACCTTCACTCAACATTATCACCAGGTACCCTCTTCATTTCACCACTTTATTATTCTAAGTTTCCCTACAGTCCATTTTACCATACCACATTAGTGGTCCTTGAGGGCCGTATAAAACTAATTCTAATTGTGTTTTCTTCTAATTCTTCTCCACTTTTTTATCTGTCAAAAAAAAAATTCCAATTCATTTTAATCTAGGTTGGCTAGAAAGAACTTATTTGCAGAGATTGGGTTGAATCTTTTACCAAGATAGTTGGACTCTTGTACTGTTATTGGGTTTTGTGCATAGGGTTGCATACTACCTTTATCTCATTAATCCTGTAGAATTTGTTGCAATCTCTTTGGACTCTGCTCTTATTAAACTGTTTTTTCTCAATTAAAATTCTTTTCCTTTTATCTTTATTTTTAATGAATGATTCTAATTCAAAAACATTAAAACTTAATTTCTCTTGATTTATTGATCTTAGAGAATTTTTTCTTTTTTCTTTTCATGTATCTCATTTTTCTCTTTCATTTGAGTCCTCACATGCCCTATCTATTTTTATTTTTTTTCATAACTTATTTTTAGTAAAAAATAAATTTATTTTTCCCCCAAATTAATTTTAATTTTAATTTTATTTCTCTGGCCTATCTTAATAACTCAAAATGCCCAATCCACCATCTGGTGCTGATCAACAAACTAGCACCTCTACCGAAGAAAATAGAATTAAGATAGTGCAAAAGAAAATAGAAACTTTGTTTTTGCGTCTTCAGCAAACTTTTGATTTAATCCCTCAGTTATCTGATCCTAAGGTAATGAGTACTTTTAAAGCTCGATTTTCTAGACTTGAATTAACTCGAAAAGAATTTTCAGAACTTCTTGATGAAAAAAATGAGTTGGAACTCATGGTGAATCCTAAATCAGAACCTAACTATCAATTGCTCTCATCGTTTGATGACCTCTATGATGCTGCTTTTGAAGCTTACTCTAAGCAAGTGACTATTGAAAACTTAAGCTCTAAGGAGCCTATTCCATCTACTTCAAGAATCTCTCCTCAAGGAGTTAATTATCCACCTCTTCCAAAAATTTCTTTAAAACATTTTGATGGATCTTTGGGAGAGTGGGCCTCTTTTTATAGTTTATATTCCAGCCTTGTTCACAATAATCAGTCGTTATCAGATGTTCAAAAATTCTTATATTTACAATCTTGCTTAACTAAAGAACCTCTTTCACTCATTAAACACCTCTCCCCCACAGACTCAAATTATAAGGTTGCCTTAAATATTCTTCTAAACAGATATCAGTCCAAACGACATTTAGCGGTGTATCATGTTGAAAAGTTACTGAGTTTACCTCAAATTCATGCTGAGTCGTATACAAAACTCCGATCGTTTTATGAACTACTTTCCGAGAATTATTCGGCTCTAGAAGCCTTGAATATTTCTAATTTGGCGGAATTCATTATTTTTCAAATAGCTTTCCGTCACCTGGATGAAAATACTCGTAGGCTTTTTGAAACTCAGTTCAATGACAGAAACAAACCTAGTGACACTTCAGTTTTGATAAACCTCGGTCCCTCTGATAAAGTCCCTCAATTTAAAGAACTCCTTGAATTTTTAGGAAATCATTGTAAGATACTTGAAAGTGCTAACGTATCTGTCAACAAACCAAACAACCTTAGAAATATTTCTCAGAAAAATAATCCTACCTTTCATCCAAGAATTCAGCGTACGCATTTGGCAACTGCCTCACATCCTCCAAGTAAGTTCACTCCCCGATCTGCCACCTCTTTAAATCATAGCAAATACCAACCCTCTTTTAGTCGGCAAGTTCCAGAAAAGCAAATCAGTAATTGTGTTGCATGCTCTGGATACCACTCTATTTACAAATGTCCGCAGATTGTATCATTGTCTCCGGAACAACGAGCCCAGAAAATAATCTCTCTTGGACGGTGTATGAACTGCCTCGGCAATCATATTCTGTCACAATGTAAATCTTCTAATAAATGTTTCCAGTGTGGCTCATCATTTCACCATTCTTTACTTCACACTGTTGAACCTCTTCCAACTTCTTTAATTTCTAATTCAACTCCTTCTGCCTCTAACGAAGCTAATAACTCTGTTCAAACTCTCTTTTCTGATCTAGCCTCTCCCCCCTCTACTGTACTATTAGGAACTGCATTAGTCCATATACAGGATTCAGTTGGTGGATTCATTGATGCCCGGGTTTTGATCGATTCAGGAGCTCAGGCATCCTTTCTTACCACGAGTTTCTTTGCTCGACTCGGATTAACAAAACGCAAATCTGAAATTTCAGTCTCAGGCCTTGGACGTACTGCGGTATCTCTTCCTAGAGGCATGGCGAAAGTAGTTATTAAACCCCGAATATCTGTTGGTCCCCTGTTAACTACAGAGGTTATCATAATGGAACGCCTTACGGGTAAGTTACCTTCTACCTCTCTCCCGGATAGAATTAAACAACACTTCAGCGATCTAACTCTGGCAGATCCAACTTTCTCAACGCCTTCTTATATAGATGGTATACTAGGTGCCGAACTGTTTCCTTATATCTATGATGGTTCTTCACGTTCTACTGGTCCAGGTCAACCTACTGCTATGAGTAGTATCTTTGGCTGGGTCATTACCGGAACAGTACCTCACATACCTGAAGTTTCAATTTTCTCTGCTGAGGTCTCTTTAGAAGACTCTCTGCGACAGTTCTGGAAAACTGAAGAAGCCCCTCAAATATCGATAGACTCACTTAAAAATCCTGAAGACGTTGAGAGTGAACAACTGTTTTTGACTCGGCATCAGCGTGACCACAGTGGTCAATATTATGTTCCGCTGCTGCTTCGAGATAATTATACTCAATTAGGTAACTCATTTGATAGAGCTTTACAATGTTTTCTTTCCCTAGAACGTCGTCTTGAACATAATCCAGATTTAAAATCAAATTACCATGCTTTTATAAAAGAGTATTTAGAGCTAGGGCATATGACTGTTGCTCAGAGTCATACTCCCGGAGCAGTATACATTCCTCATCATGCAGTTTTAAACCCTTCTAGTTCCACAACAAAACTTCGAGTCGTGTTCAATGGCTCCTCTAAAACTGATTCTGGTCTGTCTCTTAATGATGTTTTATTAACTGGACCTAAACTTCAAGCTGACATCACAACTATCATATTTCGGTTTCGACTTCATCTAATAGTGTTTATTGCTGATGTTTGTAAGATGTTTCGAGCTATCCGTATCCTTAATGATGAAACTAAATTTCAGCGAATACTCTGGAGGTTCTCACCTGATGAACCAATTACAGAATTTGAACTTCTCACAGTGACATATGGTCTAAGATCCTCACCGTTTCTAGCTGGTCGCTCACTTCGTCAATTGGCAAAGGACGAAGGTGGACCCTTTCCTCGGGCTGCTCGGATTATCTCTGATGAAACCTACGTTGACGATGTTTTTTCTGGTGCCGATACTTTAGACGAAGCTCTTTGTATTCAACAAGAAATAATTAATCTTCTTTCTTTGGGAGGTTTCAAGCTAAGGAAGTGGAGCAGCAATCACTCGGTACTCTTACAACATGTTCCCTCTGAAGACCTTGAAACTCCCCTTACTTTTGATTCCGACGACAATGTGAAAACTAAGGTTTTAGGACTCCAATGGTCCCCTACTACAGATTGTTTTTCATATAAAATAATTTCACCAAATTTGAGCTTTACTAAGAGAGCAATCCTTTCTGAGATATCTAAACTCTTCGATCCTCTTGGGTGGTTATCCCCCGTTACTTTCTTTGCCAAACACCTCATTCAACAACTTTGGTTGATTGGCGTTGAGTGGGATGAAGAAATCCCTTATGAAAGGCAACAAATTTGGAAAACCTTTGTCACTCATCTGCCATGCCTCACTCAAATTAGCATTCCTCGTATTATCAAACCTAACCCTACTAATACCTTCACCTTAGTTGGATTTGCGGATGCCAGCGAAAAAGGTTTTGCAGCTGTAGTATATCTTCATTCATTCTGCAAGACAAGTGGCTCGTCATATGTTTCTATACTTCTCGGAAAATCTCGTGTGGCACCTCTTCAAACCCTTACGATACCTCGTTTAGAACTGTGTGGTGCAGTTCTTTTAACTAAACTTTTAGACTTTTCTCGATCGACTCTATGTTCTTCGATTCTAATAACTCGGACTTTAGCCTTTTCTGACTCTGCTACAGTGTTATCATGGATTCGTACGCCACCTCACATGTTAAAAATCTATGTTGCTAACAGGGTTGTCAACATTCTTGAAACTACCAATCCATCAGACTGGTACCATGTCTCAACAACTGAAAACCCTGCAGACTGCGCAAGCAGAGGAGTTCCACCTGATAAGATTGTGGACCATCCTTTGTGGTTCAGTGGCCCATCTTGGCTTCAAGAACCTGTTGAAAAATGGCCTCTAAATTCTTCTATCACCCCAACTAGTGAGTTTCTTGAAATGCGATCTGATAGCTGTTCATTGTCCTATACTGTTGTAGCAACTTCAGAAAATATATGTTGTGCATTGTTAACTCGGTTCTCTAACTTCATCAGGTTAAAGAGGGTCGTAGCCTGGATATTAAGAGCTATACACAACTTCCAACTACCATCGTCCAAAATAAAGGGACCTTTAACAACTACAGAGTTAAGTGGGGCTCTGCACCTACTTATCAAAATAGAACAACAAATACATTTCAAGAATGACATACAACGCCTTCAATGCAAAGAAAGCCCTTCTTCACGTCTTCGCAGCCTCTCCCCGTTCCTCGATTCTTCTAACCTTTTAAGGGTGGGGGGACGGATCCGTCATTCCAACCTCTCATTTGACAACCGTCACCCCTTGTTATTGGATAAATCTTGCCATTTATCTAAACTCTTAGTTGATTATTTCCATTTGTGTTATTTACATGTAGGGCCTCGTACTCTACACTCGATTCTAATGCGATCCTTCTGGATAATTTCTGCACGGCAACTAATACGTTCCCGCCTCAGCAAGTGTCTTCCCTGTTTTAAAATGCGGACTTCAATACTTCAGCCACTGATGGGCTCTCTACCACCGTCTCGTGTCCAACAAGCAAGACCATTTCTAAAAGTAGGCACTGATTTTGGAGGTCCTTTTGTGATGAAAGGGAGTCGGCTCAGGAATGCCAAAACTACAAAAGTGTACCTATGTCTGTTTATTTGTTTTACAACTAAGGCGGTACACCTTGAAGTTGTATCTGATCTTTCGACTGAGGCTTTTCTTGCAGCCTTAGATCGATTCACTAGTCGTAGAGGCCTCTGCAGTGATATTTTTAGTGACTGTGGCACTAATTATGTAGGAGCAGGTAGACATATTTCTGATCTTTATAACTTCTTACAACAAACTACTACTCAAACTCACCTCCAGACTCATTTGTCTCAGCGACACATAACCTGGCACTATAATCCTCCGTCAGCTCCGCATTTTGGGGGGTTATGGGAAGCAGGAATCAAGTCTGCAAAGCACCTTCTTCGCAAAATCATTGGGGACAGACCCTTAACCTTTGAAGAATTCTCCACACTCTTTGCAAAGATTGAAAGCATTCTTAATTCCCGACCGCTCTGCCCGATTTCATCGGATCCTCATGAACTCGACGCACTAACACCAGGTCACTTTTTGATAGGTGGACCGTTAACAGGATTACCTGAGCCTGATTTTACTGATATCCCTTGTAACAGACTTCATCGTTGGGAATTACTCCGCCAAGCTTCTCAAACATTCTGGCAACGGTGGCACCGAGAATATCTATGTACTCTCAACCAGCGTCATAAATGGAATCAGGCACAACCCAATATCAAGATTGATGATCTAGTACTGCTTAACATTGGGAAAACTCCACCTTTCTGTTGGAAGCTCGGCAGAATTGTTGCTGTTCATCCAGGCTCTGATGGTACGGTTAGGGTAGTAACCGTGCGTACTTCTCAGGGAGAGTTCCAACGCCCAGTTGTTAAGTTGGCTCCCCTTCCTGAACTTTAACAACCCATTTAATTTTTTTTCCCAACTTCAAGTATATCTTTCTTTTCACTTTTTTCATTTTTTTTTCTCAGCACTCAAGTCAAGTGCCTTCTATTTTCTAAGCAACAGTGCTGTTTTATTTTTTTTATTAGAAGTCTAATTCAGACCACTTTTTGGTTTCTTTTTTCTCATTTTCAATTTCATTTTTCCGTTTTTCGGTAGTATGCCACTTCATGAAACCACTGGTTTCGGTGGGGGATATGTTCAATTTGTGGTATTGCCTGACCATAGGTCAATAGAGTGAGTGAGTCTAGGTTGTTTACATTTGAGTGGGAGGAAGTGTGTTGCCTGCCCCCTCCCCCCTTTTTCTAGTTCAGTTGGGAAAGAGATCTCTACCGGTTCACATAATCTCTCTCTCACTCACTCTCTCTCTCTCTCTCTCTCTCTCTCTCTCTCTCTCTCTCTCTCTCATCTCATCTCATTCACCTCACTCAGATCATCTCTGCACCTCACGAAAATCATCACCACCATCTCTGCTGAGAGGGCCCTCTCCTCACCACCTTCACTCAACATTATCACCAGGTACCCTCTTCATTTCACCACTTTATTATTCTAAGTTTCCCTACAGTCCATTTTACCATACCACATAACCTTTTAAGTTAACAAAGCTGTATAAAATTTCATAATGGCGTCAATTTTAAAGAAAACATGTTAAAAAAGATAGACAGAGTATAAAAGACTTATTGGGACGATTTTATTGTTGGCTTCCTTCATATGAATATATGATTATAATGACAAATCTTTTCACAACACTTATTCTTCATATATATATTTATTATGGTTCTTGGTAAACCCAGTGGCAATAATAATTATTATAATTTATAAATAAATCTTAACATTTAAATCCAACAGATAATACATATATTTTATCAATCCCAATACAATTTGTATTTGTTTTCTTTTCAATGTCAATCAAGTGGTGTTTTTTTATGGTAATGAAGTGCTTACTGGTTATATTAATGACAATATAAGTATGCTCGTGCTAACTATAACCCTCCCCCCCCCCCCCTAACCCGTCACAGTAATATTTTAATACGATGGATTTATCTTTTCTTAAATACGCACTTGAAAACATGTATTTATTTTATTAAATGAAACATGTATTTTATTACGGTCGTTTAAATATTGAATGAAAACATGTTTTAGATAATTTAAATTTCATGAATATATGATTTTAAACCCTAATTTTTTTTTAAATTTTCTTTTCTTTTCTTGTTTGGCTCTAATATAGTTAACACTTCTATAAAATAAAATAATTATAAATAAATAATTAAATACATGACGCTATCTCCGCTGAACCAAATGTACTTGGTAATTAATAACAAGAGGGCAAAAATCCCTGTTTTTCCTGGAATTCTCGCTTAGCAAAATAAATTAAAAGGCAGTGGCGTAACTATGGGTCCGCGCGGGCCTGCATTGCGGGGGGCCCCCAGTGACAGGGGGCCCCCAAATCCAGAAATAATTGGAATAATTACTATCCTTACCAACGTCGAGGGGGCCCCCAATCCTGAACGCAAGAGGTTTTTTTTTTTTTTGCTCATCAATTTTTTTTTGGCGGGGGGCCCCAAAAAAGTTCTTGCGGGGGGGCCCCAATGGTCTAGCTGCGCCACTGTTAAAAGGTTTCTTGACTGTACCTAATTTATAAACCTGTCAAATCACGATACTTTCTAAGACGTATGAATGAAAAAATCAGGCATAACACCCTCTATTATAAATGAACACATTAAATGAAAATTGTGTTCCTCATAAATTTATTTAATATTAGTTCAATTTTTAGAAGACGGGAAATTAAGATACTTTTAGTATTGCATATTTAACCTGACTAACTTTTTGCGCAGGCTGTTGGTATATCAGTGGAGTTTTGCAGTCACATTCTACATTCTTTTATACTGGCTGAAGGAAATTCCAGAATGAACCGGGCTAAATACTCTCTCCTAACTACGGGATCGTCTGTAAGTTTAATATTTTATTGTTTAATGTATTTCATTTCGTATTCTGAACTTAGAAACAAAATATGTATTTGTTGTAATAACAATTTATCAGATATCATTTATAAACTTCATAGTTCTTCCTCGAACTTTATTAGTTCTTAGCTTTTACGTTTAAGTTATCACTTCTTTTCACCCTTGAAAGATCATTTTAATTTACTATAGGTTTGTTTTAATAACAAATCTAGAGAAAGAAATGTTATATTACCATATTATTTTATTTATTTAGAGCCATTAACCCCGTGGTAACGAGCTTGATTTTATATATGAAAAGAAATCGGTCCGAGACAACTCAGACAAACTTTCTCATATATATACGAGTTCATATAATTACTTAGCCCAGTGTTTTCCATTTATTAGTTTTCGTTTGTACATTTAATTATTAATAAACATTTCATCAAAATCTGTCCTATAAATAACTTCTCCTGGGTGGGGAATCGAACCCGGGCTCTCTCCGTCCGCGTTTTAAGCTGTTTTCTCAGAAACTAGATTTTTCCCGGGAAAACGACGTACATCGTTAGATTTGTACTTAAATGAACTACATTTAAGAATTTTTTTAATCAAAATCGCCGGAATCGTTTTTGAGAAATAATTTTTTTTCAGAGCTTTTGGGGGTAGTGCCCTTAAATTTGGAGCTAAATTTCACTTCTCGATTTCGCCTCGGGGTGTTATATTTCTGAACATGTATGCCAAATTTCGTCAAAATCGGCCCCAGGCGAAGTTTAGGCTCCAGACGCCTGCACAGACGACAGATAGCCTTTTTTAAAAACCACTTTTTTGGACTCAGGGGACCTCAAAACGTGTAAATCCATCAAAATCGAATTTTCGCGCCATCACAATACTTTCTCTTCATATGAGAAAGTAAAAAGTAAAACTAAGTAAATTAATTGAGTATAAGTTATTATATCTATTTAAAGACCAACAAATCAAAACAAACATATATTTTTATTGGAATAAATATGGTTGCCTTATAGCATAGCAAAGGACAATTATTTCGAGGTGGGTCGTCAGGACACTGCTCGATTATATCAATTAAATTATATAAATAATAATATAAAATATCTGAATGGTTTTTATTTTACAGGTATTTTCTGGGATAACATTGACAAAGTTCATCGGCATTATTGTACTGGCGTTTTCAAAAACACAGATATTTCAAATATTCTATTTCCGCATGTATCTTGGAATGATATTAATTGGAGCTGCTCATGGTCTATTATTTCTACCTATTCTACTAAGCTATGTTGGTAAGCATTACGAAACAATGATTTTGTCATCATGCATTAAAATATATATTATATATATATATATAGTGTGCGGCTTGATATAGTACTAAAGCAGAAATTGGTTTTCATTGTAGGTTTACAAGAAAATGTCATTCTTTACATGAAGTTCCCTTTGCATATTCAATATTTTGACAACTTTCAATTGTCATCTACCTTTTTTGTTTCACAGAATCGAAAATTTTAAAGTTTATGCACGGTGCAGCTAAAGAAAGTTACCTATTACACAGTCCAATATCACATTGCTTGGTCAATTACGCATTGCCTTATAAACGAATAATTGTCAAAGGTGTTAGCAATTTGATTTTTATATATTTATTTGTTTTTTGAAGGGTGTTGGACTGGATTTGTATATATGCTTCTTCTTTTTGTTAGGTTCCAGCTATAGATACTGATCTACGAATTCCATCTCCACGTGTAAAACAAACGACTTAGGGACGCTTCAGGATTGAACTCTAATCTTAAACAGTATTGTCAAATTTAGTGAATGTGTAATTGACAATATAGTTTGAGCCTCAGATAATCTATTTAAGTTGATATATATAACTGTATGCTCATAAAGTTAAAAAAGAAATATAATACGGTTGTCTGAAAAGTTCTTGGTCTCAACGTCGTAATTTTTGTATCCTATGTTGGTACATTTGTCATCGGTATCTATGTAAACTTTCAAATAATTCTATCAGCTGATTGAAGCAGAAGTGTTCATTATCCCTTAAAATGGACAGCGTTGTCTATAACCAATTATATCATGTGGTTATAATATTTATAACGAATAAAATGTAACTAAATTATTATTGTTGGTTGCATTTTTTTGGTGCCATTATAGTCAGCCAGAATCTCGTTTTTTATTTGTAAATTATAAATTAAATATATAATTATAATTATCAATATTATATTACCAATAATATTTACCTAAATTAGGTTCTTAGTTTAACATTAAAAATATATTATTCAATATAACATATTTTGTATTTATATGATGTTCCTGTTGTTAATTAAGCACTTTATGAATAATAAAAAATTGTAAATAAATAATGGAAAATAATTATAGCTATTATATATTAATTTTATATTATATATTATTATTATTATTATTATTATATTAAATTAATTATTGAAGTAAATATTTTTTCCTTAAAATAATTATTTAATTTATAATTTATAATATGACAATACTTTGTATAAAAAATATTTATTTATTTGTGAATATAGTCCCCCCCCCCCCCTATATTTTATTTACAAAATGAGTTATTTTCAAAAAACTAAATATGAATGAGCTTCGACGTATTAATTGATTAATTATCAAACCTTAATCTACGAGTTGCATAATATATGTTTAGAGCTGCAATACAAAATACGAATTTCATACATATGCAGAATGCAAGGGCAGATTTAGCATCAAGTTTTTTTTTTGTTGGGGAGAGGGGTCACTACCGGGTGTCTGCGGGGTTTGGAATACACCCCCAAGAAAGGGAGGAGGGGCCCTCCCCAGGATTGTTTTATTAAAAATTAACTTTTTTTAAAAAAAAAAAAAAAAAAAAACACTTTTTTACGTATTTCTGAGCCTAAAATTTCATATTTTAAATTTTTATAATGTTACAAGAGACAAAATAGAACAACTTTAGAAATCTAAGAAATTCCGCAGTGATTTTATTTCAATTCTTTCATTCAACAGTGAATACGTAAATAGATTATTATTGCCAATTTAAAATTTATGCTACTGAAATATGCAGTAGAACAATTAAAGTTATGTCAATATAGAATACATAGTTATACATAAACTCAATCATCAGCAGAAAACCTTATTTACTATAGTTATGTTAGAGAAGAGAAGTCTGATATAGGTATCCTACAGAAGTAGAAAACAGTATATACAGGCAAATATAAGCCATAAAAGGCAAATGACAATTAACATATATATGTAAGAAAACACAAACAATAAAATATTGAAAACTAAAATGTAAGCTGTTGGCGCTTTTTCATTGCAAACCTAACAATTTGAGGGGAGGTCATGACCTCTGTGCGACCCCCCCCCCTAAATTCGCCACTGTACATATGAACATCTTATAAAAGAGGGTAGAAACTAAACATTTTCAACCACAAAGATACAATTAGTGTTCAAGATCGCTTAAGCACTGCTTTGTAGCAGCACCTTGGAAGCTCTACCTACATTCTACATCATCTACCGAGCCAGCTCTCTGAGTACCCAGGCTCATTTAGACAGACTGGCCCTACTACTATGTCTTTATTTAGACATCTTCTCTGATCTTCCTCCTCTGGCAAAACTGCCCCAAATTTCAAATATTCGAATATTTAACTGCCTGAATTTGGAGGGAAGATCAGAGTGAAGAGAACGAGTATGAGTCAAGGGCCTCTATGTGAACAGTGGCTATTTTTCGTATAACAAGTATTTTTATTCAAGTTTTTTATCTGGATAAATCCTTGGCATCCAGGATTTATCTGGTTTACATGGTATCCAGGAAACACTAATCCATTACTTTATTTAGTATATTATTTTCCTCTATATATACTTGTTAACTGAGGATTTCTCCATAACTTGGTCTTTTGGGTACGATATATTTTCGTTTAAATATTAAAGTTTAAACATGTTGAACATTTTGCTATATTTCAACCCCTTTGGTTCATTTTTTTAAGCTTTTTCATTTAATCCAGGTATTACATCACTTAATCACAATTCTAGTTAACATTTTTGATAAATTTCTACTTAATTCATCAATATTAAAGCTAAAATTCTCTTAAGAATCTTTGTCTAAAAAGGTAATATAATCCATTTTACCTTGTATCCGGGAAACATTAATCCATTACTTCACCTTGGTATCCATGGAAGTAATTGCTATTTAACAGTAAGAAATAATTCATGCTAATACCTTATTGTAGGGTGATAAAAATTTCGGGAGGGTATCTCCAATGTCCAAAAATTGCCAATTTCGTGCACAAAAATGTGAAGTGCGCCCAAAATTGTTTTTTTTTTTTTAAATTTTGAGTGGGCTATCAAATGAAAGCTGCTGAAGAGTAGGTTACAAATAAATTTATATATGCTTTTTTAAATTCATTTTGCATTCTTTATTGGTTTTATAAGTCAAAATATACCCCCCTCCCCCCCAAATTACTATATAATGGCTGGTCCTAAAATTTCGAAATACATAAATCATGGTTATACCTTGGTTATGGTGGGGCGATGAAAATTTCCTGAAAAAATATTAAACGTTTTTATTATTTTATGTTATTACCGATAAAATACATTATAACCCCCGGGGGAACGAACCAGGAACCCTTGAGGTCGAAGAAAAAAATCATATTTACATAACGGGTATGCTTAGCTTAATCATGTATGAAACCCTAAAAAGTACTTGGACGCAAGTACTTCCCTGTAGTTTTTAAAAGTTTGATATTGTGTTGCATATCATTGGAAAGGCTTCAAACTGTACGCTAAGGCTGTTTCATTTGTTCATTTTTTAAAAAATATGCTAAATCTTCATTTGTACCGATTTGTAGAATTACAACAACTCGACCTGCAAAAGAAAACACCAGAATGAAAATATCATTTTCTGAAATATTTTATTGTGCTGAATTCGAATCTAAAGTTTAAATTTATCCTATATGTACCGTTTTCCCGGAAAATGCGTCTTAAGTTCTGCTGACCCTACTTTTAAAGAAAATATAAAAATTGAGTTGTTTTTTTATTCCTCTTAATGAGGAATAAAAAAATCGTATTTCTATTGTTTTTCAGTTATATAACAAAAATGTTTTATGACATTTTTCTGATTTTGACAGACATTAAACAACAAGATTACAATTTATGTAAAGCGAGGGTACCTGAAACATTGAGGGATGGGTAATAACAAAAAGATTGGGCAAAGTCACAATTTGTTGTAGTTTTTAGGCCCTTTTCCCAGAAAAACTGTACGAATAGGAGAAATTTAGACTTCAAATTTTGCAGAATAGAATTGTGTAATATCACTCATGGAAAATACTCTATACCCGGGGGTTATTTTTGTCGGTTTAATGTTTGAGAAAATACAGTATCCTTGCTCCCTTCAGTGCCTCGTTAAAAATCAAGTCGACACCAAAGTTGCTGAAGCCAGCAAAGAGGACTGATATCCTCAGCAAAAACCTAACCAAGAAAAAGGGCCAAATTCCAGACCCCCACCAAAAAAGTCAGCCCATCAAAGTAGTGGTACCTACTTTGTGGCCAAGTCTGCTCTTTCTTTAGTCTCTCACTTTCATGAGTAAGACTGCTCTTTTATTTTTATTGCTTAACACTTGGCCCGTTTCTGAATGATAATAGCCTGAAATCAATGGTTTGACGTTCACAGATGGCGGTTTGTATATATATAACAAGATAGTAGGCGAAGTCAGTAATGTCTCTAAATATCCTGTACCAAAATGTTCGTCGCTTGAGGACCAAACAAAGATCGAAGAGGACGCTTCAATGCTTTCATGCGCATCTGACCTAATTCTGATCACAAAATCATGGTTTACTCTTTCGAAACTTTCTGACCTGTTCTTTCCGTCCAAATTCTCTGTTGAACGATCTGATAGGAATTACAAGGCGCTAGGTTGTCTGATATAGGAGGCGGAAGTATAGGCTCACTGCCCGCTAATGTCCTCTACAAACGTCGTCGTGAACTAGAAAAATCTATGAAATGTGTTAGGGTAGAAATCAAGCAGATAATGAGAAGTCGAATATTTTAGGGTGCCTATATCAACCTTATCACGTTTCTTATACTAATAAAGTAGATTATTTTAGATGCCTTAGTTCAGTTATACCACAAGATATACTGGTATAATAAATATATATACTGGTATAAATCAACTTTTAGGCGCCCATAGTCGCTTATTGAGGACGACCAGCCACCAGCCAATAGCTTTCAATCCTCTTGGCATCCCCGCTCATTTTAAAAACTATAATTATTTTCTAGACCCTATTGTTTATCCATAATTATTTTATATTATTATTAGAGTGTAAATATAAACCCTACCGCCAGGAAACTAACAAAAATCTCATATTTTGTCCTTAATATATTTTGACCAATAAGCTTCATCGGAGTCATTGCCTTATAATCCAAATGTATATCTATGTCTAGAGCTACAAAGCGAATTGCACATATATTTGTACACATATTATAAGATCAGTAATTGCTGGGTAAAAAATTAATTTTCTCAATCACAAATTTATTTATACATTTATAATATTTATATAATTTATTCTAGATTTTAAACCCGACAAAAAAAAAAAAATATATTGTAGAGATACCGTAGAATAAAAGTTAAAAAATGAATCCATAGAACTTCTTTAGTTGTCCAAAGAATTTAAAAAAAAATATAGAGCTATGTAGTGGGGAGAAAATGTATTGATCTAGAAGATGCACTCTCGTTCTTCCCCTTCCCTGACCCTTTATACATATTGGTAATGCTTACACAAATGCAAGCAGAGATGTAGAGTTGCCGGCCTGCATTCATATATCATAACTTCATAACATATAGCAACCCACCAACTGTATTATACACTCGTATACCTCCCTTCAATTTCAAAATATTTTAATCAGAAATTTTTAATTTTCATTCGTGATCATAAACCTAGAGGTAATTTTACACAGACAAACTAAGATGCGTGATAGCTAGGCACTCCTAGCTATTATGCATCTGACTAGTTCACTGAGAGATTACTATATAATATCTCCCCTAGTCACTACTCATTACATCATTGACTCTAATTATTCACCCTCTAGTCATCGATTCATCGCCGCAACTACATAAACTTTAACCCTCTTCTAAATTCAAGAATCATGAGGATAGAGAAAGCCTAAATTGAAGGTCTGAGTTAGGCTTGAAAATGACCGGCAAAGGTCGAAACGTTGCCAAAACTTAAAAAAGTTGTATAATTGTTTACCCGATATGGATCCACCTTCAAAACATAGATAATAATATGAATATTTAATATGACATATGTCATATTAGTCCAGTAAAATCGTCGTAAATAAGGGGGGTTACCTTGCATCAAATAAGGTAGTTCTGATTTTTTGATATGTTGTATATGATGGATGGCTAGTGATACATCCAAGTTTTCGACCTCGGCAAACTTCCGGATCATTGTGAAATACTTGAAAAACCACTAAATTTTCGAAGTTTTTTAGGTTTTCATCAATTTTGACTCAAAGACCCATTTTACGGTATAAAAGACTATAGTAGGCTATTAAAGAAAACTAAATTTATAACAAAATGAGACCATAATTCATAATTGTCTCTTTAAACCCAGCCTACGTTTTAAGATACAGCTGTTCAAAGTTTCGAAAATTTTCCAAAATAAGCCAATTTTAGAGGTTTATTCCAGTTTACACAGCTTTTGACACTGAAGAACCTATTTATCGGCAAAAATAAGTATAATATGCATTTTTTAAGTGGACTAAATTTTCAATAAAATAGGACCAAATTTGTCTTTGTAGACCCAATACTTTCCAAGATACAGCAGAGGTAGTTATGATTTTTTATATGTTGTTCAGATCAGTTAGGGTAGTATGATCCTAAGTTTGCATCTTCAAAAAACCTTTGCTATCTGCTATCTGCGTAAAAATTTTCTTACTTTTTGCCTCGTAAACTATGTGTTTTTCGATGTTAGGCTTTATTTCTATTTTTAAAGTACAGTCAATTTACAGCAGCATAAGCTCAACTGCATCTCTGTACGTCCAATAGTTTCTGGAAGCTGGAGAGAAGTATCTGGTCGTTCTGAATGGAGGGGACGCATCCATCGACACCCTAACGGCCTTTGGTTCCGCCTATTCGTCAAGTCAGCAGCAAACGCGAAGGTAAACCTGACACGAATGTCCCCAACCAAAGAGTCAGCTTCCTTCCATTCATATCGCACATACCACCATGTGCTAAAGTGGCTAGGGGTGGAGAAGGATGAGATTGGGGTTGGACGAAAAGTTCCCGTGGTTTAATCCCAATAACATCATTATGTAAACCAGCCCCAGCAATCCTTCTCAAATCGCTCTCTTGTAAGTGCAAGATGGGTGCAGGGGAGCATGCACTTGCCGGAAAGCTGGGCTTTGTGCACAACCGGCACCGGCTACGTGCTGTGGCCAGACTTGCCACAACGTCCCTATAGTTTTAATAGACGAGGATGAAGACGCCCCGACGATCCTCCCCCTTCAGACGAGAACCCAACATAGACAAAATTCCCCAACAACTTCCTTCAGTCTCGGAATACGACCGTCATCAGCCTCGAAAAAACTAATACGTTAACCGCTTTGATTGCTAATACTTTTTATAAGAATTTACATGCATGTAATTTCAATTTTCCACCTTTAAATATGATTCTACGTCCTTTCATTCGAATGCCCAAAACTTGTTATAAAAATTGGTTTAGATTCATTTCTTAAAAAATTACAATTTTCCTTTTTTTGTTATTTTTACGATTGCAACAGAACTGTTTTGTCTACAGGCTTCATTTTGTGCTTGCATTAAAGCCAATTAAATTTACTACAACTTCTTCTCTCATGACTTTACTCGTAGGTGGGAGGTTTTATGTCGATATTAGGCCCGAAACGAGAGGAATACTTAAAATTTCCATTTTTTGGAATATGATAGTAATTTTTTAAGTATCATATCTCGGTAACTATTGGACATATAGAGTTTCCATTGGACTTTAAAGAAAGCCAATTATATTTACTACAACTTCATTCCTTATAAATTTTCTCGTAGGTTAATATTTTTACGCCTATATTCGCCCCGAAACGAGAGCAATACTTAAAATTTCCATTTTTTGAAAAAAAAAGTCCAATTTTAAAAGTGCCATATCTCGGAAACTATTAGACGTACAGAGTTGCCATTGGACTTAAATTGTTGTTAATGTACTGTACTCAAAAAATAATAAGAACAACTAACATCGATCAACGCATAGTTTACGAGGTGTATAGCAAAAACTGAAAAAAGTCCGAAAATGTTTCAGTTTTCCACATATTACGCAGCTAGTACAGGTTTTTCGGAGCTGCAAATTTAGGATCACACTACCCTAACTGGTCTGAACAACATATAAAAAATCGTAACTACATCAAGCTTTGCGAATTATAGGTCTAATTTAAATGGCCTAATATTCCGTTGTTGTGTTTTTTACGATTACAACTGAACTACTGGGCAAACGAACAGACTTCATTTTGCACTAAAAAGGAAGCCAATTAAATGTAATACACCTTTAGTCCTCATGAACTTTCTCGTAGGGGGCGGTTTTATCCCGATATTTAACCCTTTCTTCTAAACTTTGTTGACAAACATTCGTCGACTTCGAACTGCTGTATCTTGGAAAGTATAGGTATTGGGTCTACAAAAACAAATTTGGTCCTATTATATTGAAAATTTAGTCCACTTAAAAATAGCATATACTTATTTTTGCCGATAAATAGGTTCTTCAGTGTCAAAAGCGGTGTAAACTGGAATAAACCTCTAAAATTGGCTTATTTTGGAAAATTTTCGAAACTTTGAACAGCTGTATCTTAAAACGTAGGCTGGGTTTAAAGAGACAATTATGGTCTCATTTTGTTATAAATTTAGTTTTCTTTAATAGACAACAATATAGTCTTTTTTTACCGTAAAATGGGTCGTTGAGGGTCAAAATTGATGAAAACCTAAAAAACTTCGACAATTTAGTGGTTTTTCAAGTATTTCACAATTATCCGGAAGTTTGCCGAGCTCGAAAACTTAGATGTATCATTAGCAATCCATCATATACAACATATCAAAAAATCAGAACTATCTTATTTGATGCAAGGTAAAATGTACAATTTTACTGGACTATATGTTATATCAAATATAATATTAGAGAATACACGTTTAAGAGCGTTTGTACTATATTACATAATACAATATATTTCCGATAAAACTTGTGCTACAATTTCTCATATACATAACTTCATCGTCCAATGTTTTCCACTCGTTAGTTGTTTTACATTTATTTTTTATTATTCAAAAATTTTAATTAATTTTCAAAATAATTCCTCTTTAGAGGGAATCGAACCCAACCTCTATCCCTTTTCAAGTTACTTCATTTTCATCAATATCTCGTAAAATAAATTTTTCCAGGGGCTTCATTTGGTTAGATTTGTATTTTTACATTAAAGTCGTCAGGAGCGTTTTCGAGGTTTTTTCAGAGGTTTTGGGCGTAGCTCTCTCAAATTCTGAGTTAAAATCCATTGCTCGACCTAGCTCAGGTATGTATGAAAATATATACGACTAGTATGTATTTTCAAAAGAATATATTTGAGAAAAATGCGCATTTTTTAAAATATCACATTTATATATTTGCGATAAAAAGTTTAAATAAATTAAATATTAAATTAATGCTTGTAAAAGATAGTTCGTGAAATAAGCTTATCCGCATTTCGTGTGTTAATTTGTGAATATAAAATGTTTATTTAAACTATTGATGATGGTTATTGAAGTTCAAACGGAACGAGAAAATTATGAAGGTTGATGCAATACTGAATAGAACTCGCGCCCCCTCGTTGGTTGTAAAGAAAAATTAAGGCAGGGCGAAAAATTTAATAGTTAGGGCGGTGCCCGTTCTCTCCTCTCTGGGTGCAGGCCTGGGGGGAGGAATTCTAAAACCTTTAAAATCCTATACCTAATCATTTAATATTTGAATTATGAATTATGAATTTATCTTACTAATAATAATATAACTATTATAGATAATAAATAAACTTGTTGTAATTTGTAATTAAAAATAAATTTAGTATCATAATAAACAATTTATTAAACTTTAATTAATTCTTTTGTTAGATTTAAAAAATTGCCAAATGAAAAAAATATTCTTTCCTGCCCCTAGAAGAGTGTAAGGGCTCTCGCTCTCAAGAATGTAGATCTTTAAATAGATAAAGTTATATCAGATGCAAATATGGACATTTATCACGGAAAAAATTATATGCTTGTAAAAAGGTTAATTTTTTAATTTCGTATTTTAAAAACAAGTAAATTATAATAGTTTCCTTCAGCTAGAAGCTTATCTACAATATGGAATCAAAATTTTTATCGTGGTCCGAAACCCGAAAGCCAAAACTGATATCAAGGGTGCATTGAGGGTAGCCATTATTCATCCTCATCTGGTGATCTGCCGTACATTTAATCCGTAAGATGGTAATATCGTTGGCGGATTTTTCCTTTTGTTGTCGCTAGTGGAGTGTTTAAAACGAATTTTTCCATTAAATTTATCGATCGCTGCATTAGTGTGTTCAGTGCAGTTGGTGTGCCCGACGAATCGTTAGTTTCGTGCCGCTACTTCACCTATGCAACTAGGCCTAGACCGATAACTTTTCCAGTGTGGACTTAAATTTGTTTAAAATTTTTACCATGGCGGATAGTGCGAGCGAAAGTGATTCTAGTTCTATAGACGGAGGGCCGATTATGATGCCGCCTTCACCGATAACTAGAGAACAGTTGCAAAAAAGGATAGAATCCTTACAACAGCAGAACCGCGTGCTTAAAGTCGAATTGGATACTTTTAAATTGCGTGTTAAAGCTTTACAAGAGGAAAACAGGAATCTAAGACAAGCATCTGTTATAATTGTAAGTTTAATAGATAATTTCCTTCTATATTTTATCAGTTATCCTGTTTATTTCATCTTTTAATCTTCCAGGTGTTAGCCGTCGGATGGGCGTAGCTTGAAATGAATTAGAACTTGTATAATTATTTTTTAAAGTGAGGATTGTATCTGTTGTATTGATTGCTCGTTAATGAATGCCTATCCTGTCTTCTCAATTGCATATTAATTGTATAATTTAGACCTCTACATTTGGTAATGTAGAGGTCTCGTTTACCGACATTTCATTTGACAGCTGATGGCCGGCCATTTTGATTCATCGTCCATAAACAAGCACAAATAAGTAACAGAATGTCCACTTGTACATTTATTAAGTGCTTTATCGAATAACCGATTCTCTAAATTATACAATATTAACGGAGTTCATAGATAAATATATTCGTTTACGAGTTGGTTTCATTATTGCTGTCACATATTGAAATGTTTATGGAAGACGCAGGCGCTGGAATAATTTACATTTACAAATAATACTTCTCCTAATATGCCTATTTATCTCCTAATAATGGTCTAAAATATTATAAACAATAGTATATTTCTATTATGAAGGCAAAAGCTTATGTAGAACTCTTTATTCTTAGAGTAGTAAACATATACCTACCTACCAATACAATTAAATTTTTTCCCTTGTTGAACTTTTATTCATTTCAATGCTATATTAGCTCCTAGTTATTGAGGCGACTGTGTGATCTTCTAAGTGGGAATAGATATTGTTTAATTTCTAATATTATTAGGAAGAAAGCTGTAATCGCCGTGTTTTGACATCAAGAGCTGTGTATAATTGTTTAAGTTATTTAACATCAATAAGTATATAAATTCTAATCAAATCCTCCTTGAGATTGATAAAAGGAACCTGATTCTGATGAACTATTTCATTTCACAGTTTGACTTATCTTTAAACTTATTCAGTTTATGAGATCTTGATGATTTACATTGGAGAATTTCATATATATTTTTATTCTTTTTGTTGATCAGGCAAACAAACCTTTTTATCACTTCTTTCACGAGACAAAGAAATATAATTGTTCAATGTATAACCTGTTATTTGTAACCTCCCTTTCCCATAAAATTTTATCTTTATTTAAATCACTTCTAAACAGATCTCTTCCAAGCATTTTCAAAGTTTGAAGTAATGATGATTTAAGTTTTTAAAACAAACCTAAGTGAGGTGGTTATCAACTGTTGATTTAAGAAATATTATTTTAATTGACTTACCTTTTTCTTTGTTGAGGGTAGTCTAGCAGTTAAAAAATATATATATATAATATTAAGGAGTTTAAGTTAAATATAAAAGTCTTGGATTGCAGAGATTTAGAATTATTATTTTGGAGCTTTCACTCAGAGCAGGATTGGATTTAGGCGTGGGCTACGCAGGCTGGAGTCTAGGGGCCTGCACCACAAAGGAAGAAGGAGAAATAAATTTACATATTCATAGAGGACAACCAATCAATAATGAATATCAATTAACTGTTTACATGATAATAATGATAGTTAAGCTCTGGTTTTCTAGGATAGTGGTGCCGTTATATACCAGCCGTAATCTAGGGGATGTGATGTTACAAACGTTGATAGTATAAACTAAATAATGTTGGTTGCACGAATAACGACAACGGAGAACGTCAAATAGTGGTGTCACCTTTTTTATGACCATCATAGCGGTGAAATAGTTTCTCAACTTCTTTCTTGTGCACGTCACGACTGCTAGATTACGGGCGCTTTATAACGACTCCTAGGACACCTGAGCTTAATGATACAAAATATCAAAAATATCTCAGCATAGGGGATAGTTAACTCTAACTGAAATAACTCTGACTATTAGTATGGCTCGTTTAGGTATATCTCTTATGCGGTTTTAAATTTCATTCGACGGTTAAATTTTTAAGTGTATTTAGTGTCAATAACACATCTTTATTGATACAATCCTAAATGCTTTTTTTGTTTCAAGATCTAAGTATTCAATTTATGGCTTGAAAACTATTTTTTTTTAGACTTAACCTTCAGGGTACCAAGAACAAAAATGTCTTGATTTCTTAAAATTTGAGAGGTATTCCAGATCTCCGCAAGATTGTCCCTCCAATATTTAGTTTTAGTGATAGGCAGGGGACAAGCACCAAATTTTCAGCCTAGAGGGCCCACTCACTTTTAAATCTGGTCCCTGGTTCAAAAAGAAATGTACACCGTCAATACATTTGGTATATGTTATAATTCCTTTTGTATTTATTTCAGGTATACTAAATAATATGTACAATACATATATTGTACCTTATCTTTGTTTTGTAATTATTTAGACCTCTAATGATGATCAGGCTTTCTGAGAGGAAGCTCTGTTAAGATTTATTTTCTTTTCTAAAACCCTTGACTTTTATATCCAACCTTATCTCCAAAATATCATTGTTTATTTTTTGTTTGATTCCTTTAATTTTAATTTCTAGACACCTTTAGAATATTATGTTTTTTATATTTGAATGTTGGTCAAAGGCAAATATTTTCAGTTCATTCTCATTATCTTTTTATACGCTTATGATTTTATGATCAACGGATGTCACCATTGGATTAGTGGAAAATATTCTTGGATGAGCTGTAACCACCCCTTGATTAAAGTTGATGTGGTCGCTCGTCCCTACCCCTCTACCTGATTGTTACCACAAACACATTTTTTCTAGGGAGGGCTAAGCTCCTCCTAGCTAATGACATTAGATAGCATACAACCACAAATTTAAACACAAATACTTCCTGCTAGCCAGGATCGATTACCAACAAGAAAGTAAAGATTAGTACTGATTCTGTAACAGGGAAGCATATGCTAGAATATTCTAGTAAAGTAGTGTAGACCTTAAGATAGCAAAAGCTCTAATTTATGTAGTATTTTCTCCCACCAGTAATCTATCCTATTATGCCCTAGCATAGTCACATCCTAGCTCTAGATGTCTACACTTCATACAACAATAACACAATCATAAAACCATACTAATAAATATACCATATCTAAAGCCGCATACACGCTGTATACCTGAAAGTATGACATAATTGCACCGTTATGATATCACATACGCTCCGATTCACCTGTACAGGTATACCTGTTAGGTATGTCGCAATGTGTTTGGTAGGCTTATCCAGTTCACTATTAATGCACGCTCTATATCCCTGTTACAATATCCTTCACTACTGAAGTTATTAATCAAGAATTGTACAGCAACGTATCGAATGACAGACAATAATGCTCAAGTTAAATATAAAATTACAATGTAATAGAAGGTGCATTAGACTAATAATTTCCCAAAAGAGTTGTGCAGTTAAGGTAAATCATTGTTCTAGAGATGGCAGTTACCATATGAAAGACCAGATGTATCTAATAGCAGATGATTTAACGTATATGCCGTAATTATAAGCTGTTTGCTTCTATGTACAATTATGCTATTGTGGTCTTCTAGAGTCTTATTTTGTTAAATTCTTAAAAATGTTGATAAGAAATTGTTTTTTCCTTCATTTTTTTACATATAAACTTTTTATAATGGAATAGTTGAATGTAGACAATATTATCTAATTAAAAATTATTGCCTCATAAGTCAACAATAACCCATTGTTGATATTTTGTGTTTATACATTTAAATAATTATTTTGGAATATTTGCAACGAGCAGTAAGTAAGGACAGAAGATAGAAAAATCAACTTTTACTACAAGAAAGAAAATTTACATAATTATTCAGTGTTCATGGAGTAAAGGTCAACCTCTGTTTTGCATCATCTATGCTTCTGGAATAGTCTATTTCCCAAAACTAAAATAACGATTCAATTTTTAAGTTTTTGGTAGTATTCATTTAAAATAACGATTATTAGTAAAATTTATTTTTGTTATATAACAAATCTTTTACTATATTATATATCTATACTTTATACTTCTGATAAGCTCCAATGATTTTTTATTTTAAGTTGCTTTTTTAATCTTTAATATAAATCACTTTTAAGAATAAAAGGTTTTTGACGTCTCACATATCTAACATTGGGTGGGATTGACTCTCAAACCATGCTAACAATATATTAAAATATTATTATTTAAATATAATTATTTTCCTTAAATTACCTTTGAGGGGTTACCTTAAATTTGTTATTTTTAATTTATTAAGAATTTACATTTGGGTTTAACATTACAACTATTTCATATTGTACGAGCCAGAGAAATTTCCTCAAGAGTGGCTAGAGGTGGCTCTAAATCTCGGTCTAGCATGTACAATAGGAATTTACTAACATTACTGGAAAATAATAGATAGTATTTTTTAAACTATTAATTCTATGGGCTATCGTGAAGTTAATTTTAATCCTTAAATGTGATTTTAAAATTTTTGATTTATTAAATTATTTTATATTGATTATATTATTTCATATTAATGTTTTACAGCTACAGTAGAGTCTCGCTTATCCGGACCCCGCTAGTCCGGCCATCCGTTTAATCCGGACGGGCCAAAAACGATGTACAAATTGGAACCAGGGCCTGTTCAGATTTATGAATAATTAAGATAATTGGAGTTTCTACTTTTATTGTCTATTAAAAATGTATGTAATAGTTCCTAGTATAGTTTACAGGTGTAAATTCCAACGTTCTAACACGAGGAATACCCGGTATTTTTGTTAAAAATAAACAGATTTAGAATAATTAGGAATAAGTAAGAACATCGATAAATCTATTTCGGTTCCATAGAAATGTAAGTGGTGGAAGATTTAAAGGTAGTGTATTCCAATAAATACAATTTTATGTGACTGAGAAGGGGAGAGGGTTTTGAAACATATAGCGGCGGCTCAACGCAGTTCCAAGAAATTTCGCCAAGCCGCCAAAGTCTAATGTCTCAACTTTTTGTGAAATGATTATCGTTCCTCGAATTTCATATCGGAACACAGGAAGTTCTTCTCAGGAAGTCCCTTCTATACCTGCCACCTGCGTAATAGATTGTCGTTTTATTTTAATTCATTTGATATTCGGACTGGTGGCAAAACAGGTCTTAACTTAAATAATGGACCTACGTTGTACAGGCATGTTTAGGAGACTAATAAAAGTAATTTTTACGATAAAAACATCGACTTTAATAGTTTTACCCTACTAAAACTTGTTTTACAGACATTTTAAAACTGATTCTGTTTAATCCGGACTTTCGGTAATCCGGACTGGGTCCGGTCCCATCAAACCCGGATTAGCGAGACTCTACTGTATTTGTAACAGATATCAATTAATGATAAAATAGAATAATTAGTAAAAATAGTTAGCTACAGAGTGAAAGCCTTTTAATTATTAATAAAAATTCACTACTGGTTGAAATAATTAAACCTTCCCTTGTTAGCTTTTTATGATGGAGAAAATCCCTGCACTTAGTTATAATATCCAGAACTTCTTCTTTTTGTGGAGCATAGTGTCGGATGAAGACGAACAGCATTTACCCGACTATTTTCAATTTGGAGAGCCTAAGAAATGCCTTAAAAAACCAAGTTAAGACTTTGGCTCAAATGTCAAGAAATTAAAAGGTGTTCCTTTATGGAAGTAAAACTTGGAAAGCTACAGCCTGCCGCATTAAACAAATTCAGACTACAGTTAACCATTTCCTGCATATCGTATTAGGTTGAGATGTCCAGTATGATTTCAAGTGTAAAGCTGTGAGAAAATACTCGCTTAGAGTAACGAGAAAACCAAATCAAGCATTTGTTACACCCTGAGATGAAGTCAGAGTCACATTCACGACAAGTTTTAGATCGGAGCTAGGCATCGTAAGGCGAGGAGTGAGGAAGATCCATCTGGAACCAGAGAAGAAGAAATCACAAAACATTGGGAACTCATGAGGCCATATTAGGAAGAAGAACAGAATGCAATGGAAAGCTCTTGTTAAAACCCTACGCTTCTCTGAGGAGTAGAAAGGACATAAGTTAAAACCTAAAGTTAAACTCTTTCCCAGGTAGAAACTACAAATCTTGACTGGGCTTTGATACCAAAATTTAAATAGACGTTCTAACTAACCAAGAGAGCATAATAAAACTACCCCAGGAATCTCAATGTCTTGGGGAGGCAACAAACACACAAAGCTTTGAGACTTTGTAGGGCAGATTATTATTTAGAACCAAGGGGGGTGCTAAAGTAAATAAGTGCCGTAAAATTTCTTTTCCGTAGAGAATTTAAAGTTAAAAAAATAATTGTGAATGATAAGAAATGTTTAGTATTTGCATAGACAGTGTACTTTACTCTTGAGTAATATTTGTTTAAAAACCACTTTTAATGTTATTTTATACTTCCTACTTCAATTGGCTACGAGGAGGGGTTACTGATAAATCTTCACTTATAAGAATAAGTTAGATAAAATTAACACTTAAATCGCATTTTTATTGATATCTAAATTATAAAAAAAAACATGTTCAATTGACAATTAGTGGTCAAATAAAATGTATGAACTTAAATAAATATAATATATTACCTCTCCCCTCTAAATTGGCTTTCCATGATCTGGTTTATGTCTATTGTAAAATTTCTATCATACATTAATTCATAGTGTAACAGAACCAATTTTTTAACAACTTTTCCAAAACTTCATCGAACATTTAGATTCCTTTAACCCCTCACTTTTACTCTTTCTCCCCCTTTAAATTGGCATTTTTCTTAAACCTTTTGCTTTCCACTTGGGGATGTTGATGGTACCATGAGGTCTAATCTGGTTCTGATATTTCTATTAAACATTATGCTGTAAGCACTATGTAACAAATAGAGTGGTTGGTAGTCAGTCCAAATGAAGTGCATAGAAGTCGTAAGTTTACTAATGCACCAGTTTGAAGTGATACTAAATAAATCTGAAAAAAATGCATTATCCTACAAACTAAATGTGCTGATAAACGTTGAGGATGTTAGAGATAGGTGAGATTATTATTTTTAATCATTCAAAAATAACAATCACACTATACTCAATTATTATTTAATTCACAGTGGTTAAGCCACAAATATCTGCTAATTTTGTAGAAAATACAAAATTGTTGAAAAAAGCAATTGTTATTTTATTTTTATTTATTTATTTTTCAGCAAGCTAAAGCTGAGCAAGAGGAGGAATATATTAGCAATACTTTGCTTAAAAAGATCCAGGCACTGAAGAAAGAAAAGGAAACACTTGCCCACCATTACGAACAAGAAGAAGAATGCTTAACCAATGATTTGTCCAGGAAACTAACACAAGTAAATAATTATCACCTTTTCAAAGTATTGTTGAAAATAAAAATTCACATTTTAGAAGAGTTTAGCTGAGTTTATGTTGTTACTTCCTTAACAACGTGTATTTCCTGATGATACCCTAAGACTGGGTTTAAAATGTTGGTATCTCTACCCTTTACGAGACACAGACCCCCACCTGAGTACCCAGAACTTCATTTTAAAACCTTAGTTGACATCGATAGGTGTATAGAAATGAAAATAATAAATAATTCAACGTTTGTTTGATTTGTCTATTTTTTGACAAAAGGGTTCTTAATGAGTTCCAATATCTGCTCAATCTGTAATAAAAAATCCATTTTTACATTTGCTGTCCCCTATATATTTAATAATGATGTATTTTGACTTTGGTCTTCAGGGGTTATAAAAACACTTTTTTATAAATAAAAAGGTGATATTTCATCCCTTTATTGGGATATCTTCAAACCTTGTTTTGAAGTCAATGTTACATTTTAAAATATTCTTCACCAGTAATTTGGTCAGTTGATTGAGCCCTATTGACTCACTTCAGGTTTTATACCCTGATAGAAATTCAGACTTTTTACCAAATTACTGGTGAAGAATATTTTAAAATGTAACATTGACTTCAAAACAAGGTTTGAAGATATCCCAATTAAGGGATGAAATATCACCTTTTTATTTATAAAAAAGTGTTTTTATAACCCCTGAAGACCAAAGTCAAAATACATCATTATGTAATAAAAAATGTTTCTTATAATTCAATTAATGCTCAGAGGTTTCAATTTATATTGAATAAACTACATTCGTTGTGACAGTTACATGTATCCTTCTTTCATGGATGTTTTAACCAACTTATATTATATAAGGTTGAAACCTGAGAAGTCTTTCCAAAATTTTAACTTTTTAGAAATGAAGTTTGGGTTGGGCCAGATGCGGTTGTTTACAAATAGTTTTTTGTTGTGGACTCTGGAATTTTTTGTTTCTACCATACACCCCCATGCCCCAGCCAAATGCTATTTTGTCCTCAACATGGTAACAACTTATAAAAGCTCTTTGCTATTTCTCTAAAGAGACAATATGAGACACGCATGGTGCGTCCTGCTGAGGTTAAAGGGTTAAAGGAACCATCAATTTTTTTATTTTTTTTTATTTTAGTTGCGGCAAGAAAAATGCAAATTGGAGCAGACTCTGGAGCAGGAGCAAGAATGTCTTGTAAATAAATTGATGAGAAAAATAGAGAAGCTTGAAGCCGAGACCCTAGCTAAGCAGAGCAACCTAGAGCAACTCCGACGTGAAAAGGTAAACATTGCAAGTATAATTGAAATTATATTGTTATAATTAAGAGTACTGCATAATTTTGTTATTTTAATTTTTCACGGAAGCCAAAGCACATTTAAATTCTTATCTAACTTGATGAATAAGGTAAGGTAGATTTTGTGTATAGAATTGCATTTAAAATAGTTCTCCTCAATGATGGGGGTGTCATGCTTGCTCAAATTAGATCAAAAGTGCGTCCTTGTTTGAGCTATAATCTTATTAATTAGCTAAATTTTGAGCATATATTATATCTTATGAATTAATACGAATATCTTATCATAAATAAAACTGATAATGTACATTGGTTTATCAATATAGATGAGACTTGGATGCACCATTATACACAGAATTCAAAATGCCATCAAAGCGATGGATAGAAGCTGGTTGTTTGGCACCGAAAAAGTGCTGGAAATGTTATTATATTGATGCTTAAGAAGAATTAGAAAAGGAAATTGCTAAAATATTCACTCATTTGCTCCCCTTGACTTCCATCTCATCCCCGACTAAACTAAAACTCTTCCTCGATGGCCAGCATTTTTCTTCTAATGACGAAAATAATAGCAACTATAGAATCATATGTTGCTGGTCGTACAGAAAGCCTCAATAAAGCGATGGAACATGGATGGAATAAGAATGTTCTTAAGGAAGATTATGTTCATAAGTAATTACATTTTTTGTCATTGGTCTTGTGACCATACATTCATATGGTTTTGACGTGGTGAACATACAATTTTTGTTTTCGTGAATAATATAGTACAGTGATTTGTACACATTTTGATTTTTGTCAGATAATATTTGTTTGGTAATTAGATAATATTAATAGGTCTAGGTACTTCCATGTGTATACTGTAATAGCTTTTTCCCGGGAATTACTGTGTATTTTGCATGCGCTCCAGATTGCCTAATACACCACATTCATTACATTTATTACTTTTTTCTTCTTCTAAAATTTTCAGATACTTACTTTTAGATAATTTACCATGATCACTTTTAAGTATATTTTATCTAGTAATGAAGTCTGTATTGTGTTGCAAGCATAGTAGTTTTGTCAGGTTTCTCCTGAATCAATAAAAATGTATGAGTTTTTGGATGTTAAAAATAAATCTTCAAACATTGTTACTATTGATTACTTTGATTATAATTTATTTAACGTCTTCCTTCGCATTGATTATTGACTGCAAGTAAAGTTGTAAAAGGACTTTGATACGTGGAAGAAAGTACAAGTTTAGATACTTTACCCACTTAAAATATTTGATCATTCAAATTTTGGCTGGCCAAGAAGATTATCATTGACAAAACTAATAATTACTAGAGGTCAACCAAGAAGTCATGAACACGGGAGAAACGGAAAGCTTAACTTCGTTTAAAATCGGAACTTCCGAGTAGTGCCGAAGTCAGTACAGTCGGGTGCTAAGACAATACCCATTTCTAGTTTGTCTGACATGCGCAGTTACGTCAAATCTCACGAATAATAACAACAAGAAGGTTTCCAATCTGTTAGGTTTCCTGTTTTGTTTGTTTTTATACAATACGAATTATAGTCACACCTGTCCTAAATCCAAATAACTCAGAAATAAAGAGGAAGAAATAATAGATTATGAAAGAAAAAAATCGATTTAAATTGAAAGAATATTATTATGAATAATAATATAAAGATATTATCGTACATTATTAGTGATTTCTTATCAGGTACAGTGTTGCCTGTTGCATAAAATATTAAAAAAATATAGAAGTTATTAAAAATAAAATTATTAATAACAAAAGAACAACACTGTGTTTTTTGACCGTGGTCTATTATATCAAAAACTGACTGTACATGACGACACTAGCGCACTCCTCACATTTCCATGACTTCTTGGTCGACCTCTAGATTGATAATTACA
This sequence comes from Gerris lacustris, assembly GCA_951217055.1. Taxonomy (NCBI): domain Eukaryota; kingdom Metazoa; phylum Arthropoda; class Insecta; order Hemiptera; family Gerridae; genus Gerris; species Gerris lacustris. The sequence continues at coordinate 27,297,997 of OX578276.1, forward strand.
GTTTGACTTGGGATCTAAAAAAAAATATATATTTCTGATCAATACCTTTAATAGGAATCTTGTGGAGTTTTTTTTTTTTAACTCATTAAAATTTAGTCAAGGTTAAAAATGGAAGGAGAAAATGTTATTTTTGAAACATGTTTTATTGTAATTATGTATTATGCTTTGTTAAGGTGGAGCTTGAGAACACATTGGAACAAGAGCAAGAAGCTTTGGTTAATAGACTTTGGAAACGTATGGACAAATTAGAAGCAGAGAAAAGGTAAATTATTTTCTTTAGTTTAACATTCAATCTCTTTCTCACAATTTTTAGTTTTAATTATTTACCACCAATACACTTACTTGTCTCTTAAAGACTTTTTTTTTTAGGTTTTAATATGTTTTTTAGGTTTAATATTAACATTAATATTAAAGATAATGTTGTAATTATTAATACTTAGAGCTTGTATAAATCAAATGAAACTTTATGTTAACCCCTGGAATTGCGAAACGTTGGTAAATTAGTCCTACAATCTTACTATAAAGATTCTTTGCTGAAGGTGCAAAAACTTCTTAACTATTGAAAGGCTACTAAAAAGAGAAATCATTGCAGAAAAGAAAGTTGTGAGAGTGTTAACAATAGTAGTTCACAGTGTATAGGTCAGATTGACATTGATAGAGGCTTCAATGTAGCTTTTATAGCCAGTGATGGCAAACAAAATTCGTAAACAAAACCAAATTATGCAATCTTATATGTGAAAGTTTAGTAAGAATCTGTGGAAAAGGAGGGAGGAGTAAAAATGTACCCTCAAAAGGGGTGTGGAAAATAATCAAAAATATGTAAAATGCTTAATATATAAGTACATTAAATTCTGTGTCCAATGAGACCAAGAGCTTATTCTATGGATCACCCACTACCAAACTACAGTATGTCAAAGTTGGACCAATTTTCCATATTTACAAAAAATTTCAGTTTTTTAGTGTCAGCTTTTCTCAAAGATCTTCAAAAATAACCTGTTTAGTTTATCATAAAGATATTCTATGTAAAAGTTTAAGAGCATATTAAATTTTACGTCGGGGAAAGGGAATTTTATGTTGAAAATTGGTTCAACTTTGACCTGTTGTAGCTTAGTAGAGAGTAGTCCAAAGAATATGCTCTTGTTTTTATTTGGCGCTGAATTTAATCCTCTACAACTTAAAAGTGAAACCCTTTTTAAATACTTTTTTAGTTTAACATAAAACTGCACAAACCCCCCCTTTCGGGGGGTACATTTTTACCCCTCCCCTTCACAGCTCCGGCATGGGGAAAACCTAGAATTGTCATATTGGGTCATAAATGAGGTCATTATAAAAAAAAACCTTTTGTAGGAATTATTTCTGTATTGGATGTTAAACGCTACTGGCCTAAATGAAGATTTGAATGGTTTTCTATTGAACATTTTATTGAAGGAAGGCAAATAATTTGTTAATTGACTGTAATTAAACAAAAAAAGTTTTAATGAAAAATTTATGTGCTGGAATTCTATTGTAATCTCTGTTCTAAATAATTTCTTTGAAGGAGTAAGTGATTATAATTGATATGTTACTAGGAAGTTGATTTGTATGGTATTATCTTAATCTATTGTCTGTAGAATATGACTTATACTATAATGTTGGTTGTTGTCATTGTAAATCCTTTGCCATTGTTAAATTCTGAAGTTCTAAATTAATAGTAGATCATTTTATCGGAGCATATTCAATAAATCGTTGTTTGTAAAACTCTTAAAATAGCACATTATTATTATTATTAAAGAGATTTTTTATTTTAATAGACAATCACATTCTCTAACATCTGTTTAGATATCACAATACCAGTGTTACATTAGAATATGTAGCTATGTAATATGTCGACTGTGTTTCACGGATGGAAAAACTTTATAATTATTTAATTAAACAATGTTTATAAAAGAATGTCAGAAAAAAACTGCTTCAAAGTGACAAAAAAAAAACTAAATAAATAAATAAAATAGTGCATATTCATTTATGGTGTTCAGAAATCAGTGTTGCCTACAAGTATTTCAGCTTTCAAATTTTGATTTGAAGATATGAAAATATGTAGACTTAACCATGAAAGAAGGATTTTTCTATTTTTTGTTACCATTTAAAAAATATTAGGTTCAACTTCATCTTAAGATTCCCAGTATTAAAGTTGGAATTCAACAGACAGTTTAAAACCTGAGATGCTTTGAAGTTATCAAGATTAATATTTTTGCAAATATAAGTAAAATATGTTTTAAATTATTCTGAAGTCCATTCCTTGGTCTTAAGGGTATTAATGAAAACTAATTATTCATTCTCATTTGTGATATATCAACCCCACTTGGGCCGTTATCAAGCTTAATAATAGTTCTTATAGAACATCCATAAGTATTTCCTACTTAATCTTGGCATATTCGTGGTAATTAGTTCAGCAAAGTACTGCCTTTGCACTAAAACTGATCTATTTTTTGTCATGATATGTACAAATTATTAAAAAAACAAACTTTTCTTTAAGAGGAAATCTTAAAGGAAGGATTTTAAAATAATTTAATATGTATATAAATAAAAGGATAATACACTATAAGAGCTTCGCTTCCCTCAGCTCAACTCTGTAAAATATGTTTATTATAGGTTACTAGAAAATGAAAAAAAAATATCTATATAATATACTCCACATCTAATACTGACAACTATAGTAGTATTGCAACTCCATCTTTGACCCTTTTTGTACTGAATATTACAAGTAAATTTAAAACATACTAGATGGTCTGAAAGCTTATTAAATGTAGAGTTGTTTTTTTTTGTTAAGCTTGAAATAGGGTTTCAAGGGGTCCCGTCCGGGACTTTTTGTGACGCCAAAATGTCCTGGTTTTCAATGGAGACATCGAAAATATATATGACCCTGACTATGTGTCTCGGTTTTGACTTTTGGAAATATGGCAACCCTAGTTTAATAGTATTCTTAATATTTTATTTTTAAGGGTGCCCATTTACTGAAGTTTTTTTTTTTTTTTTTTTTTTTTTCATTTTCTACAAAATGGGCAACACTTTTGATTACTGATTACTCCCCTGTTCTGTACTGTAAGGGGATGTGTGGATTATCACCTTCCAGTTAAATATTTTGTATATTTCTTAAAAAAAAAAATACTAGTATTGGTTTCGATGAGAAATGATCTCCCTTGATTCAACTCTCACTCCTGTTGAGCTAAAAGGAAACTATTTGGCGCAACAGGTTATGATAGGCAGAACCTACCATGGCAGTAGTTTTATAGGTGACACCATTCATTAAGCATCAACCAAATTATCTATTTTACAAGACCAACAGATATCACTTAAACTCAGTAGCTACCCTTCTCCTCATTATTATGGTTAAACTTAGAACATATGGTTCCCCTCTACGAATCACATCAGAACTACTTCTGAAGGTAACTAAAGGGGAAACAATGTTATTAGTTTATTAGGGAGCTTTACTAGCTCTTTTTTAATATTCAAAATGTCCGATAACTATAGTATAAAAACACCACTTAATGTGGTTTTTAAATACTTCTTTTTACTGTACTTGTTGTTGACAATAACGGTTATCTTAATGTTTAATTTGTTAAGCATTAGTTATAAAATCCACAATGAATTATTGTTGCAGAATGCTTCAGATCAAGTTAGATCAGCCTGTAAGTGATCCTGCCTCGCCCAGAGATATGAGTAATGGTGATACGGCTAGCAATCTCAGTCAACACATTCAAACTCTACGGGGAGAGGTTTCAAGGCTTCGCAATCAACTTGCTCACGCCCAGCAAGAGCGTAAGTAAACTAAAGCTCTTCCTTCTTATTTGGCAACAAGGTTTTGGTTTTTTGTGTTATTAAAAAAGCATTTAGACAAGTTGTACAGTTGTTTAACAGTATTGTTCTGTTGTTTTTCCCATATTTTATTTAATTAATGTGTTTGGATAGATGTAGGGCAAGACATAAGACAATGAGACAGAGGTTGGAATCAGACCGATTTCAAACTTCCGTCTTAACTCCTACAATAATCAAGGAAATGGTTTCCTCTTTTTTTTTAAGTGTATGGGATCACCAATTAATAAAAAAATATCAGGAACGCTAAAATACTGATCACACAGGCTTTCACTGCTCAAATCTACTATGATAAAAGTTCATACAAAAAAGTACAAGATCACGCTTAAACATCTCTAAAAAATAGAGGATTTTATTTTATTTACAAGTATGACAAGGCTACATGTCAACTATAATACGAGGGTTGGTCAATGAGTAAGGTCTCCAACACTCTAGCTTAAGGTAACAACGTCGGACAAGGATGAATTGGTGTGACAGATCGGAGTGTAATTACTCTTAAACTTTGTTTATTGCTTCTTAACATATATAAAGGTTCCATGCAGACCATTTTGAATGACAAATTGATGTGCCATAAGGTTTGTGCAAGGTGGGCTCCAAGAATGCTGACGACAACAAATGGAGGCTTCTTGAGAATTTTTTGCTTGTTATGCTAAAGAGGGGGATCAATTTTTGGATTCCATGGTTGCAGGTGATGAAGCGTGGGTTTCTCATTACACTCCGGAAACATAACGATTATCCTGATGTTGATCAGGATAATCGTGAGAAATAGTTGATTGATGTTTCCCTACTAAATAAAATTATTTTTTTAAAAATGTGGAGACCTTACTTAATGACCATCTGTATCTCAAAAATGCTGAATTTGATACTACGAGTACATTTTTGCTGCTTTACCCTAGAATACTTCCTAATATTGGTGTTGTGTTTCATTCTTCATTCTCAGTCATTTCATAATGATGAACGATTGGTTACTTTACAGACACTGAGAAGATGGAAAGGTACGTGAAGGAGGAGAGGCAGGTTAGGGAGGAGAATCTTCGCTTGCAGAGGAAACTACAGTTAGAAATGGAAAGGAGAGAGGCCCTCTGTAAACATCTATCAGAATCTGAAAGCAGGTAAATATAATATTTACTTCATTCTAACTTTTCTTCTAAAAACATTCTTCCTTATTGGCATCTTTCTCATTTTAATTAAGAGTCAATGTAATTTGATATGGGAAAAGTGTATTATACATTTTAAGAGATTTTTAATAGAGGAATGCTACGTTATCATTTTTTTAAATGTAATAGCCTCTTTTTTGTGTTTTTATTTAACCAAATTTATTTATTATCTTAGTTATGTCCAAGATATAAAAAAAGTAATCCTTAATTTTGTTTTATTATTATTTTTTTTTTAGGTACTCATATTTTTTTATTGAGTAAAAATAGTTCAAATTTTGATTCTGTCCAAAGAATTTTAGTAAAATCAAATACAAAATAGATAAATTTAAAACTTAATTTATTATGACAACTTTTTAATGTAACTTCAAAGATTTTTTGTGTAAGAGTGTTTTATTTAAAAAAATAGAAAAATGGCTAAAACCATTGTACTGCTTAATTTTGTTAAGTGAAAAGCCACAAAAGGGCTTTACCGTAGATACTTAAGTTTTTCTTGCATTTAAATCCGGGTACCCTTTTTTTATTCAAGGATTTCTAATTTTAAATGAACAAATATAATTAACTGGTCCATTCTTCATAAAAATAGAAGAAAGAAAGAAATAAATTGAAAATACAATTGTTGAGCAATATAGAATCAATTAAAATTCCTAGGAAAATGTTTTATTAATTAATTACTACAGTTAGTGCATCAAAGATCGGATCTCCGTACAATTTATATGAAATCTATAATGATAAGCCATAATACAGCCATTACGTCTGTGGATGGCTTTGGCTTGCCAAAGGGTAAAGTTAAATCAATACTTTGGCTCCATATGTGACTTTAATGTCAGGTAACAAGTGGTTATTTAAGCTGTCATAATCCCTTAATTTGTTAAATATGATAAATGTTTATTTAAAACAGTCAGTTTTATGTATATGAAAAATATACATAGACACTTCTACATATTCACTTACATATGAAAGATTGGCACACATGATGAGGCATAATGTTAGTTTTCAATCATGAGGATATCTTCCCTGTGTTGTTATCCCCCGATTATGTGGAGCCAAAACACATTATTTTATCTTAAATCTAACATAATATGTTTAACTGTAAACTGAAATATCAGATCTGGGTTTTTAGATTGTGCAAGAGCTCTACTTGTATATTCATTGGTTTGCTCTCTTGTAATCATAGGTATGTTTTATTTATCGTTGTTCAATGCACTATTCACTTTCTCTTGCCTTTTTTATTTTTATTTTTTATTTGTGGCCTTTTTTTAACACCTTTGTAACAAAAAAATACCTCACACAAGAAGATATCCTATTTCTAAAATTGTTTGATGCCTCCTTTTTTTTACTTGTTTGTTCATATTTCTTTCTTTTTTTTTTTTTTTAAATTGTTCCATGCTATGATATAAATATATTGTTTTTGATATTGACGATACACAATAACCCTTTATTTATTTCAGTATTATTTTAACAGTTCTGCATTTTTGACAATTAATTAAATCTGAATTAATTCTAGGTTAATTATTTTATTTCTTAAAATTTATTTGATTTGTCTTGAATTTGATGTTATTTTATTATTATGATATTGTTTTTGTTTAAGTTTGGAGATGGAAGAGGAGAGGCATTATAACGAGATGGCTGTGTCCGGTAACGTAAGAACTAGGAATATATCTAGTCCTGGACCCCTCAATCCATCTCCCAGTTCATCAAGACCTCTCAGTCCTGGAGGTAGTAACACAAATCTTTTTTTTATTTATTTAAATACAGTAGAAGCCCTCTTGTCCTTTATTAGACAGCTTCGATTCAGTTAGGGGATGAATCCTCATACGACACCTCTGTCACCATCCTTTCTGACCTTCCATATAAAACACAAAAGCTCTGTTTACCACTGTTTTGTGAATTTATCTGTTGATTCCTGTCAATTTTCATTAGTTAAACAGTTCACATATTGCTGGGGAATATACTGTAATATTTATCAAGTATTTCTTTATTTTTATTTGCTTGCTACAAGATAGAATCGGTTTAACTGGCCCTTTTGCCCTTGAGTTCTGTCCCAAGATGGCCGGTTAAGAGGGCAGTTTGAAATGTTCTTTTAGATAAACGTGGAAGTTTAAATATTAAAAAGAACTTTTAAAAGAATATTTTGTTTTTCTTAAGCCACCTTATTCAGTTAAGGCTTGCATATTTTAAGTTCTACTCTGCAGAGGGATTTTTACTTTCTTTTGTACACAGTAACTTAAAAGAGAACTTATTGTGATGACACAACATTTTTATTTGGATAATTTTCCCCCCGAGTCTAAAAATCGAAAGAAATAAAAATAGAATTTTTTCAGAACTGTTTTCAGGGTAGCTCCCCCAAATTTGGAGCTAAAATTTCATCTCTCGATTTCACCTCAGGGTATGAATTTTCTTAACATGTTTGTCAAATTAAATCAAAATTTGCCCAGTTATATAGGCTTTACGTGTCTGCACCGATGACAGACGAAAAACACATATTTTTACTTAATAACCACTGTTTTGGACTCAGAGGAACAAACTTGTAAATCTATCAAAATCGAATTTTTGCGCCATCATAATAATTTTTCTTTATATGAGCAAGTATAAAAGTAGTTTTTATCTAAATTTATGATTGTGGATTAGTTTAGAGGGACTAAAGTAAGTCTTTTCTTCCCTGAACTCAAAAGTAGGGAGAAAAAGAAGGATTGCCAACTTAATTATTATAAATAGTTTATTTTAACTTAATTATTTAATTAACTTAAATAACTTAATTATTTTATAAATAGTAGAGAATGAATTGTTGAAATCAGGTTGGCGACACTGTTTTTTCAACCTTGTTTATCATTGTTTATAACCTGCATCTAAATAACCTATTTGAGTTTAATTCCAGTTCTTATTTGTTTTTAATATTGAATCTCTTATATCTGCTATTAAATGTGCTAACAATTATTGTTATTTATTAATAGTTATTTATGCACCTAGGGAGTAAAGTAAGCCATTATTCCCTGAACGAAAAAGTTGGTTCTTGAGGCGAAGCCGAAGGAACCATGGTCCCTAAATCCCGAGGCGAAGCTGAGGGAATTAGACTCTTTAATTCCCGAGGCGCAGCCGAGGGAATAACTCTAATTAGCTCCCGAGGCGCAGTCGAGGGAGATAATTATCGCCAGGGGAATAATGGCACTTTACTCACAAGGTACATACAATATTTTATCTCCAGTAGGAAGAAAATACACATTTTCGTCCATTGCACAGTTTTTATTATTTTAATTAATTACAATAATTTTAAGCACTTTTAATAGCAGATATAAGAGATTCAATATTAAAAACAAATAAGAATTGGAATTAAACTCAAATACTGATGTAAACTTACCTAATGATAAGAGATATCTTGTATCACTTCTCCCATGTTTTAATGTATCTGTGATAACTTCATATTAATGTTTTAAATACTGTTACCTTTGTTAATTTAATTTATTTAATTGTTACCAAGCATGTTTGTAATATTTGTGTGTAATTTTAAGTATTCGACGGAATGTATTTGACGGTGGAACCTTACAATTCCTATTTACGATTTTTCTCTCTTTATTTGACTTCACTTACTTAAGTGTAAACTGCAAGGTAGGAATTATTAAATATTTAGTACTTATAATATATGTATCTTCTTGGACATCAATTTATTGTAGTTAAATAAAATTGTTTTTTAGGCTTGAAAATGGCCGGCTAGGCCGAAACGTTGCCGATGTAAAACTCTTCTTTTAATCTGTTCGTACTACCCTGAAAGGATCCATAGCTTTAAGATTAAATGATTAAAGGGTACCCCTACAGCCAACTTACATACTCAAATAGAAGGTTATTTAGATGCAGGTTACAAACACAAAGATAAACATGGTCAAAAAAGTGCAGTGCCGCCAACCTGATTTCAACATCTTCATTACATTAGCCATTCATTTTCTACTATTTATAAAATAATTAAGTTGCAATCTTTACTTTTTTGCCCTACTTTACTTTTTCGCACTACTTTTACTTTTTCTCCCTACTTTTTGAGCTCAGGGATGAAAAGACCTGTTTTAGTTCCTCTAAACTAATTCAAAATCATAACTTTTTCTCCCTACTGGAGATAAAATAAGAAATATAAACTGTGCAATGGATGAAAATGTGTATTTTCTCCCTACTGGAGATAAAATATTGTTTGTACCTCAGGAGTAAAGTGCCATTATTCCCCTCACGATAATTATCTCGGGAATAACGCTAATTAGCGTTATTCCCTCGCCTGAATTCCCTCGGCTTCACCTTGGGATTTAGGGACCATGGTTCCTTCGGCTTCGCCTCAAGAACTAACTTTTTCGCTCAGGGAATAATGGCTTACTTTACTCCCTAGGTGCATAATAGTATATTATGTTACTAGGCTGTGAAGTGAGTTTTTTCTTTACCGCGGCAATTACATTTACTGTCGAGCAAAGCGAGACAGTAAATATTGCCAAGGTAAAGAAAAAACACTTCACAGTCGCGTAGCATATACTATTTTTTCCGAGGTAGCAGACAATGAAAAAACATTAAATAGTAATCACTAATCAATATATAATAATAACAAATATTAGTACATACTTAAGACTTAAAAGAAACCTTAAAATGAGGTTACACTATAAGAAAAGATAAATAAAACGCATTGACATCTAGCGGATTTTTATCGTACTAGAAGCATTTCTACAAAGACTGCAGCACTACTAACGGAAGTTTTGACAACTACCCGCCGTAAAGAAAAAATCTTTTAGTGCCTAGGACGTAAAAGATTTTTTCTTTACAGCTAGGAGTAATGAAAAGATTTTTTAAGTCCACGTAATGAAAAAATGGATTTTAGCTATGTTTTTTAGGCTCTAAAGTTACTATTTCACAGCCTACCACGGGAAAAAAATATTTCTACCAAATGGTTCCAATCAATTTGATTTAATGATTTTTTTTTTTTTTTTTTTTTTTTTTTTTTCAGGTGCTGTTTGTAGTAACGTACTTGGTAACCGATGTTATACTTGTGGTTCCTATCTTCCTACCCCTGAAGGAAGTTCCTCACCTCCTGCACCAAATCTTGTCAGTTCTGTTTATTATCATTATTTCTCTATTATATCTTCCTCTTAAGTCAATCTTAATTTAAATTTTATGTATGTTGCCTTGCCAACCTGCGAATATTGGGACATGAGTGTAAATAAAATATTTTCTTTGAAAATAAAACTAACAGGAGGATTTTGTTACCATATGCACTATTTGAATTAAACCAGAGATGAACTATTTCTGGCCGATCAATGCAGACAAATTCTTCACTTCAATATAGACAGTCACAATACCCTAAAAATGTGGCTACCACCACATATTATTAGCTCCACCACTTACAACTCTCAAGATTAAACACCTAATCTTTTATTTTTGATTCCTTTGAACTATTGTATACTTATTTAAAACTTCCTGTGCAATTCCTCTTAAAATAATTCCTCTTAAAATGTGTTAATTATGAGCTATTAATTTTTATTACTTTATATGTTGCGCAGGGTCGTGTGTCTCAGAGAACCTCAGAAAGGTTTATAAAACCTGCTATTCCACCTTCTTATTCAGTTGGAGCACCACCCTCTCCTGCCTCACCTATGGACACCAGCAAATCCTAGGTATGTACTTGATTTTTGCACTTTTTTTTTTCATTTAGTACTTTTGATTGTTACTTAATTTACTGTTATTTTTAATTTTGCATAAATGCTAGTTAAATTTGATTTTGAGATTTTTATCAATTTACATATACAGGGTTGTCCAAAAGTCTCCCCCCCCCCCCCCTCTTAACTTTTGAACGGTTTGAGATAAATTAATGAAAATTGGGGGATCTTTACCATGCAAAGGGAAGTTTGTTTTTATGCAATCGCCCACCAGGGGCAACCTTCCACTTTGCCCCCAGGCCACCCAACTTCAAAATTTCAAATTGGAATGTATATTTTTGATAGCATATTTAGATTCTACGTTGAAAAATAATAAACTTTTACTTGAAACTATTTTTTCTATCACCAATATTTTGCCCCCTGAAGGGGGGCAAAGTTAGCAAAATATTGCTTCAGAAATAGTAAAAAAATAACCCTTAGATCGTTATAAAATCTGAACGGTTAGAAATAAAGTAATGAAACTTGGGAGACTGTACCATGTAAAGGGAAGTGTGGATTCATCCACTCGCGTACTAGGGGCAACCACCGTTTTTCCCCCAGGCGCTGAAATTTACCATTTTTATACCTTTGCCTCCCTATAGGGGGCAAAATAATGGAGATAGATAAAAAAGTTTGAAGTAAAATATTTTAATTTTTCGCCGTAGAATTTAAATCTGCTATCAAAAATATGCACTCTTGGTTAAAATTTTAAAGTTAGGTGGCCTGGGGGCAAAATGAGTGGTTCCCTACTGCGCGATTGCATGAAAACAAACTTCCCTTTACAAGGAACAGATCTCCCAAGTTTCATTAATTTATCTCTAACCGTTTAGATTTTACAACGTATTATCGGAAGGGTTATTTTGCTATCTTTGCCCCCCTATAGAGGGCAAAATATTGAAAATAAAAAAAAAAGTTTCAAATAAAAGTTTATTATTTTTCACCGTAGAATCCAAATATGCTATCAAAAATATACATTCCAATTTGAATTTTTGAAGTTGGGTGGCCTAGGGGCAAAGTGGGTGGTTGCCCCTAGTAGGCGATTGCATGAAAACAAACTTCCCTTTGCATGGTAGAGATCCCTCAAGTTTCATTAATTTATCTCAAACTGTTCAAAAGTTAAGAGGGGGGGGGGGGACTTTTGGACCACCCTGTATTAAGGTCCCTTGATTCCAAAAATGTGTGCTTTTTAAAAAGCTTTGCATAGAGCCTAAACTACTGAGCAGATTTTAATGAAATGAATACATTTCAATTAAATAAAAACTGAATTAGTGAGTGTTTTCATTTCAGTGATAACAGTCACTATCCCGGACGCTGCTATTAAAAAATTTAAGTTAAGAGAGTTAGGGGAATGAATTTTTGTATATTTTTATCAACTGTAAAAATACACAAATGAAAAATGAAATAAAGTTAAGATGATGCCAGAGTAACCCTGATTTGGAGCTAGGGATAGATGTCGTGGGATTTAAATTCAATATCACTGTGTAAATGAGGAAATTTTTTGTCCAAGTTTGTCGGACCAATATTTTATCTTATTAGAAAGGTTAACCCATTGAACGAGTTTGGATTTACCGTGGTTCCAGGCCCTGCTAAGGGTTCTGGTGGTTGGATCCCTAGTGGAATCCTAGCATATCCTTCTGGCACTCCGCCACTCTTTTCCTCGTGTCTCTGGCAGAACACTCTTACAAGTATCCACCAGCCCCACTGGCATTTGTATTCTCAGAGGATTCCAGATTTAAATAGTTTAAATCTCATTTGGTATTATTTGAAACCACCGGAGAGGTGCCTTCCTGAATTGGAAGACGCGTTTAATGTGTTAACTAAATATTATTTATAATGAATAAATCTCAATGTAATGTACAGCGTACTTGCCAACAATATATAACTCAGTTGATGATTGTAATAAGCTGCTCTCTTGAGAATATTCCTTTTGCTGTGATGGATAAATGGGCTTTGTATTTAGATCTCCCTATGGAAAATCTTAATTCATTCTTTATTATTAGAGTGGGGTAGTAAGAGGGAAAATAATTTTCTACTGTCTTCTAAAGTACACAGTTATTTTATATTTATTGTTAGTAATCAAGAATTGTAAGAGAGAATGAATACAATTAGCTTTGTGATTACAAGAATGAAATGAAAGCGGTGAAATTATTGCTCATGTAGCTTCTTTTATATTTAATTTTCACCAACTTCTTTCACTGGCAACACTTATACTCCCCCCATTTGTGAAATTATAAAAAAAAAGTAAAATGTGACAAAAAAAGAAACAACACTTAATAAAACAATTTGAGTTTTGCTTTTGTTCTTACTGTCTTGCACTAAACACCTATAATCTATGCTTCCCAAACGTAGTAAAAACTAACCAGACTAAGTCTAAACGGTCAAAGAAAGTACATAATGAAATTAATCTGTAGAATAAAGATCTTAGATAAACTAGGAGGAGGATCAGATTTTATCCGTGGTTCGGAAATATGTAATTTTACTTTTTATTTGTTTTTGTAAAATTCACTTGAAATATATATTTTTTTTTAAATACTTAATGGTGGTATTGTATGCAAATAACATTAACTCAGACATGTAACCTTCCTTTTTCCTATACACAGACATTTAAAATGTTCACGGCCATCAAACTACATATTGCTTGGCACATCGCAGTGCCTGAGGAATAAAAAAAAGAAATATTCATTTTCTCCATTTCATGGAAAAACCTTAAATCATGGATACATGATATGTTTGTGGGCATTGAATCCACGTATCAAAATTTCAATGATTTCCTATGAAGTGGAGAAAACCATTCTACATTTGTCTAATTGATATAGTGAATGGATCTTAAGGTGCGAAATTAAGAAACATTAATCTAACTTGATTACCATTTGGTCCACTAGGAGCTCTAATATCATTTTATATAATATTTGAAACTTCTATCGCCAAAATAAAGTACTACAATGAATACAAGTGAAAAACAATCTACCTACTATCATATTCTAACTCCCTAGCATGATAGATACGAGGTATATCCACAAAGTAAGTTCCGTTTCTATTTTATCCGTGGCAGCGCTGCGATCGCAGTTCTGAGCATGCGCAGCAGTTACTCTGACTCAAGGAGAAGAAATGTACACCATTTTCAGATCGCTGCTGCCGACGTGTTCTTTGTAGTGCTTCTTTATAATGTCAGCCTTAATTTAAAATGCCGCCACTTGTGCGCCCAGTTTTGCTTAAGCTTCTCTTCAATTGCGTAAACCAGTTCATCAGTAACCAAAGATGGACGTCCACTTCGTTCTTCGTTGTGCACTTGATCACGTCCTTCATTGAACAGTCTGACCCATCTTCGATCCATTGAATCACTCATAGCATTTTGTCTGTAAATCTCGCAGATTTGCTTATAAATTTCACTTGGTTTAACTTTCTTTGCATGTAAAAAAGCGGGGCATTTTCAATTAAGGCTGACATTATAATGAAGCACTACAAAGAACACGTCGGCAGCAGCGATCTGAAAATGGCGTACATATCATCTCCTTGAGTCAGAGTAACTGCCGTGCATGCTCAGAACTGTGATCGCAGTGCTGCCGCAGATAAAAATAGAAACGGAACTTACTTTCTGGATACTCCTCGTATTTAAGAGCGTCAAATTTTCATGTTGTTTTTTTACCCTAGAGCTAAAACATATCCATGTTAAAAATAAATTTTTAAATAATGAAAAAGTTAAGAGAGAGAAGTATGTTTAGAAGATGTGTTCTACAGGGCTAATTACCTGGTTATTTGAAAATTAATAGGATTATTATTGGGAGAGCACGTTATCAGAATGTGGTCCGCCCAGAACCACCTTCCCTGTAATCCCTTCAGACCACATTCAGTGCATGTGGTTCGCCGTCAACATGTTAATGGCTTAACATTAGTATTTTTTATTTGTTTTTTGTAACCTTACCTTACTATCATGAAAGTTATGGATTGACTATGGTTAATTGTTAATGTATTATTTTCTTCTTTTTTTTCCAGAAATCCTGTCACTTATGGAGTAGAAAAGTCTTTCCTGCAGGTTATTTCTTTTCCAACATTTTGTGAATTATTAGCATAGATCTGTGCACATTCAGTTTACATGTGCCTGTTGAATGGTTTTGTTGAGTCATATCTTTATTTTTTATTATTATTATATATAATTTTTTTTGCTACTGTGTAAATAGTATGATGAGAGAACCGTAACTTTTTTTGGTAAGAGGAATTTTTTTTTTATCTTCAAAAAATTTTTTTTTTTTGTATTCTTTTTATCTTATTTGAAATTTTATATAAATATTATAAGTTTAAGTTTGTTGACCTTTTGATTTCTATGAATAATAGAATAATTCATTTTTAAATGGTGCCCCTAATAATTTTTTTTTTTTTTTTTTTCATTACCCCATTCAAATAATTGGGAAACCATCGCACATTCAATTATGAATATATTTATTATTAAAAAAAAAATTGGACTTATTATAAACTTTGTCCTTATTGCTTTTCTTTCTTTATTATTATTATTATTTTTTTTTTTTTGTCTTTATTGCGACTGATGATTTAAAAATGTGTATTTAGAAATATGTATATTTGTTTAAAAAAAAAAATATTCTTTTCATTATGAGTGAGGGCACATGAAAGTGAATAATAAAAAAAAGCTTTTGGCAATATATTGTAAGTTTTTGTGTTAAGCGTAATCTTCCATCTTACATAATTCAGTGTTTTTTTAAGTTTCTTTTCTTACGTCCGAACCATTGTAATTGTCTTTTTTCTTTGTTATTTCTCTCCCGTTTTTTCAAGTAATGCCATTATTATTATTATTATTTAATTTAATAATTTCAGGGTATGTGTTATTGCAATTAAAGGAGGAACTTATTTCCTGTTTTCTTTAGCCTATACCTTAAATTATAAAACCGCATAAATAACTAATATTTGCTCCTAAAAAATTTTGCTAAATAAAAAAGTAAGAAAATAAAAAATAATAAACAAATATTTTCAACTCCTCCTGCATTTTTTTTTTCTTTTTTGTATTGTTAACCAAATTTTATGATGTATAGCTTTTAAGTTTTCTTTTTTTTTTTTTACATATATATAAAAAAATATATATATATCTTTCTTTTTTTAAAAAATTATTATTTGTAATATTGGATAAGATAATTGCTTCTTCAATAATCGTTCTATTTACTGCTCTATAAATGATAATTCAAGTCTAACTGTTACTATTCTTTAAAAACAAAAAATTAAAAAATAAAATATCAAAGTGGATTTTGTAATTATTGAAATATTTAAAAAAAAAAGAAAAATAAATTAAAAAATTCTTTTTCCTATTTTATTTTGATAATTATTTTTGTTTACTTGTCGTTTATATTTAAATAAGCAATTCATATGAAAACTGTGATTTTACATGATTTGGCTGTTTTCTAATATCAGTGTAACTTAGCTTTTTTGGAGGTTTTTTTAAAAAAAAGAAGAATTAACTACGATATAATCTTTAAAAAAAAACACAACAAAAAAATAAATAAAAAAACGGTTCATGCTGTAAAACACATAATGATATACTTTGTGTATTTATAATGAAACAAATTAAATCCACATATGTCTGTGATAATTTGACTGTTTCCTTTTTTTATATCCTTTTCCGTGTTTCATTTCTACTATATTTCCTACCTTGTTTTGATTCAATTACAGTAGAGTCTCGTTTATCCGGACCCCACTAGTCCGGACATCCGTATAATCCGGACGGGCCAAAAACTATGTACAAATTGGAACCAGGGCCTGTTGATTTATTAATTGTTAAGATAATTGGAGTTTCTGCTTTTATTGTCTATTAAAATGTATAAAATTGTTCCTAGTATAGTTTATAGGTGTATATTCAAACAGTCTATAACACGAGGAATACCCGGTATTTTGTTAAAAATCAACAGATTTAAGAATAAGTAAGAACATCGATAAATCTGTTTGGGTTCCATAGAAATGTAGGGTGGAAGATATAAAGGAAGTGTATTCCAGGAAGTACAATTATATGTGACTGAGATGGGGAAGGGTTTTAAAAAACATGTAGTGGCGGCTCAACCCAGTTCCATGAAATTTTGCCAAGCCAACAATGTATAATGTCTCAACTTTTTGTGAAATGATTATCGCTCCTCGAATTTCATTTCGGAACTCAGCCTGTTTCTCAGGAAGTCCCTTCTGTACCTGCCACCTGTGTAATAGATTGTCATTTTATTTTAATTCATTTGATATTTGACATGACTGGTACTGGTGACAGAACAGCTCTAAACTTAAATAGTGGACCTACGTTGTACAAGCATGTTTTGGAGACTAATTGAAGTAATTTTTACGATAAAAACCTCAATTTTAATAGTTTTACTCTATTAAAGCTTGTTCTGCAGACACATTAAAACTAATTCCGTTTAATCTGGACTTTCGGTAATTAAACCCGGATTAGCGAGACTCTACTGTATGAATATCAGAATGAACTATGTTGTTCACCGATGTTGTACCTTTTTTCTGACATTGTTGTATGTTCATCATGGATTTTTTTTTGTTTTCTGTCTCTCTGTAAAAGTATTAATACTTTATGATTGTAATACTATCTAGTGGTTATTTTATTTATTATCAAGTCATAAATACCCCTAACGATGATGCAGGCCATTCTAGATGAGTATTGGGTGTTTGCGTAAGTTATCTAGGCTCCAATGACTTCTGGTACTAAAGGTGGTGATGAATATTGAATTTAAGGATTTTAGTAGAGGCTCATTGTAGAATATGCTACTTTGAAAAGTACAGTGTGAACTTCCTTTTTTAAAAAATGGAGGCAAAATGAAGTTAGTGGGGGTCAGGAAGGGCTTAATGAGAGAGGCTGCATAGGAAGTTTGGTACTTTTTAAATTTAGTTGGATGTGGCAAGATTTTACTTGGTTACCCACCGTTTGTTTACATTATTGTGTTTTTTTTTTCAAATTAATTGACAATCTTAACTAGGAAATGTTCAAATATTCCTTTGGGACAAAAGAATATCACACTTCTGTAAATAAAAATGACAATATCTGTTAGTCTAACTATCTAGTAAGGCCAAGTAACCTTTAGGCCAATAAAGTTTGAACAAAAGAATAGTTCACTTGGATTTAATTATAAATAAAAAAATAAATAAATACATTAGGGTGGGTAACAAAGTAAAAGAGTGCCGGAAGTTTATGTCCTCCCCTATTTTAAGATAGTGTTAATGTCCACAAGTCAATTTTTTGAGGCAAGCCTTCCCCGAGCAGCTGATCTTCTGAGATGGGACAAACTGGCCTGGATCTCGCCTGATTTAGCTCCCCACAATTATTTCCTGTGGTGTTGCCTCAAATTCCTGGTTTATATGATCATCCACGGTTCCTAGAAGACTTAAAGAAACAAACATTCGAGTCGATATTGACAATATACTGGTTGGCATGCTTAAAGAGTGGACTGAAAATTACAAATTCCAATGAATCAGTTGTGACTGAATGTCAATTGTGACATGGGAGGGCAAAATTTAAGAGATATTCTTTTTTAAAATGGTGTAAACTCAAATCTCCTACGTTGTGCAACAGGTGAAAAATAAGAATAACAAATTTTAAAACGTTTAGTTTTTTTTTTTTTTCATTTTAAAATTAAGAAGTTTTTTCTTTTTTTTTAAATGAAGTTTTCCCCACCCTGTACTTTATAATTAAGATCACTAAAAATACAAAACAACCTAAAACTATAACTAGATACAAAATACAACCATCAGAACCTAAAAATGCTATATTAATACAATGCTGTAGCAAGTAATTCATATGTAAAAGGAAAACAAAACACCCAAAAAAATTGACTACTGCTTCTGTCCTTACTTGCTCCGTTTTACCTTCACTTCCACATTTACACAGCTCACATAATTATTTTAATCTAATACCAAATTCTAAAAAAAGTCCAAGTTCTAAAAAAGTTTATTATCTCGAGCTATTTAATATATTATTCTTCCCAAATGTATTATAATTACATTTTTCCATGTAATACAATATTAAGTGTTATTGAGATGTAAAAATCTTTGAGAAATAAAAAAGACGCAAAGGAATGATGTTTAGGAAGAGAGTTGTGAGGGTTGAAGGTAGAATAACTGTCCATATTATACAGTTAGTATTAGGTGTTGAATTTAGTCTATTCCCTTCAGCACTGTAATACGTTCCTACCCTTCAGTAGTTAGATGGAATAACTGTAAATATTGTACAGTTGTATTATGTGTTGGATTTAGTCTATTCCCTTCAGCACTGTAATACGTTCCTACCCTTCAGTAGTTAGATGGAATAACTGTAAATATTGTACAGTTGTATTATGTGTTGGATTTAGTTTATTCCCTTCAGCACTGTAGTACATTCCTACCCTTCAGCAGTTAGGTGAATGGCCACCAAAAGCAGAGCTGTGTTACAAGGGGAGTACCACGGTCTTCTAGTAGGTGATCGTAGAGGGGGAAGCTGAATGTATTGACACTGCTCCATGTTTTCAATTAATTACTTATGGGTTCAATTTGCCAAGTCCTAATTCTACTGCTAGTGTTATTACTTCTCAGTACGTTTACTACATCATCACTGACTAACCATGAGATAATTTCCTTTCTTTACCATTTTTTAGGGTTTCGTTGGTAAAGCCAAAAAAAAAAAGAAACCCTTATAGTCTTCGTTCCTGTGTCTGTCTGCCTGTCGTTCTGTACTGTTCCAATAACTTTTGAATCAAAAGAGATACAAACATGAAACTTTGCAGAATTAAAAATTGTTTTTTACGCACATACAAAAAAAAATATAGGGAAATCAAAATTATCTGCCGTTCAAATCCAAAATGGTGGATAATTCATGTCATGGGAACATTATTATTATTTTTTTTTTTTTTATTAATTTTGAGGGGTATCAAATGAAAGGTATTGAAGAGTAGATTACAAAAATATATTACACTTGTGGAAAGTGTTTAATTTTTCTCGCCATTTTGTCAAAAAGCATCAACATTTTGTGTGCGACCCTCCCCCCCCCCCCCCCCCCCCTTATACTAAATAATTTCATGTTCACAATACCAACGAAACTCTTTTTACGTGAGACTTCACCCACTAATATTTTATATCCTTAACTATATTTAAACTAACCGTTTTCAGCACAGTTAGAAATGTTGTAGGAAGGTTCGAGTGAATAGCTTTTAGAGTAATTTGCTTGAGTACTACCACAACATGAAATGAAAGCTGAAATTCAAGGACCATCTTCAGGGTACACCCTGAAGCAATCAGTGATTAAATGAAGTTCCTGTCATCATCAGGCTGAATTTTTAAATAAACCGTTTGATATGATGAAGTTGATATGGTCATTTCATTATACTCCATAAATTTCAATTTATTTACAGTAGAGTCTCGCTAATCCCAGTCCCAGTCCGGATTACCGAAAGTCCTGATTAAACGGAATAAGTTTTAAAATGTCTATAAAACAAGTTTTACTAGGTTAAAACTATTAAAATCGATGTTTTTATCGTAAAAATTACTTTTATTAGTCTCCAAAACATGCTTGTATATTGTAGGTCCACTATTTAAGTTAAGAGCTGTTCTGTCACCAGTCCGAATATCAAATGAATTAAAATAAAACGACAATCTATTACGCAGGTGGCAGGTATAGAAGGGACTTCCTGAGAACAACTTCCTGTGTTCCGATATAAAATTCGAAGAACGATAATCATTTCACAAAAAGTTGAGACATTAGACATTGGCGGCTTGGCGAAATTTCTTGGAACTGTGTTGAGCCGCCGCTATATGTTTCAAAACCCTCTCCCCATCTCAGTCACATAAAATTGTATTTATTGGAATACACTACCTTTATATCTTCCGCCCCTTATATTTCTATGGAACCGAAACAGATTTATCGATGTTTTTACTTATTCCTAATTATTCTAAATCTGTTTATTTTTAACAAAAATACCGGGTATTCCTCGTGTTAGAACGTTGGAATATACACCTGTAAACTATACTAGGAACAATTTTATACATTTTTAAAAGACAATAAAAGTAGAAACTCCAATTATCTTAATTATTCATAAATCTGAACAGGCCCTGGTTCCAATTTGTACATAGTTTTTGGCCCGTCCGGATTAAACGGATGTCCGGACTAGCGGGGTCCGGATAAGCGAGACTCTACTGTATGTCCACCTCATTGGCGTCATCCCTCGGTACATTATGGGTTTTAGAGTTAAGACTGCCGTCAATTTACGTCCACCTCAGTGACGTCATCCCTCGGTACATTATGGGTTCTAGAGTTAAGACTGCCATCAATTTACGTCCACCTCAGTGACATCATCCCCCCGGTACATTATGGGCACTAGAGTTAAGACAGCCGTCGTTTTACGTCCACCTCAGTGACGTCATCCCCTGCTACGTTATGGGCACTAGAGTTAAGACAGCTGTCATTTTACGTTCACCGCAGTGAAGTCATGACGTTAGATTACGGCTAGATAATAGCGGCACTGCTCTCTTAGGAAACCAGAGTTTTAGAAACTGATGTTCCTGCAACTAGATATAACTTAAGTGGGGGTTAAGGCTATGTATGTGAAACATTTTATCCTGCAATATTCTAATTACCATTTCAATATTACCTCTCTTAAGCTAGGTTTATAACTAAATACCCCCATTGACACTGGTCTCGTAAGAATAGGAGTATACATTACACATCAATATATTTTGATTTGTTTATTATATCTTTTTTTTTTTTTTTTTTTTTTTTTTTTTTTTACTGACATAACATTGTTTTTTTAAATTTATTTTAAATACAGGCTTAAGTACAAATAGATAATAAACATAACCGTCCATGTTCCAATTTACTTTTTAAAAAAACAACAAAAATAAATAAATAAAAAAAGAACAGCTCAAAATTGCTCGGAATGACTCGAAATCGCTGTAACCTTAAATTTATACAGATTCCATAAAAACATTCATTTGCTATGAGACAGAAGCTCCTTTTACTTTATAAGGAATCACAAAACTTATTAGAAAAAAATAAAGAAAACATAATGCTCTATTTTTTTTGTTCATTAGTTAAATTTTACTTAATTTAATAATTGTACTTACTTTGGTTTGTTCTTTAATGATATAATGAGGAAGTAATTTTATCGGAAGTTCATCGTATAAAAGTATTATTTTTTTTAAACTTTCTAATGAGAGAATGAGTAAAAATTATTGATATTTTTTATTTATTTATAACTTTTTTTTTTTCTTCAAAAATTTGAGTTTTTATTAATCGACATAATGTTAACTTAAAACAGAGAAAATAAAAAATAAAATAACTGGGACCAGGATGGGCACTCAAAAAAATTCACCATTATCCTACTTGAACAAGACAACAACACCATTGGTCCACCCGGATGAGCTGCAAGAGGTTTTTTTTATCCCAATAAGGTAAATTTAATATTTTTTTTTTATATATATTTATATAACAAATGGTAACAGTTTATACTTGGCACAAATGGAGTACTCTTGTACTAATTTAAAATATACAGGTTTTAAATTTATGGAAGTCCCATATTTGAGAATTAGATACAAAATCGAAATTCACATGACACCAGTACAAGTGCATTACGTGGTCTTTTTTTTATTATTATATAATGTACAATGTAATAATAATATATTAATAACATTTTTTTTTTTTTAAATATAAAGAACAATTTTCTTTAATTTACTCCTATTCCGTATTTACACAAAATAAGATTACTTCTAGCAGATACTTTGTTACTATTAATGCACTTATTCAAATAATCTGTCGGAGGCATTTTTTTATTTATTTATTATATTAATTTTATTTTATTTATTTATTTATATTATAAACTAGCCCCCTTCTTAAATATGAGAATATGTTTTCGCATAATAATTGATATATTTTTTTGAACTTTCTCCTAGTTCTAATCCTAAGCTTTGACCTTCTTTTATTATAAATATTTTTAAAACGAAGGGTCAGAATAAAAAACCAGAAGGGCAGCAAACGATTAAATATGGGATATCGGTTTTATTTTATAAAAAGGGGAATTATTTAATAATAGATCTCATTCTGGTGATTGGAGGATATTCTCTCTGGATAAGGCACACCGCGTCAGGACAATTTACAATTTTATTAAAATATTTTTTTATATTATATAAAAAAAAAAAAAAAAAAAAAATCCGATCTTTTTTTAATGATAATATTACAGCGAATAACTGAAAAAATTAGGGAAGGGGCTGGGGGGAGGGGGGGGGGGACTTTAGACGGAATTATCTATATTTTCTTTTAATAATTTTATTTTTATAATTATATATTTATAAAAAAAAAATAATAATTTCTTTGTTTTATTTTAATAAATTTACAACTTTGGCATTTTATACAATAAATTTATAAATATTTAAAAATTAAAAAATTTAATGCCATTTATAGCCGCTGAATTTAAAATTTTGTTTTTATTTTTGTAATATTTGGATTATAACTAATCTACATAATGAAACCTATACTAGCCAATAATAACTATGAATATGCATACCGAATAAGATAGTAGCTAAGTGCTTAAATAAATCATTTAATACACTAAATTTGGTACCATTTTTTTAATATATATATATATATATATTTTTTTTAAATTTGTTAACAAAATCTTTTCTTTTACATAATTAACGTCTGTCAGATCTTAATTTAACATTGTTAAAAAAAAAAAAATTAAATAATAAAATTTTCTAATTTTGGTACATCTTCGTTTAATGATGTCCAGTTTTGTCATATTCTTTACTTCTAGACTAAGGGATATATTCATATCTATACTGTGGAGAGATTATATCACTTTGTCTAAAGAGCCCTTTCAAACAAAGGGACATCCCTCTTCTACATATTATAGAAGTGTAAAAAAGCAAATGAATACAAAACTGGACATCATGAAACAAACTAGTACCCTAATTTTATTTTATAATTGATTTTTGGTTTTTTGTAAAAAAAAAAAAAAAAACTGTCCTGGCTTTTATTTATTTAAAGAGAATATAATAAATAATTAAATATGGTTTC
Organism: Gerris lacustris; assembly: GCA_951217055.1. NCBI lineage: Eukaryota > Metazoa > Arthropoda > Insecta > Hemiptera > Gerridae > Gerris > Gerris lacustris. Next base: position 27,321,687 of record OX578276.1, read on the forward strand.
TTAATTTATTATTTATTCATTTTATTTTTACAAGATACAATATGTATATTTGGTGGATAAAATTGAACTTATTATCACAGAAATATGGCTAAAAATCTAATGAACTAATAAAATTATAAAAATTGTTTTATATAATTTTTAAAAAAAAAGCATTATCATTTATTATTAATTTGTTTTTGCAATAAAAAATAAGTATTTTAAATTACAATAATATTATTTATTATTTTTTGTTAAAAAAAAAAAAAATATTGTGAATATGGAATAAATAAATAGAAAAGAAAATATAATAACAGGTATTTTTATTGTACATTTATTTCACCTGAACTTAATCTTTATCAATTTTTTTTTTTCAATTTTTATTTATTCATTTTTGCCTTTTATGGGTTGAATTATAGTTAGTACCCTTTTCTTTTCGGAGGGAAATTTTTTACCCCCTACATTTTTCGAAATAAGTACAATTGCTATATTTTATACGCTAATATTTATTAGGCAAACCTTTTAAAGCAACAAAAATTGATTAAATCAATTTGGCCTTTAAAATAATTCCATTCCATTCCAAACTTATGGCAAGGAACTTACTGCTTTTCTGAGTTTTATTGAGATTCTTTCTGCTCCTTCCAATTGCTAGGAATCTCAAGGTGGTAGTCAGTCTTTCATATGGTGAAATTTCTATCGTCTGCAGAATATGATTTTTCCCCACTTGTAAAATGGGGAGCGATAGCAATTAGGTGTATTACTCAAATGTACTCTATCAATTTAATAATGAGGTGTACATCTCAATTGTATAATAAAAAATTTAGTGTGTCTCAATTTTACTGCAACAATTTAACAATTAGTGAACGTCTCAATGCAGTGTACGGCTCATATTTCTTGCTCTTCTCTCATAACTTTCCTCTTTTTTTTATTATAACAATGTATTTACTCGTTATGTATACATTATACATAAATTAAATATATATATGTTTAATGTATAAAAAATATATATATTTTTCATTATGTTGACATAACACAGTCAAATTTTATACCCTATTGCTAATCAATTCAGTTAATTCATAACTTATTTAAATATGAAAAATATAGGGTCAAAAAATATCCCTCGATCAGGAGATGTTACAAATTTTAATTCAATAATTTTACTTCAGCATAGCTTATAGTTTTCCATAATTTCTAAGGTCACGATCAAAATTTTGAATCAGATATAAACAAGTTTCATTAGCAAGTTAATTATTAATAAATTTTGATTTTTTTTTTTAACAATAATTGAAATATGTTTTATTTTAAATTATCCTGTAATTTTACATGAAATTTGAGTTATGTTGAATCAAGTATTTCTCTATTACCCCAATTTATTTAATACCTTTTCTTAATGCTATGGACCAGTTGAATGGTTGTTGTCACATGTAATTCTATTTTTTTTTTTTTTTTTAACTATTACCAAATTTTAATAAGAATATCCAGCTTTAATAATTAAACATACCAAAGAGTTATACAAAAGATATAAATTAACTAATTAAAAAAAAATAAAAAAATACATAAATAAAAATGTAGTAAAACCTGCTGAAGTACTTGTAAATTTTGACCAATATAAGGTCCCCATACTCGGTTAAAATGTTTGCACAAACATTTTGACCGTGTATGGGGCTGTTTGATGTTTGTGCAAACATGATGTTTGACGTGTATGGGGCTGTTTGATGTTTGTGCAAACATGATGTTTGACGTGTATGGGGCTGTTTGATGTTTGTGCAAACATGATGTTTGACGTGTATGGGGCTGTTTGATGTTTGCGCAAACATGATGTTTGACGTGTATGGGGCTGTTTGATGTTTGCGCAAACATGATGTTTGACGTGTATGGGGCTGTTTGATGTTTGCGCAAACATGATGTTTGACGTGTATGGGGCTGTTTGATGTTTGCGCAAACATGATGTTTGACGTGTATGGCCTAAATTTGCCCGACATTAGGTTTGCGTAAACATGGGCCTTAGAAGTGGGCATATTTTTATTTCATACCTAAACGATACAATAATATTATATTGATTGCAGTAGGAACTCTTTAATCTGGGTGTTCAGGACTACGGTTGTGCCGGAGTAGCGATTTTGTTGGATTTTCAAATGCCAATAGTTTTAACAAAACTCGATAAAAATATAAACAATTAAAACTTGTATTTTATGTGTCCACATTCTGTACCTGTGCAGACGATATAAATATCTGAAAAAGTACAAATACATTTTGCCTTTCTGGAAACTGTGCCAATCAAGCTCAACGAATCCACCTGAATAAGTCTGAATGCAAGCAGCACAATCGATACTATATTACATTAGGTTTGTTTCAACCAAGCAGTGTATTGTCCGGACATACACCGGTGGATACCGGTGGGATCGTCACGGACATGCCCAATGGATAAAAGCTGTCCCAACCTGACTTGTAGCAGTGTTTCGTGTTTCGTACCGTCCTCCAAATTGTTCCATAGGGATGTTTTTCGAACCATTTACTGTACGTTCCAAACGATCCTCTCACTTTTATATACAGAAGTGTGATATTCCCTTGTCTTAAAGTACTTTGGACTAAATATCCCTTAGTCTAAATACTTAATCCTTAGTACTTAATACTTACTGGAGGGAGCTAAACTATAGGTTTGCTTCATGACTCCTATTTTACTTAGGGGGGTACTGAAGTAAAAGAGTACTGATTATACTTAGTATTTTGTGCCTTACTTATCTTATAATATGTTCGCACCGTTCAGTTAATTCTTTATGTTACAACATTCTTACCTTATTTACAGTAGGTTTTACCACATTTGTAGATTTAGTAATTTTTTTAAATATCTGAGAATGTAGAAATCATATTCATTCAAATTCAAATAAATAAATTAAAATAAAACATTGATATTATACCTCTATAAATTACAACTCAAATATTAAATTAAATACAACTTTTTGTTAAGAATAAGAATTACATATTCCCATCTGTCATTTTTAAAAACTTTTACAGTGAATATTAATTAATAAATAATAAGCTATAATGTTTCCCTAAAATGAATATAAATTTTATTTATTTTTGATATTTTAATGTTTATTTATTATATTTTTTTTTGGCTATTTTAATATGTATTTATTTTATTTTATTTTAATTTTTGGCTATTTTAATGTTTATATTTTTAGCTATTATAAAGTTTATTATTATTTTTTTTTTTTTAAAAATGCAATATAAATAGATTTTTATGTTGACCATGAAAAGAATAATTTCAAATTTAGAGAAACACTAATTTATGAGGAAAAAAAAAAATCATGGAAGAAGAAGAAAAAATAATAATTACATTACCTAAGTTTCTTCTTTTATTAATATAAATTTAAATTTGATTAATTTAAATTTGTTTCTGGCCCCACATTACATTTTTTTTCTCTTTAATGCCGGTTGCCTTATTGGTATGCACTCAATGTCAACTGAATTAACAAAGCCTGATAAAAAATAAAAATTAAACAAACAAACAAACAAAAAGATTCTAATATACAAAATAAAACAGAACATACTAAAAATGTTTTAATATTTACAAAAACAAATAAATATAAATTATAATAAACAGAGAATATAAGGGGAAAATCACCCTGTTTGTGTGCTAATAAATAAGCTCTTTCGATATAGAATAAACACCTATATCATAGTAAAATACTGATTCTTCCCTACAATTTTTTATATATATATATATATTATGTATATATTTATTTATAATGTTAATTTTGTACATTTTTATCGTTAAGGGTTCAAAGAATATAATAATGAAATAAATTATATAAGTAGGTTACAATATATAATTTTATATATATATATATTATTAATTATTTAATTTTTCTATTCAAATAGTTTATATTATTATTTTTTTTTTTGTTCCAAATTGGTAAAAATGAATACTACTAATAATAATATTGTATCACAAAAATTCTTATCAATATGTAAAACTTAAAAAATTTGAAATAAAATGATTAAATATTCATTTTTTTTAAATATTTTTTTTTTTCTTCTTCTTAATCCTTGGTCCCTATCATTTTTTAAATATATATTTAAAAAATGATTCAGAGGCATTATTACATGACATCTGATTTAGAAATAAATGTTTACAAAAAAAATTAAATAAAGGAAACAATTTTATGAGTTTAAGAGACATTGGATATGTAACAACGTTTCATTTTTTTGTCATTGTCTCACTATCCCGAAACATTTTTAAATAAAATTGGAATTTAGTTTGATTAAATTTTTCCCTCTTTCCCCCCAATTTAATTATTTTTAAAAAAAAAAATCTGGGATAAAAAATTGTTTAATATAACATTTCAAAACAGAAAAAAACAAGTTAATCCGGTGCTTTTGAGATATGATTGGAGTTTTATTTAATACAATTTTTATTAAAAGTTTTTTTTTTTTTTTTTTTTTATATAAAAAATTGTTCCAAAGAAGGGGGGAAACTTAAAGATATGTTTGGATGTCTATTATTATTATTTTTCTCAATTTTTTAAATTATTATTTCACTGCCTATCAGTCTGGGTTAAGAATAATTGTTCTTAAGTTTTATAACTGATACAGCATTATGACAATAGTGTGTTAATAAATGTTGAATTATTTAATTTATTAATTTAAACTTACCTATATGTTAATATATATATATATATATATATATATATATATATATATATATATATATATATATATATATATATATATATATTTTGCCATGACTTAAATTAAAAATTGATGCTCCTTTTTTTTCTCCTTAACTATTTTAAATTTACATTAATTAATAGAAAATATTATATTAATATTTAAATAAATAGATTAATTTCCTTTACATCGTTAAATTTATATTTATCAACGTTAAAGATAAATTTATCGATTGAAATTATTCTTATATCTTATAATTTCAAAAATCAAACTATTTATGTAAATATTGTCTCATCTTTTCACAAATGGGGGGGGTGATAATTATTATTTTACATCTGTAAATTATTTATAAATTTGGAACAAAAATAATTAACAAGAGAATTGCACTAAGGGAATAAGAGTTTATTAAATAGATTATGTTATTTGTGTGGCGGATGTCATATTGAAATATTGACCAATGACATTTTAATGGTGTTTCATATATTTTTCATAAACGCATTTTGACCAATAACAACTCGCCAATCTCAGTAAGGCGAACTGTAATTGGTCAATTTAACATTTGTAAATTTTACTAGTGACAAATTATGACATCGTGATTGGTGGATATGATATCCTCAATCGCGAATTGATTGGTACAAATATAAAAAAAAAAAACCAATGAAAAACTCGTTACAAAGAGAAAAAAGAACTATTATTGTTCAATATATCAATATAACACCACCTAGCAAGTACATAACTTAATTCAGTGAAATCACCAAACACATTTTGAATTGAGATGAATTTTGAAATGTAATCGCAAACTGTTTTCTAGTATGAAATATTAAATTTTGTTAAGTTTATAAAATGAGGAATTTGGTCCCAAAAAATTGAGAATGACAAATCAATGTGATAAGATAATAAGGAAATATTGTGACTTTAAATGTCGAGTGACAGGTTTTCAATATTGATTTTGTTTTGGCTAAATTTAAAATAATTAAGTGAATAGATGTGCAGGCATAATTATTATAGAGGTGATACTATTCCAAAAACCATGCCCACCTTTTGATGAAGCCTGAACCATCTAACCCTATTTTTTTGCTTTTTTTAAATATAAATTTAAAAAAAAATTCTGAACTTAAATTTAATAGCTTATCTGAATAATGATTATGTCCGAAATATTGTGAATATTAAACTCTCTCATAAGAATCAAGCATTTGCCATAAAACAAAATATGAATTAGAACAATTAATATAAAGGAATTTAATAATTAAAATAATTGCAGAGAGGTGTCAATAATTTTAAAGTATATTAATAGTAAATTTATCATTTTTGACCAAATGAGAGTTGAAAATTTCTCAAAATTGAACTTTTTTTTAATTCCCTTCAGACCCAACTATCCAAATTCTTATTTTATTTTATTTATTTTGACATTTTCATGTTTAGGCTGTAGAAGTATTTTTTCCTGTTTTATATAAAATATATAAATGTGTTAATGTTCCAAATATTATAAAGAGTAGCTTTTAACTTCTACAAGGCTATGGAACATAAGTCAAAAACGTTACGTTACTTTTAGCTTAAAAACTTAGAAAAGTATAACAGGGAGTTAGACAGCTATAGGAGGTCTGTAATCCAGTCTCCAGCTGTAGTGTAAGTTCCCTTACCGCGCTTCGTAGGGCCGAAGAAAATCGAAAAGATTTATACGTGTGACAGGGAGTTAAGAAAGTACAGGAGGTTGCCATCAACTCTCAGCCCTCTCGGCCTACCTAGTATGAAGGCATATTAACAATTCGTAGAAGGCAGGCCGGCGCCTTTGAATTCAGTTGTTTGTTATCAAGCCGCGGCAGTGCCTGTGTGGAGATAAGAATAACAATTTCTTGAATAAATGACCGATTATATTTCATTTTATGTCGGTAGTTTACGCAGAGCGAAAACATGAAAATGTCTCACTGTCTTGCGAACTCGTATGCAAGAAGTATTTAATTTTTTTTTCAGTTAATTTATCACTAAAGCATATTTAATATAATCAAAAACAAAGAAACAAGATAAATTTTCAGAAAAATAAAAATTTAAAAAAAAACCAAAACCAAAACGTATGTTTACCAAATAGTGGTCATGAGAATTACGTAAACCATTATTTAAAATATAATTCCTGTCACATTTATGTTAATTATACAAATAATTTATTCATCTCAATTCAAATGTTAAATCTGTTTAATTATTAATGATCCTTCATCCCTAAATTAACTAATTAAATCCTCCGAAATCCTTTGCAACCCATTTACCAAAAATCTATTATTCAATTTTTTCTTGTGTGTGTGAATTTCAACCAGAAATTTGACTAATTTATAATAAATACATGCCTTTAATTTAAATAAATTTACAATTTTTTTTTAAATCTGTACAAAAATGATTAATGTGTGAAATATGCTCTTTAGTTCTTGATAATAGATATTAACCAGGTGGAAGTATATTTATTTGCAAATTATATGACAATTTTTTTTTAATTATAATAATTTTTTTATTATTATTATGTTTGTTTCATTATTATTATTATTTTTTACAAATGTACAGTTAAGTTAGACTTTATATATATTTTTTTAGGAACAAATTCTAAAAGACTAGCTTTGTTTTTTTTTATGTTTTTTTTGCACAAACTTTATTTAATAACAATTGTTCTAAAAGGCACATTAATTTTGGTTTTACTAACTTAATTTTTTTTTTTTTTATTTCTTCTTGTCTAGATTTTATTTATTTTGTAACTTTATTTAAATGAGAAATAAAAAATAATCAACATAACTAGGCAATATTTCTCCAGGAACATATCCTATTTTTTTTTTTTTTTTTTTTATTTCTTCAATACAACTGTTTGGAAATTAAACTACAAATATAAATAACTACAACTATGAAAAAAATAAATAATAAATAAATGAGAAACAATAAAAATATATATATATATTTTTTTTTTCTTAAAAAAACTTATAACTTAAAAAAATAAAGGATTTAACAAAATTATTAATAAATAAAGGGCACTGGCTTATTATAAAATAAAAACAAAAGTTAATTATTGGCACCTAGAGACAAAAATCTCAGAGTTTATTTAGCATGTTCAGAGAAAACTCAGTAAAATATTTCCTGTATTAAGCATGTTCAGAGAAAACTCAGTAAAATATTTCCTGTATTAAGCATGTTCAGAGAAAACTCAGTAAAATATTTCCTGTGTAGCATGTACAGAGAAAACAGTAAAATATTTCTGAAAAACATCATGTTAAGGAAAATGTTGTACCCAATATGACATGAAATATTATTTAATCAAGACTGCCTCTTTTTAACATTATATTGAGAAAAAACACAATACATTGGTAAACAAATTACTGAGTTTTTATTGTATATTTATTTTTCGTGAAGACTTACCATATTATACCAAAGTATAATAAATATAAATCTTATGACAGAGAAATTATTTTAGATATTGAGGATCTTATTTTTTTTGTTTAAATCATTCCAGAATTTATTCTGAAGGAACTACTTTTGGTGTTTCTTTAGCAATTTTGGTAAATTATGAGTGACTAGCTACTAGAACTAGCTTCATTTTTAATTCCTCTACAACGAGGTTCAGGTAATTTCTTCTTAAGTTTTAGATTTATCATACTTTAAAATTAGTATAAAGAAAGTTGTATCATAGAATGTGCCTCAAGTCTGAACTTAGCACTAACTAAATGTTTTTATATATCCCCAATATTAAATAAAGGTTTGTCGAAAGCAGAAAGGATTGACTTAAAACTTTCCCACTGTAGGAAAAATTATTAGAAACTATAAAGGAACAAGGAAGAGTTATAGAAAAACTCTATTCAGTACAAACAAATGTGTCAAATCAAAATTGAAAGAAACTGTTCTTTCAGAATTCTATCCCTTAGAAATTTCTTTCCTGGAAATTTGACAACATTAAAAAAAATCAACTTAACGTGAGGCATTAGATAACAAATAATGCTATTTACGACAAAAGAATAATATTAAAATTATTATTTCACATGTAAAAGAGCGTAGTGTTCAACCTGGATCTGGGTGTTCCCAAAACCATCATTAGCCAACATCTTAATTAAATGTTGGAAAATTGATTGAAAATATAATTTTTATTTTTTTTTGTGTGGAATATATTGGATAAGAAAGATTAAAATTATTCTTTTGCTGGTGCTTTACCACCAACAAAGAAGCTGAATAAAACTTAGAAAATTTGCATTTTTCCTGTGTCCAGACTTTAGGCCAGCCAATGAAGTTAATTCAAACTTTATTATGTGTGTTGCACAAACTATGTGTAAAAATAGTATATTATGTTACAAGGCTGTGAAGTGAGTTTTTTCTTTACCGCGGCAATTACATTTACTGTCGAGCGAAGCGAGACAGTAAATATTGCCAAGGTAAAGAAAAAACACTTCAAAGTCGCGTAGCATATGCTATTTTTTCCGAGGTAGCAGACAATGAAAAAACATTAAATATTAATCACTAATCAATATATAATAATAACAAATATTAGTACATACTTAAGACTTAAAAAAAGAAACCTTAAAATGAGGTTACACTATAAGAAAAGATAAACAAAACGCATTGACATCTAGCGGATTTTTATCGTACTAGAAGCATTTCTACAAAGACTGCAGCACTACTAACGGAAGTTTTGACAACTACCCGCCGTAAAGAAAAAATCTTTTAGTGCCTAGGACGTAATAGATTTTTTCTTTACAGCTAGGAGTAATGAAAAGATTTTTTAAGTCCACGTAATGAAAAAATGGATTTTAGCTATGTTTTTTAGGCTCTAAAGTTACTATTTCACAGCCTACCACGGAAAAAATAAATTGTTGGGTAAAATGTGTTTAGAGAAAGTAACTTTAGTTTTACATCATAAGATAAGTATAGAAATCAAGAATTTCGAAAAATTTCATTCAATATTAAACTATATATTATTGTAATTTCTTATCCAATGCCTGACATTGAAGTTTGATATGTTGAATTATTTTAAAATCTTTTCAAAATTTGAAAGAAGAAAGTTCGGAGAACACATTCTGTTGTGAAAACAAAATTTCATGTGATTTTGTTTTTTAAAACAAAACGTGTACTTTAAAATTTGCCTCATTCAACTTTTAATACAAAACTTTTAAATAATTTTTCACACAAACGTCAAACCTAATGTCAGGCATTGGATTTAAAAGTTTAATAAGTTAAACTTTCTCGCTTTAACTTATCTTATGAACTATTTTAAGACATTTATTATTATAACTCTCGATAACATTTAGTTTGGTACTTAAAAATGAATGAAACAAATAATAATTCCTTTTTTTTAGAGAATCACAAATAAATAAACTAAGGTGTTATACATGTTCACATTATTGGAACATTTTTTTTGCCAGTTCTTTTGAATAATAAAAATAAGTTATGATTTCTATAAATTATAATTTATACTAGCTAAGTGCATTTGTAATTATCTTCTTGATAATCTATTGTTCTAAAGGTTTTTTTAAAATAATATAATATATTGATTGATATGCAGATTTTGCTTTTTATTTTTATAATTACCAAGTGCCCTCTTTTTCAGTTTGATTCGGTCAAAGTCTTAGACCAAATAAGATCTTTTTTTTGAACCAAGAACTGATTCAATTCATATATATATATTTTTTTTTACAATAAATATCAAATTTGGCTTTTGAAGCATGGAAATTTTACATCCAAGGCAGTCACGTTTTCAATTGATCTTTTTTACATAGACATTTATAAACATTTACAAATAATTTATTTATTTAAATTTGTGTTTTTAAAATCGAATTAGAAGGATTAATTGATATCTTTAGTTAAAGAGAGCAGTGAAACTGTCTGTAAGCTTAAAATGTGATTTGGTTTTTTGTTTTTATCATCTTTTAATTTAATAATCAATTTTATTTAATTGATATCCTTTTTTTTTACAATAACAGGGAAAAATAAATAAATTAATGGAAACATAACTTAATTGGTGTCGGTTACCAATAAGGACTATTTTCAACTAATTTGGCTAAATTGGAGAGATGAGTCTGGGGTCAGACGTAATTGTGGTAGTTGTAGGAGAGGTAGTCCGGGGACGGGCGGGGCGGCCAGTTTGGTTGGTAAGGTGGATGATAAGGGTGGTGATAATGATAATCAGGTGGGTTATACTGGGGTGAGTAGTAAGGAGAATAGTGACTAGGATAGTACGGGTGAGGCCTGGATGCCCAGTGGCTCCCGTAGTAAGGTTGGGTCGAGGGGTCCGGTTGGCAGCAGTGGTGATGTCGACCCCAGCTTGGGTAGGGTCCACCAGTGTTGCCACTCTCCGGCTCCGCCTCGTATCTCCCGCTGGGAGGAGGTTCAGCTACTTTACGTTTTCTACCCCTAGGTTTTCTCTTCGGAGGGGGTTCCATGGGAGGTGGTTCACTCACTTTGATAGGTTCGACCACCTCGTCTGGCCTGCTCTCAAAGTAATCATCGTGCTGTGAGAACCTGCCGATTTCAGTTATCGTGCCGAAAGTTTGATGAAACCCTGGCAGTTTCATTGTATCTTTGTTTTCGTCCATCTTTGGAGTTATTGGTCCTTCAATTTTCGTTATAGATTCTTCATCCTGCACAAAAAAGGTTTTTGTTTAAAAAAAAAATAAATGTTTTCATTAGCATTATTAATAATCAAAACTTAACATTTGTGTTCATATCACAAAGTGTACCAAATTTTAGACTTAAAATTACAAATATTAATCCTAACCATTCGTACTATGTCAATCTGACAGGTCAATTATGCGGAGTGACGTGCCAACCCTGTGGCTTCCATTAAAACAAAAGTTGTACCCTTCAAGAGGCCTTTTATTTATTTATTTATTTATTTATTTATTTTTTATATAGGGTGAGCAAAAAAAATCTGTTCGACAGACTCCCTAAGAGAAGAAAAGCCTCTCCATAGGTTGTGTGGGGTTGGCTCTCCGACCCACTAAAAAAAGACCACCCTATTCCTAGGCAGAGTCCAGCAAGGTACCGTTCTCACATTACTTCCTGCCGGTGCCTTCTATTGTGGCCCTTGTGGCAACATCCCTTTTTCTTTTCTCTTCTTCATGTTTTCCTAACTTGCTCTAGCTTTCTTGATTGTTCAATCAGGGTGTTCCCCTTCAAGAGGCCTTAGCTTGCCATAAATAATAATTATAATAGTAATAATAGAGCTTTTATTTAGTACTTGTTCCAATTTTTTTTTTTTTGTTTTACATAAATATATAGTTTGAGTTGTTTAAAAACTAAAACAAAAAAATATTTAAATATACATTTTCATATTTAATTAATTTAAGATTAATTATTATTTAATACTTATTAAGATTATTGATAAAAGTGCTATTTCACAAGTACTATGTCCATTTCTGGACATAGACCTCCATCATGCTTTTCCATACATGCCTATTCTGAGCTTTTCTTCTCCAATTTACCCCTGCTACCTGCTTTAAATTGTCAATTATTATTAATATTATTTACTAATTCTCAAAGACACGCCAGTTAAGTAGTTGTTGCTTCCTGTACATTAATAATTATAATGACAAATTTTCCATTTCATTATGTGTAATCCCGTCATTACGAAATAGTTAATTACTAACTCTTTCCACATGTCCACTACCTCACTAATTATAAAACACGTCGTTTACTTAAATTTCTAAGATTACTAGTTCTATAAGAGTACCTGTTGAGGAGGTGTGTTTGGAAGAGTAGAAGTGGGAGGTTGACAGAGAGAAGTGTTCTGGGACATTATATTAGTTGGGGCTTGTTGAGGTGCCTCAGCTAAATGAGGTGTCATCATCAAAGACTGGCTTCCATCCATGCCCTGCATGCTGTGATGGTCAACCATGGAATGATGATAACTCCCTTCACTCCCTCTCGAACATACTGTAAACCACACAGTCAAAAATGAGTCAGTTTATGGAAGATATGATTAACAAATTTAAAACAGTCAGGAAGAACATTTGGAAAAGGTCTTTTTGTTATAGAGATGATGAACCAGCCAGATCACAAAAAATGGTTTTCTCGTTTCCTTTAAATGTTTAATAAAACATAATTTATGATGATATGATTTTAAATTTTTTAAAAATATAATAAGAATGCTAGAATACCGATAATATGAGAACAGTTATTAAATAATTTAGGATTTTTTTTTTTATATAAGAGGGTACACTACGTTAATAGAGAATATTTTGACTAAATTATCTCAAAAACGCCAAATTTGAAGAAATGAGGGGTACTTCTTTAGATTGTTACTCCCCTATGTATTTTTAAAATATAAATCACTTTGACTGAATAACTATTAAGACAAAAGGATGTTTAGTCCAATGTACTTTGGGACAAAGGAATATCACACTTCTGTTTTTATAAAGGGAGTAACAGTCTAAAGAAGAACATTCCGTACACCTTCTTTAGATTGTTACTCCCCTGTTTTTTTGTTTTTTTTATAAGGGGAGTAACGAGTAACAATCAAAAGAAGTTCCATATAAGGTATCACTATTCACCATGAATTATTTATTAAAATCCAAGTTTTATAAATATTCATTCAAATTTTCACTTTCTTAATTTAATGCGTGTACTAATTAAATTAAAAATCAACTTAAGGAATTCATTTATACTTTCATAAAAAAAAAAATAAAATAAAATACTTATTGTTGAAGTTGTTTTGTTGTGATAAAACCATAAATGAGATTCTTTCAATAATTACTAGATTGCAGTTACCGTATTAATTCATTTGAGGCGTTCCGAATACGAAGGGCGAACTCAACATACAACATTTTTTTTTTTTTTTCCTTACCATCGTTTAGGGTCTAAGATTTAGCCTGTAAAGTTTTTTGTTGAGTTCGCCTTTAATTCCACTTAAAATTACTGGTTTAAACTTGTAGGAGAGGTTTGAATCGTCTATAAGTAGGCGGATACGAAGGGCGAACTCCACATCTAACTCCCCAAGTCCCCCACTTCTCTTATAAAAATTCTATGACTGTTAATATGCTTTTTTGTTGAGTTCGCCCAATGCTTTAAAACATTAATTTCAATTTTTCTCAAAATCACCATTTGTTGAGTTCGCCCTTCGTATTCGGAACGCCTCATTTAAACCTTGTAATTTTTAAAAAAAAATAAAACCCTTTAAGTAATTTTATTATTAATTTTCTTTTTTTTGTATACAGGAATTTGGAAAATGATGAGTTTATTTTAAATTGTGCTAATTTTAAAATCAATCACAGAAATTAATAATAATAATAAAAAAACCACATAATAATAAACATATTTTTACTTCAATTTTTAAGTTTTTGGTAGTATTCATACTACGGAACGTTTAAATTTTAATTTAAATCAAATTATAATTACTATTTACAAGGGGAGACAAACAGAGAAAACTACACTTCAGCGCCGGAATTCGAACCACGGACCTCTCTATATTTCCAGTACAGATGCTTTAGCCAATTAAGCTACACTGAAGAATTATATATCATATTTTTACTGTAGTAGTCTCCAAATTCCATTTTTGTGCATAAATATACTAAAGTGACTTATATGATTGGTATTGGTGTTTAATAGACTACATTTATATATTTTTCAATCAAAATTATAGGGAACTATTTTTCAATGGATGGGCAACCTCTCCAAATTAACAAGTAAAATAATTGTTTGATTTTCTCTTTATTAAGCATGAGTACAAAATTTCATTGAATCAGTTCATTAGTTCAGACTCCACATGCCTCCACAAATCAGGATTCTTTAACAGTGCTCTCTGAAGCGGTTTATCTCCATTAATGTTGTTTCCTGATTTTGAATTTGTACATTGTTCGACAAATTTAAAAATTACAGGTCTTTAGATATTTAGGACGTTAAAATTTGGCAATATTTTCAACACACATGTAAGGGATTAACTTATTTCAATGGTTTTAATAGATAGCCTTATTAAAATTGAAGAAATCTTACTTTTAAAATTCAAAAGAAAACCTTTAATAAAATAATAGTACAAACCTGAATTAGAATTTGGTTGGGAAGTAAGGTAGGGGGATTGTTCAGCAGATTCAGGCTGCTGGTAACTATTCCACTCAGGCGTTTTGCTCATGGACGATCTGCTACTACTGTAGTATTCATCTCCACTATGAACTCCGCTCTGCGACAGATATTTCAAAATTATACTTATATCTCAAATAGAGTAAATTTAAAGTAGTATTATAGTATAGTACAGTTATACTAGTCTAAGCTGGAAAGCCATGTTTTCAGCAAAAAAAAAAATCCATCTCAGCAGGTTTCCAGCTCAAGACAGTTTTTTCTATATTTTAATTATTGAACAAATTATCTGTGGTAGTTGCATATTACTGGATTTCAAATATTTCTTAATGTCTCACACAATTTTATCTTTGTTCTCTGACTTTTTTCTGTCATTTTATAAGGTTTAACAGAATTATCTTTAAATAGCTTTAACATAGTCTTCTACCTTCATAAATATCGTTATTTAATTTAAAATGTGAATAAAGATATTGAAATAACAACTTAAAGGTAGCTTGAATAATAATTAAAAGATAGCCAAAAGCAGAACAGCTGATTTAATTCCTTAGGGACTTAACACCTACCAGAACCAAAATCAGAGCATAGTCAGCTTTGGAACACACGTTAGTTAGAACACACATGTTAGTTGTGGTGATAAGTGCTAAGCCTAGGACGGGGAGGATTGAAACGGTGTTTTTTGTGGAGGCCAGAGTGGACGGTGTTTTTGTGGAGGCCTCTACAAGGTCTGCAATACCAACTAAGAAGAAAGAACTAGGGGTTACAGGCATTATTCGATGTTAAGAAGAACAGACCATTATAATTTACTGTAAAATCTCACATATATTACGATCTCGAGTATAATACACAGACTGAATTTAGGGCTGAAATTTTAGGAAAATTAAAATTTGCATACAATAAGCACCCCTAAATTTGGAGATAATTTTAGGCTTGTGCACATTGTACACACAATTTTAATATATATATTTTTTCCTTTAAATCAAATTATAATTATCAATAACTACGGGAGATATACAGAGAAAAATAGACCCCCGCACCGGTACTTGAACCACGGGTCCTCCTATTAATCCGTTACAGGTGCTCTTACCAACTGAGCTATACGGGAGAATGATTTTTCTTTGTTGTTACCGATACAAATTTCCCGAATCCAAGCTTTCAATCTTTTCTACAAATCTAGTAAGCCAAATATTCACGGCAATAGAACTAGATTGATAATTAACGCTTATAATTATAAAGTACTCAATTAGTACCTGTACCTATAGTACAATCAATTAGAAATTCAAATTTTTAAGTTTTTGGTAGTATTCATACTACGGAAAGATTAAATTTTACTTTAAATCAAATTATAATTATCAATAACTACAAGAAACATACAGAGAAAAATGGTAATTATAATTTGATTTAAAGTAAAATTTAATCTTTCCGTAGTATTAATACTACCAAAAACTTTATATTTTTTGTTAGTCAGTATTTTTAAGAGGAAAAAAACATAATTTTATTATATTTAGGTAGGTATTTATTTTTGTTACGGTAGATATCCTTCAAGCTAAAATTGAAACCACTTCCAAATTTCAGATATTTTATACCTACAGTTATTTCTATGTACCAAGAGTAATGTATTTGTGCATAAGATAAAATACAACAGAGCAGGTAAACTTAGTTATGAGGTGGAGTAACCAGGAAAAATTAAGAGATATAATAAATAGCAGAGCCTATTTTTGTTTCCACACTTATGAAAGTTGATCGAAGTTGTGTGATCACTCAAGAGATTTTTTTTATTTCTCTAAATTATGAAAATGCATTGACAGAAATCTGCATCAGGCATCAGAGAACATTTACGGTCTATTAGTCAGCCAACATTTTTTGTCGGCCAAAACTTTTGCGAACCACCATATCTTACAAAATACTCGTCATATTTTCAAGTGAAATTTGGATGGTAGGTTATAATTAGCTCATTGTTGCCCCATATAAGTAATAAGTTTTAGTCTTCTGCGCCCATTCGGTTTTTCTTCCACGTGTCAAATATATCTTCAAATGTACTCATATGATTCTTATAAAATTTGGATGGTTTTTTGACAGTATTAATACTGTAGCCATATCAATTTCAACCTTCTACAAACATTTAATATTGAATAAACATAAATATGACCCCACTAAAAAATCGAAACAAGACCAAACAACCACACTTTCAATTCCCGGTGGTATCACAAATTTTTTATACTCATGTGACCATTCGTCCAATAATTAGACGCAAGGAAGCTATTCTCAACAGCAATTGCTAGACTATTTTCTAACGGCAACAACAATGGAAAGATATCATAATCATTTTATACACTTGCAAGTTTAATCATGGATTCTAGCTATACGGCAACACTTGAGAGATGTGCTGGTTTGAGTATTTTATGAATTCATATTAGGATATGAGATAACGAATTACAAAATACTGCACTTACAGAACATTATTTAAAGCTGAAAAATGGATTGTACTTCTTAAATTAATAAAAAAATTCACAAGAAAATTATTATTGGAATTTCTAGTATTTTCTTTAATAATAATATTATGTTATGATTTGAATATTAAAACGTGGATTGTTATAATTTCAACTTTCTTATATCATTTTAGTTTAAAATTTGCTGAACAAATATTTATATTGTTAACTCTTCATAGAAGTTATTCAAGAGAAAAACCAACTAATTTATTCATCGGAAAATGCTAAAGGAGTAAAGAGTTTATTGTTTTCTTTAGCGTAGTTTTTGGCAAATGGCGAAGAGAACAATAAAAGATAGCGGAGGAGGATCTTCAAATAATTATTTGAATCTAACAATGTTAAAACATTTAAACAAAAATAAACAAACACATTTATTTATTATTTAAAATGAGGTACTTTTATTGAGTAGACTTTCAATTTTTCTCATGGCTATACAATTTTTCGATCCATTGTAAAAATTTTGAGAGCTTAACTAATAAGGCAAAGAACTTTGTTAACTTAAACCATCAATTAAGGAAGCCGGGACTTCAAAAAGTCGATGTTGAATGTTGAATTGGGGGATAAGCGAAACTTGGTTCCGCAACCTACGATACAGGTAACATTTTTTCTAACTGCGAATAAGCTAAGTTCCGTGATCAACAAAATAGTTTACTAATTTCAACCACGAATAAACGAAATTTGTGAAGTCGCGAACGACGTAACCTAAATATAATACATTACACATAACAATCCATAGCGCAGAGCCTGTAGACTCCGACACCTGGACCTGTCAAAGGGCTTTTAAAATACATGTAGAGGATGACACGGGGTTGGCATGTCACTCAATCAGCCGTATAAACCATCTAATTGGTATGCAACCGAATATTAACCTCTTCTCTTAAGTAACTATTTATTTCACGATACGATGCTGGGTACAAACACAGAACTTAGGTCATCGCGCCGGAGCCGGGTATAATACATCATATTTGTAAATAAAACTCAAAAAAGCTTAAGGTCAAATCTGCACTATTTGGCCCACCAATTTCTAATTGTCCTATTTACTTAGAATTTTTTTTAAGCTGTTCCTTTTTACATTTTAAAAACGATTCCGGTTGCACCATCTTGATAAATTCATTAAATTTTTTTGAAGTGAAACTTCTTTGGCGGCGGTAGAGTGAATTTTTTCATATAGTGGAATCGTGTAACGAAGTTTGCGATTCGAGACTCGTCCAAGTGTAACATTTTTACAGATTAATTGTATTATATCTATTTTAAGACCAGCAAATCAAAACAAACAATTATTTTTATTGGAATAAATGTGGTTGCCTTAGCGTAGCAATATAGATATTTTTTTCAATTAAATTTCCCATAACCATTTATTAATCCTGAAATAATAAATTCGTCAAAAAATGAAAGAGAGCAATGCATTCTAGAACTTAAGTTTCACTTCTAATGCGTGGGAGCCTCACACATTTTTAATAAAAATGCATAAATTCTCACTTTCTTAGGGACATGATGAAAGATTATGCTTAGGTTAGATCGAAAAGTACAAATCTTAATCTAAACTAACTATAACTTTCCCTTAATTTTCTTATGATTGAATTTACCGAGATGGTACAACTGGAATCGTTTTTATAATGTAAAAAGGAACAGTTTAAAACAAATTGCCACTAAATCGGGCAATTAGAAATTAATGGGCCAAATAGTGCAGATTAACCAACCTACATTTTTTGGTACATTGTTAACCCACATTACCTGTTTGACAACTATGATTTGATTGATTAGATTATATATTGTACATTATACATACCTGATGGGGAGGTGAGTTGTACCAAGAAGATGAGTAATCAGGTTGTACGGCGGGCGGCATGTTGATCTGATGGTAGTAACTTAACTCTGGCAACATGTCTCCGTAACTTTGCAACATTGTACTCCTATACAGATCCTCCTTAGGTTTTAGCATCTAAACAAAAACAAAACAACACTGATTAGAATAAAAACACCACCTTGTCAAGGAAGGGAAAATTAAAAACAAACTAAGGTTACACTTATGTTGTAAACATTATTTAATTAAATGTCCTTGATGACATTATGACTATAAATTAATTTGGCATACAATTTTCTTTTTTCTTTCCGGGAAAAATAATTACAGAAAAAACAAATTGTCTCACTTCAACAAGTATTTCTTATTCATTTTCCAAGCGAATATGTTATGAATTTAAATTAAAAATAAACGAACCATCTAGCCTTTCAGGCCCTCATTTACTAGGTTGAATATACACGAACAATCTAGCCTTTCAGGCTCTCATTTACTTGGTTGAAAATACACGAACCATCTAGCCTTTCATTTACTTGGTTGAAAATACACGAACCATCTAGCCTTTCAGACTCTCATTTACTTGGTTGAAAATACACGAACCATCTAGCCTTTCATTTACTTGGTTGAAACTACACGAACCATCAAGCCTTTGAGGCTCTCATTTACTTGGTTGAAAATATACGAACCATCTAGCCTTTGAGGCTCTCATTTACTTGGTTGAAAATACACGAACCATCTAGCCTTTGAGGCTCTCATTTACTTGGTTGAAAATACACGAACCATCTAGCCTTTCATTTACTTGGTTGAAAATACACGAACCATCTAGCCTTTCATTTACTTGGTTGAAAATACACGAACCATCTAGCCTTTCATTTACTTGGTTGAAAATACACGAACCATCTAGCCTTTGAGGCTCTCATTTACTTGGTTGAAAATATACGAACCATCTAGCCTTTGAGGCTCTCATTTACTTGGTTGAAAATACACGAACCATCTAGCCTTTGAGGCTCTCATTTACTTGGTTGAAAATACAGGAACCATCTAGCCTTTCATTTACTTGGTTGAAAATACACGAACCATCTAGCCTTTCATTTACTTGGTTGAAAATACACGAACCATCAAGCCTTTGAGGCTCTCATTTACTTGGTTGAAAATATACGAACCATCTAGCCTTTGAGGCTCTCATTTACTTGGTTGAAAATACACGAACCATCTAGCCTTTGAGGCTCTCATTTACTTGGTTGAAAATACACGAACCATCTAGCCTTTCAGGCTCTCATTTACTTGGTTGAAAATACACGAACCATCTAGCCTTTCAGGCTCTCATTTACTTGGTTGAAAATACACGAACCATCTAGCCTTTGAGGCTCTCATTTACTTGGTTGAAAATACACGAACCATCTAGCCTTTCCGGCTCTCATTTACTTGGTTGAAAATACACGAACCATCTAGCCTTTCAGGCTCTCATTTACTTGGTTGAAAATACACGAACAATCTAGCATTTGAGGCTCTCATTTACTTGGTTGAAAATACACGAACAATCTAGCCTTTCAGGCTCTCATTTACTTGGTTGAAAATACACGAACCATCTAGCCTTTCATTTACTTGGTTGAAAATACACGAACCATCTAGCCTTTCAGACTCTCATTTACTTGGTTGAAAATACACGAACCATCTAGCCTTTCATTTACTTGGTTGAAAATACACGAACCATCAAGCCTTTGAGGCTCTCATTTACTTGGTTGAAAATATACGAACCATCTAGCCTTTGAGGCTCTCATTTACTTGGTTGAAAATACACGAACCATCTAGCCTTTGAGGCTCTCATTTACTTGGTTGAAAATACACGAACCATCTAGCCTTTCATTTACTTGGTTGAAAATACACGAACCATCGAGCCTTTGAGGCTCTCATTTACTTGGTTGAAAATATACGAACCATCTAGCCTTTGAGGCTCTCATTTACTTGGTTGAAAATACACGAACCATCTAGCCTTTGAGGCTCTCATTTACTTGGTTGAAAATACACGAACCATCTAGCCTTTCATTTACTTGGTTGAAAATACACGAACCATCTAGCCTTTCATTTACTTGGTTGAAAATACACGAACCATCAAGCCTTTGAGGCTCTCATTTACTTGGTTGAAAATATACGAACCATCTAGCCTTTGAGGCTCTCATTTACTTGGTTGAAAATACACGAACCATCTAGCCTTTGAGGCTCTCATTTACTTGGTTGAAAATACACGAACCATCTAGCCTTTCAGGCTCTCATTTACTTGGTTGAAAATACACGAACCATCTAGCCTTTCAGGCTCTCATTTACTTGGTTTTGAAAATACACGAACAATCTAGCATTTGAGGCTCTCATTTACTTGGTTGAAAATACACGAACCATCTAGCCTTTCAGGCTCTCATTTACTTGGTTCAACATTGTGTAAATATCCGCTTGTCTTAACAGTTAATTAGACTAAGGGATATTATCAGTACAAAATTAGTTAGTAGACCAAAATTCAAGTTGATGTTAGTTTGTCACTTGATAGATGATCACTTTGATTTAGAGTAATATTTTAATAATTGACCTATTAAGTGACAAATTAACATTAACTTATATTTTTACACGAACCATCTAGCCTTTCAGGCTCTCATTTACTTGGTTGAAAATACACGAACCATCTAGCCTTTGAGGCTCTCATTTACTTGGTTGAAAATACACGAACCATCTAGCCTTTCAGGCTCTCATTTACTTGGTTGAAAATACACGAACCATCTAGCCTTTCAGGCTCTCATTTACTTGGTTGAAAATACACGAACAATCTAGCATTTGAGGCTCTCATTTACTTGGTTGAAAATACACGAACCATCTAGCCTTTCATGCTTTCATTTACTTGGTTCAACAAACACGAACTATCTAGCCTTTCATTTACTTGGTTGAAAATACACGAACCATCTAGCCTTTGAGGCTCTCATTTACTTGGTTGAAAATACACGAACCATCTACCCTTTCATTTACTTGGTTGAAAATACACGAACAATCTAGCCTTCGAGGCTCTCATTTACTTGGTTGAAAATACACGAACCATCTAGCCTTTCAGGCTCTCATTTACTTGGTTCAACATTGTGTAAATATCCGCTTGTCTTAACAGTTAATTAGACTAAGGGATATTATCAGTACAAAATTAGTTAGGAGACCAAAATTCAAGTTGATGTTAGTTTGTCACTTGATAGATGATCACTTTGATTTAGAGTAATATTTTAATAATTGACCTATTAAGTGACAAATTAACATTAACTTATATTTTTAACCAGGATAATGAAAATCACATTATCCACTAAAATGGGCGGGCCATGACCGCTCTCTACCGGGCTAAATTTTTTCAAATGCTTATTAATTGTCAAGCTATGTCCCATAGACGAACTTAGTCGACCACATATTCTTAAAAGGCACGAAAAGATTAACTTATACACAAAATGTTAACTTTATGTTAGTCAGACATGTTTTTGCACGCTATCTCCCGGATTACGTCGAGGATCTTAATATAAAAAAATATGTGTGAGGCTCTCACGCATTAGAAGTTTAAACTTAAGTTCTAGAATGCATTCCTGTCTTTCATTTTTTGACGAATTTATTATTTCATTATTAAGAAATGGTTATGGGAAATTTAATTGAAAAAAAAATATTGCTACGCTAAGGCAACCACATTTATTCCAATTAAAATAAATGTTTGTTTTGATTTGCTGGTCTTTAAATAGATATAATACAATTAACCTGTAAAAATGTTACACTAGGACGAGTCTCGAATCGCAAACTTCGTTACACGATTTCACTATATGAAAAAATTCACTCTACCGCCGCCAAAGAAGTTTCACTTCAAAAAGTTTTTTTTTTTAAAATCTAATATTTATTTATTATTATATACGTTAAAAATACTTTAATCGGAATTTACTGTTTAAGAATTTACTCTGCACTGACTCAACCCAGATAGGATTTAGCACAATAATAATGCGCGGCGCAACAGCCTGACCTAGGCCTGCCAACAAGACATTTGGTACAGGGTATAAATGATCAAATTAAGGATATACTTTAAAAATAAGATAAAAATAGAAATTATTCCACCCTTTGATAAAGTTTGACCCACTCTTTGCGTCAATTATGCGGAGTTGTAAATTGTAGTCGATTATAGGAGCGAGAAAGAGCCCAGCTGATAGAAGTGGAAATAAACTTGGTCAAAGGGGCACATCATTAGTGTTTACATTCCAATGAAAAGCTCATTATAATCGAGTTATTTGTCCTTTCAAGGTCAAGGACGCGACAAAAGCTTATTAGTTACTATTTATCCCGGGAGTGGGAGGGAGGTAAACGAAAGGGAGCATCGGATTCAAAAAGGGAAAGTTAGCGGGGTCGTACAACTCCAAGGAGCCGAGTATTCTTCCCGGAATAAGGTAGTGGGGATAAATATAATAAGGGGTGGGTATTCGGAAAAGCGCGCGCACTGCTGCGTGGGGGGCGACGTTTCGAGTTTTCCCGCCTCTTTCGCCGATTTAGTCGCCGCTCGGTAGCGGAGAAGAAGTGTGTATGTGTCTTCCGGTGGTCGAAAGAGTTTGTCGTGTTATTTTACGCGGAAAATAGAAATGCTTCGTGGTTTATAACGTTTACAAACGAAAACCGGTTTTCACGGTGAAAATTTTCCGGAGGGGTCGTGATTTGTTTTTAATAAAAGCGAAGAAGGGTGGAGGCGGCGACGGGACCGCCACCCCCGGGCCCGGTCTCCATGGCAGCGGCGGGTTGCTAGGGCCGGGGTTGTCGGAGTCGCCGGACATCACACACATCAATAACTGGCCTCCCTTCTCCTTCTCTCCCCCCGGCTCGCTGCCTCCAGGCACCGGGGTCCGACGGTCCGACGACAAGGGTCTCTCCTTGATTATGTACCGCGGGAGTGTCGCGAACACGTCACCTCCCCCACCCACGACACTAGGGACTAGGGTTCAACATTCTGCCTCCGACACGCAGTCACCTCCCTAGTCTCTTCTCACTTCGATAACTCATCTCCGGGCAGGATCGATGCCGTGCTTAGCACTCGCTCTCCCACCTCGGCCTTATCCTGTCTAGAACTACTCACTACACTCATTATTGTCTTCCCAAAAACCGGTCTTGCCAATAATATCTTCCACTACGTCAAGTAGTATGTATATAGTACAACATACGTAAACCCATCTATCCAACAAAATAATAATATACATATATTAGCAAGTATGCACATACTTTTATATCTCAAACTCAACTCATTTAATCATTTTTATGAGAACTCAATACACTTAAGATTTTAAAATGAAAATAAACATGGAATTTTAAGATCATAACATTTAAAAAATGTGCAGATGTATCGTTAGTGCAGTCTTTTAGTTATTATTTCGTACGACCATTAAGTTAAATACCCTATAGAAACGATTTAACAGTGCATCGTTTAGTGCTTTAAATCTTGTTTGCTCAGTCCTTTGAACCTTGGAGTAAATTTTTAATAAGCACATTTAGCTACTGAGGCTGTTGGCCCCTGGGGGCGGGACTAGATTCATTGATCGAAATTACAAAAAGTTCAAGTGAGAAGGTGGTAGATTTTTTGAGGTCCTACCTTCTACTACTCTACTATATCTGAAGCACTAAAGTAAATTTCTCCAAACATATTATAAATTTAACATTTAAGAAAGGTTAATTGATTAAAATCATTATACCAGTTGTTATTTTTAATAACAATTTGAAAAAAATATAAAAAAAGAGAGCTTATTTAAAATGAATGCCTATATTTTTGATCATAGGTTTATTTTAAGCAATAAAATATTTTCTCAGTCGGATATTGTTTTGGCGAAATACAAGATAATAATAGTATTGTATAAAATAGAACTAATATAAAATAGAATTTTAAGTAATAATATACAAATAATCATTGGGGTTGGTAAGGGCCTTGCGCCAAAGGGACTTAGCTCTTTCCAGGAAAAAAATCGGTCCAAGACTATACCAAGACAAACTTTCTCATACACGAGTTCATGATTGTTTAGCCCAGTGTTTTTAATTTATTAGTTTTTGTAGGTACATTTAATTATTAATGAACACTTCATCAAAATGTATCATAAAAATAATTTCTCCTCGGCGGGGAATCGAACCCGGCCTCTCTCCGTCCGCGTTTAAAGCTATTTTCTCGGGAATTAGATTTTTTCCGGGAAAACGACTTATATCGTTAGATTCGTATTAAAATGGACTGCATTTTAGAATTGTTAAATATTTTTTTTAATCTTCTGTCGTCTAGGAGACGCGTGGAGCCTAAACTGCATGGTCAATTTTGACGAAATTTTATTTCAGAGAGAGACAGGGTTTGATTCCCCACCAAGGAGAAGTTATTTTTATGATAAATTTTGATGAAATGTTCAATAACAATTAAATATACCTACGAACACTCGAAAATTAATAAATGAAAACACTGGGCTAAGTAGTTATGAACTCATATATGAGAAAGTTTGTCAGAGTTGTCTCGGACAGAGTTTTTATTTTCTTATAATAAAAAGA
Source organism: Gerris lacustris (assembly GCA_951217055.1). Classification (NCBI taxonomy): domain Eukaryota; kingdom Metazoa; phylum Arthropoda; class Insecta; order Hemiptera; family Gerridae; genus Gerris; species Gerris lacustris. The sequence continues at coordinate 27,347,205 of OX578276.1, forward strand.
GGAAGTATTGTGGTGGTGCGAAAATTCGATCTTGAGATTTTGAAGGATTTACACGTTTTGAGGGGACCTCAACCCTGAGTCCAAAAAAGTGGTTTTTAAAATATGTCTGTCTGTCTGTCGTCTGTGCAGACGCGTGGAAAGAACAAAGTTTGTTTGAATTGTCTCGGAGAGTTGTTTTTTGCTTCCGAGCTTAACGAAAGTAACGGAAGCTATGTGATCGTTCTCGCATGAACGAAAATATTTAATGTCTCCGATTTCAAAAATTCCAAAACAGAAATCCGTTTCAGACATCAGGGAACATTTTTGGTTCTGTGTCTGTCGGTCTAATGCTCAATTTTTGCGTACCAACATATCTTAAAAACTACACGTCCGATTTTAGTGAAATTTGTATGGTAGGTCATAATCAGCCAATAGTTGGACCCGCATAAAGTTTCAACCTTTTGCGCTTATTTGTTTCTCACAAACATACATATATTTACACCTATAGCTTCAAAAGTACTTTTCTGATTTGTATGAAACTTTTATAGTTTATCGAAAGTAACACGCAGATAGCCCCAGATTAATTTGAACCGTCTGCGCTCTTTAACTTATGCTAAATTGATACTTTGATTCATGTAGAAAATCAAAATAATTTTGAAAGATTAAAAAAAACCGGGGGAAATAGTTAAACAATAGACAATAAATGGCTTGTAAAAGCATAAAATCAATCAAGTACGTGATAGGATGCGAGGAAGCTATGTGCCACACCAATTAGTCTATTTTTAATTATGTTTTAAGGGGTGTTTTAATAAAAACTATTTTTTTTTATTAAAACACCCCTGAATACACAATTAAAAGAGAACATCATTCAAAATTAAAGGGGGCAGCAACAAATATGGATTGTTTATTATTCATTCAATCAAAACATTATGCGTTCATTCAAAGCATTAGTCGTTCATTAAAAGCATTAGTTGTTCATTCAAAACATTACTTGTTGATTCATAACATTCTCGGGTGGGGGGAGGGGGATTCATGTTCCGGTGTCCACTCAGCTTCATGAAGGAAATTTATAGAAATCTTGTAAAAGACGCTTTGGTATACCTTGCACATTTTGGGCTGTTTATAAAAAAGGGGGATTATTTTTTAAAATCAAGAAAACTACAGAATGTATTCACTAGTCACCTCCAGAATGTCTTCACTAGTCACCTACAGAATGTATTCACTAGTCACCTCCAGAATGTCTTCACTAGTCACCTACAGAATGTATTCACTAGTCACCTCCAGAATGTCTTCACTAGTCACCTACAGAATAAATTCACTAGTCCCATACAGAATGTATTTACTAGTCACCTATACAGAATGTATTCACTAGTCACCTACAGAATGTAATCACTAGTCACCTACAGAATGTATTCACTAGTCACCTACAGAATGTATTCACTAGTCACCTCCAGAATGAATTCACTAGTCACCTCCAGAATGTCTTCACTAGTCACCTACAGAATGAATTCACTAGTCCCATACAGAATGTATTGACTAGTCACCTACAGAATGTATTCACTAGTCACCTACAGAATGAATTCACTAGTCACCTCCAGAATGTCTTCACTAGTCACCTCCAGAATGTCTTCGCTAGTCACCTACAGAATGAATTCACTAGTCCCATACAGAATGTATTTACTAGTCACCTACAGAATGAATTCACTAGTCCCATACAGAATGTATTTACTAGTCACCTATACAGAATGTATTCACTAGTCACCTACAGAATGTATTCACTAGTCACCTATACAGAATGTATTCACTAGTCACCTACAGAATGTATTCACTAGTGTCACCTACAGAATGTATTCACTAGTCACCTCCAGAATGTCTTCACTAGTCACCTACAGAATGAATTCACTAGTCCCATACAGAATGTATTGACTAGTCACCTACAGAATGTATTCACTAGTCACATACAGAATGTATTCACTAGTCATCTACAGAATGTATTCACTAGTCATCTACAGAATGTATTCACTAGTCATCTACAGAATGTATTCACTAGTCATCTACAGAATGTATTCACTAGTCACCTACAGAATGTATTCACTAGTCATCTACAGAATGTATTCACTAGTCATCTACAGAATGTATTCACTAGTCATCTACAGAATGTATTTACTAATCACCTTTTTACTTTTAGTGGTTCACTTCACAAAGATAATTCCTCGTGCATTTTGAATAACTGGATAGGGTTGCACTTAACAAACATGTTTCACATTTTAATGATGAATATAAAGGTAGAAAAAATGTTAACAAAAAATACAAGCTTGCAAAAAGTAACGTAAATTTGTTTGTTTTTTGAAATGAATAATTTTCATCTCATACGGTCACCCCTTACTTTTGTTTCATATCTCAGCTTAGATAAACAAACTAAAATACTATCGATATTATCACAAAGAGGAAAACAGTAACAAGCTACGCCTTTCTAAATAGTATAACACAAATACTATTTCTCCTTTTCGATTGTATTTGGATTACTGTGAGATTTACAATAAGGTTGGATAGGATGGGTTTGACGGTGATAAGGCCTTGATCTCAGTGTCATGTTAAAGCTGACGACATGTAGGCCAAGTCTGCCAATATGGAGGGAGGGCCGGAAGATGTGACGTCACGTGTATTCAAACACCATGGGAACGCAACCTGGTTGTGTCTCCGAGGGGCTACAATTACTTGCGACGGAGTTCAGAGGTCCCTGCTTTATTTGCCAACATAACAACTAAACACTCGTTCATATAAACTCAGATACATAAAGCATGCTAAACAAGTAAATCAACAATTGTAATGATCAAAATTGATTCTAACCTATTAACGTTGAATTCTGCTTTATATGGATACATACGTAGGAATAACGAATATCTAATACCTAATTTAAAATTAGTTTTCTCTATCGAGTATTTCACAAACATATACTCATGTGAAGCAAAATAGCTAATATAGATTGGTTTCATAAACTTTTTATACATACCCATAATGCGTAAAGGTGCGTTTACACCTGATATTTATTGCATGATATATTTATGTTAGACAGAAATTTATGTCTGAGATTTATGTTTCTACTCTCAGCTATAAGTGTCGACACTTCTATAATTAGAATAGAATAGAATTTTGGGGTCCTCCCACAACTTCCATTGGAGGTACACGTAGGCGTAGGCGTTTAGTGTGGCCTATATAGGAGTAAAAATTGGTCATGGGATAACAATATTCAAAAAAGGGGACCACTACAATAAAAATATGTCATATAGGGTAAGAGTATTGCTGAATGAGGATCACTACAATAAAAATATGTCATATAGGGTAAGAGTATTGCTGAATGAGGATCACTACAATAAAAATATGTCATATAGGGTAAGAGTATTGCTGAATGAGGATCACTACAATAAAAATATGTCATATAGGGTAAGAGTATTGCTGAATGAGGATCACTACAATATAAATATGTTACAGAGGGTAAGAGTATTGCAGAATGGGGATCACTACAATAAAAATATGTTACAGAGGGTAAGAATATTGCAGAATGGGGATCACTACAATAAAAATATGTTACAGAGGGTAAGAATATTGTAGAATGGGGATCACTACAAAAAAAATATGTCATATAGAGTAAGAGTATTGCAGAATGGGGATCACTACAATAAAAATATGTTACAGAGGGTAAGAATATTGCAGAATGGGGATCACTACAATAAAAATATGTTACAGAGGGTAAGAATATTGTAGAATGGGGATCACTACAAAAAAAATATGTCATATAGAGTAAGAGTATTGCAGAATGGGGATCACTACAATATAAATATGTTACAGAGGGTAAGAATATTGCAGAATGGGGATCACTACAATAAAAATATGTTACAGAGGGTAAGAATATTGTAGAATGGGGATCACTACAAAAAAAATATGTCATATAGAGTAAGAGTATTGCAGAATGGGGATCACTACAATAAAAATATGTTACAGAGGGTAAGAATATTGCAGAATGGGGATCACTACAATAAAAATATGTTACAGAGGGTAAGAATATTGCAGAATGGGGATCACTACAATAAAAATATGTTACAGAGGGTAAGAATATTGTAGAATGGGGATCACTACAAAAAAAATATGTCATATAGAGTAAGAGTATTGCAGAATGGGGATCACTACAATAAAAATATGTTACAGAGGGTAAGAATATTGCAGAATGGGGATCACTACAATAAAAATATGTTACAGAGGGTAAGAATATTGCAGAATGGGGATCACTACAATAAAAATATGTTACAGAGGGTAAGAATATTGTAGAATGGGGATCACTACAAAAAAAAATGTCATATAGAGTAAGAGTATTGCAGAATGGGGATCACTACAATAAAAATATGTTACAGAGGGTAAGAATATTGCAGAATGGGGATCACTACAATAAATATATGTATTTGAGATTAATTTCCCGCGTTGTCTCCAAAAGACCGAGGACTTAAAAGAATTCATGATAAGCCAATTTGATTAATTTTATTTGATATCAATAAAATACAAATGAAACTCATCTTGTTATACAAATAGATTATAATATGCAGGATTTAACACAGTTAACTGAATATAATGTGGAAAAAGGTAGTAAAAGTCCATTAAAGTTGGATTGACTGAGGAATTATTTATGTGATAATCTCATTTGTCCACAAAAGGGGAAAAGGAGGAAGGGGAGCGTGAAAAAGAGGGGGTGGTTTGATATTTTCAGCAAATATAAACTCACCCTTCAGAGTTGCATTAAATATACAGAGTTTGTCGGTCGTATCATTCTTAAATGCCTCGGTGAAAAGCGGCCCCTGTTTGGAATATTAATGATGTGACCATTAATATAATTTTCTCCGCTAACTAATAGAGACAAGCCATCACACATCAAACCGTTTAAAGCTTCTAATATAATTTGATTTTGATCTTGTTTCATGTCAGACGTTAAATGCTTTTCAATTAACCTGTTTATAGCAGGTAATTTTATTCAACCATTTCTTAACTAACCATTTCTAACTAAGTTAAAAAATTAACTTTTTTTAATCTCTACCATCTAAATAAAAAAACTAAAACAACATGTTCGATTCCCACGCAGGAGAAGTTATTTTTATGATAAATTTTGATGAAATATTCAATAATAATTAAATGTACCTACAAAAACACGAAAACTAATAAATGGAAAACACTGGGCTAAGTAATTATGAACTCATATATATGAGAAAGTTAGTCTGAGTTGTTCTCGGACCGATTTTCTCTATTAATCAGGGTTTCTTAAGCTTATTTAATTTTATTATTTTCTCTTATTAATTATAATTAATTTAATTATAAAATATAAATGTATTCGTGTGTGATGTACCTAGAATAATTAAATATTTATATAAATATAAAATTATTTTGTCTGTACAGTGATCAAAATTGCAAAATTTTGGATAATTTTTTGTTTCGTACGTCCTTAAAACCGAATCCGGCCATAACTTTTTTCGTATATGTATGCAAGTGTGTATGTGTGTGTGTCTGTGTGACCACCGGTCTGACTTTCGCGCAAAACTGATGGCTTAAAGAAATCGATATTTTTTTTCGCTGATGACTTAAAGAAATTGGTGAGCGCAAACATCATGTTGTAGACTTGGCTTCATCGAAAAATATTGAGTAGAACCAAAGCTTTTAGCTATTTTATAATCATCATGGATGATCAACCGTTCAGCGTCGGTTCGGCCGTTCATCGTCGGTCTGGCCTTGTTCAGACTTGCGCGCAGTATGAATACGCACTCGCTAGGCTCAGCTCGCATCGCTCGGTCTCGCGGGAAGTGTATAAGACGCCTTATATTCTATTAATTTATTCCATTATTGTAAAGATGATATATTAGGTTCTTATAGAAAGAGCATTAGCTAAGAGGAAAGAGGCAAGCAAGACAAATGGTCGTCTTCAATATTTATTAATTCAACAACCACTTTCATAAAGAGCCACTTATTATTTTTTCCCCCTCTTTATCGCACTTGTTCCTTTAATAGGCAATAAATTAATCATTTTTTTTTTTTTTTATCTCTTAAAAAAATATAATTTATTATTATTCCTATTTGATATTATAAGATATAGTCCTTACTTATGTGGATTTCAGTCTCAAAATATTCGTGCTTTTTTTTATTATCATTATTTCAAGTTTCTATGGCATTGCGCAGTATGACGATTTAATAAAACAACTTTTTAACCAACCTAAATGTACATCCAACTAAATATTTCCTTACCAATCTGGCTCTTCTGTAGACTGTTACTCTCCAAGGGGGTAACGATCTAAAGAATTGCTTATTTATTATTATGAATAGGCTCATTCGGTGGCGCACCTAGGATTATTTTCTGGGGGGGGGGAGGGGGGGGGGGACCCAAACCATTATAGATTCGTGACCAGGGGGGGGGGGGTTGTATGGGTATGTATAATCCATTAAAATACACTTACATCGTTTTCCTCACAAGTATTTCCTATAAGTAAGAGGTATTTTCTTGAAGGTTCTAGGGGGGGTCCAGCCCCTTCAGCCCCCATCGTGGGTTCGCTACTGGACTCACTAGACTTCAATATCTTACAGTTTTATACAGTTTATCGGCTTATGACTTTGTGCTCTGAATTCAAAAAGTGGTTAGAACAGAAGGAACCAAAATGTTAATTTTTCTTCATTCTTATCAGAGCAATTGTTTCTAGAAGCCAACAGGTGACATCAACTCAGAGGACTGTTTTAAAGTTGTAACCGTTATTATTTATTTTATATTTTAGAATTTTGAAATAAATCTAGCTGAATAGAATAGAAGTTATATTATTTTTATGAAAAAAATTGTAGATTTACCGAACATTTCGGAGAAGTGTATCTCCTTCTTTAAGGTATAAGTAAGAATGATCGTATCACGAAGAAGGAGATAAGCATATCCGAAACGTTTGGTAAATTTACAATTTTAATTTTCACTTTTGGCTGGTCCTCTCTATCCTTAATTTTTTTGTTTAATTCCTAGGGTAGCCACACAGTTATTATTTTCAATTGTTTAAACTGCCAATTTTAACAAATATATATATATTTTAAATTAATATAATTCACGTAAACTAACATTAAAATAGAGATAAAGTTATGCAATGACGCAAAAGTTCGATTATGGATTAATACATTTTAAGATATCCAGAGTTCAAAAATGTCTTGGTTTACAAAAATAGGTATTTCTGTCTGTCTGTAGTCTGTGCAGACAGACAGAGCTACTGAGAGATAAAATACATTTGATTTAGCTGACAATTGAAATGTAAACAATCCCTGTTAAACTTTTTTTTTTTTTATCAATTTTGAAGTTTGAGTTTTATTTATCCCGAGTAAGTTTAATTTATCATGAATAAGTTTCATTTTATCATGAGTAAATTTCACTTATCACGAGTAAGTTTTATTTTATCATGAGCAAGTTTCAAAATCACGAGTAAATTGCATTTATCCTATTTTACGATTTTGGTAGTATTCATACTACGGAAAGATTACATTTTAATTTAAATCAAATTATAATTATTATTAACTACGGGAAACAGACAGAGAAAAATACACTCCAGCGCTGGAATTTGAACCACAGGCCTCTATATTTCCAGTATAGCGCTCTACCAACTAAGCTACGCAGGAGAATGATTTTCTCTGACGTTATTGAAACCTTGTCCCGAATTTAAGCTTTCAATTTTCCACAAATCTGAGAAGTCAACATTAATGACATAGAACTAGACCGAGAAATAACGCTTATAATTATAAAGTACCCAATTAGTACCTGTACCTAGTACAATCAATTAGAAATTCATATTTTACGATAATAATTAATTAAAGCTTATAATTTATAATTATAAGCGTTATTTCTCGGTCTAGTTCTATGTCATTAATGTTGACTTCTCAGATTGGTGGAAAATTGAAAGCTTAAATTCGGGACAAGGTATCAATAACGTCAGAGAAAATCATTCTCCTGCGTAGCTTAGTTGGTAGAGCGCTATACTGGAAATATAGAGGCCTGTAGTTCAAATCCCAGCGCTGGAGTGCATTTATCATGAATAAGTTTCATTAATCATGAGTAAGTTTAAAAATCTCGGTCAATAAATTTTAGATAAGGAAAATTTTATAATGAACTGTATCCGTAAACATAGCAAGTTTGAAGTGATGTTTAAGGCAATAACTATGCTTTAAATGCATGGCGCTATTTGCAATATTGTATCATCTTTTTTATTTTAAACTTACAAAAAACTCGTTATCTAATCAGATAAGAGGAATAACCTTGACTCTATAAAGGTCTTTTATTCCTCCAACTAGTGTGTAAGATAAAATACAAGAGTGTGAGTGGGGTAAAGTTGGAAGATATTCGGTCTCTAGGTTGTAAAGAGGAAACGGGACAATGGTCATACTGGAGAGACTCGTGCTCAAGTGATAAAGCTAAAACGGTCGGTAGAGTTTAGTATAGTATCAAAGTGTAGTAAATAGACAAAGATAGGGCAAGGCCTGCTGGGGTAAGTGACACTAGTGGGGGAGTTGATGTGACGTTCTCATCTCCCCTCCCAATACTCAGCTACGTTTAGCTACGATCCAGCCGCTCGCCACTCCTCACCTTGCTTAACTACAATCCCTAATAACACTTGTTATTCACTTCACAACACTAAATTCAAATAAGTCTTTAACTGTTCAACCGAAAACTAACGTAATTACCCTTGTTTTCAACCAGAAACATTTCATTTCAACCATTGTACCCCTTAATAAATCATTTGGTTAATATAGCAACATGCTGTAATCCAAGTATTAATTTGTAGTCCACTTGTACAAAGCATTTCAAGCATTATAACTTACAATGCACCAATCACAGACAAGATATAGATTCTCTTTGACGTTAAGCATCCTTATCAATTAGTATTAGATAAAAATACTGACTCGACAAACCCGAGATATCGTTGTCATCAAGAACAACCCTGTAGATTATTAAAAATCCTATTTTGACTATTCAAAAGCCATGGGTTTAAGACATGGTTAAATTAGTACAAATAAACTACCATTTTTCTAGGTGACATGACCAAGATGTTGGACACCCTTTAAATTTAAATAATGGAAACCATATTTGAGAATTTCGCTTACTAGCTTACAGAAGGTAACGGAAGCTGTGTTGTGCTGGTATGAGAGAATATTTTATACCTCCGATTTCAAAAATTCCAAGAGAGAAATACGTTTCAGACATCAGGGAACATTTTTGGTTCCGTGTCTGTCTGTCAGTCTGTCACTCAATATTTGTGAACCAACATATCTTAAAACGTACACGTCCGATATTAATGAAATTTGAATAGTAGGTCATAATTAGCCCAATGTTGGTCCCATATAAGTTTAAACCTTCTGCGCTCATTTGTTCCTCTTCCACATGCGGACAAACATACAATTTATTTACACCTATAGCTTCAAAAGTACTTATATATGATTTGTGTGAAACTTATATGGTTTATCGAAAAAAAACCGCAGATAGCCCCAGATTAATTTGAAGCACAGACGCAGACGTCTGTGCTCTTATACTTTTGCTAAATTAATACTTTAATTCATGTAAAAAATCAAAACAATTTTGACAGATTAAAAAAAAAGGGGGAAACAATTAAACAAATTAGACAATAATGGTTTGTAAAAGCATAAAATCAATAAAGTACGTGATAGGATACGAGGAAGCTATGTGCCACACCAATTGGCAGTCTATTTATTTAACTTCACAATATTTTAGAGTTTTTAGGGGTAGCATATTTAATTAATTATATGTTCAACAAGTAGGGAAGAAGATACTACAAATTTGTGACATTATTTTTATAAATTTATTATATTATAAACAATAAATTAATAATTAGTCTGAATGTTATGAAGGTTTAAGTAATTATTTTATATGGTCTACCCACAATTTAATTTTATATTATGTAGAACTGACCTTTATATCATGAAAATGTTAATCTCTATAGACTCCCTAAGATTATCTCTCTCTCTCTCTCTATCTCCGTTATATATAATATATATATATATATATATATATATATATATATATATATATATATATATATATATATATATATATATATATATATATAATTTTGTAAAAATTGTTTTCTTGTAAACAAAAACTAGAGTAATTAATAACGCCTGACATTTTCTTACGCCTTAAGAATCAGTTTAAAAAAGTCAAAAATACAATTTTAAATATCTATAGGTTTGTTCTTATTGAAGACAATCAGCAAAACTCCCCTTAATGTTGCTACAGCCTAATGACTTAAAAATGGTTTAAAGTTTTAAAAAAAATAAAAGACTCAGTAGAATATATAAGTATATATATACTCAAGACATCCTATTCGTGTTGTTTTAATAACTCAAAACATCAAAAAAGGAGAAAAAAAAAGTCAATATTAAAAAGAAACTGGTTAATCTTTGAAACAAGGAATGAATAGTAATTACTGTGTCCTTTGAAAAAAAGAAGTGAGAAGTAAAAAAAAAAGAAAAAAGATTGGGCATAAGAGTCCCTCTAACATGTCACTAATTTGTCAGGTATTTTAAGTCAAGGTCGTGTCCTCTGTGATTGGTCCACTGGGTATTGTTGGGAGAAACACAGGACCTATTAAGAGGGCCCCAAATGAATTTAGTCGGTCTTTTTTTTTGTTTGACCGCTTAGTTCTTTAATTTCAAAGTATTAGGATGGAATGTTAAAAAGATTGTTTGGATGTAGCTCAAGTTTATACGTAATATAATTTTGTAGTTTAGAGAATTATTGGCGATATACGTACGTAATTTCAGTTCTGATATAGAAGTTAAATCCTAAAATGCTAACCTAATATTTTGGGCACTGAGTGCTGCTCTATGTATTTTTTTACGCACACGCGGTACAAATCACAAAATGTAATTTGCTTTTTAGCAATTTATATATATATATATATATATATATATATATATATATATATTTTTTTTTTTTTTTAATTATTTATAATATTTTTTAGTGTTTATATATTATTTATTATTATTAAATTGTCTGCCAATTGGAGAAGCATATAGATTCCTCATTCCTCGCGTCCTATATCGTATACTTTAATGATTTTATGCTTTTACAACATATTTTTGTCACATTTATTTAATGTTCCATCGTTTATAACATCTGTCAAATTTGTTTTACATGAATTAAAGTTTCAATTTAGCAAAATTTAAAGATCGCAGACTGCTAAAATTAATCTAGGGCTATCTGTGGGTTACTTTTGATAAAGTATAAAAGTTTCATACTCTAGGGCTAATTATGACCTACCATCCGAATTTCATTAAAATCAGACTTTTTAAGATGTTTTGGTTCTGCAAAAATTGAGCGACAGACCGACAGACAAGGCACGGAACCCAAAATGTTCACTGATGTCTGCTGCGCATTTCAGTCTTGGAATTTTTTATATCAGAGACATACAAATTTATCGTTCTGCGGAACGATTACATAGGGTCCGCTACCTTTGGTAAGCTCGGAAGCAAAAATAGGAGATATAATGTTATTAATTAATAATGATAACAATATTAATACAATGGAAATCAAATCACAATACAAAACATTTGATTAGGTATAAATACAAAATATAATAAAACAATAATAATAGTAAACTAGCCTCTAATTTACACTATTTTCTTCGAGTTATCTCTATGTTTTTATAGGACACTTGCAAGTAACATTAGGCGATATTTCGTTTTGATAAAGTAAAATATTTTTTTATTTTTTTGGGTTCTTAAATGTTTTATTGTCCATAGTTCTGAAAAATAAAACTTAATAATAGTGTACAACAATACATATTTACGTATCATATTATGATTAATAGCAATTATATTTACAAATATATAAATATATTTATGTATTTTTTTCAAGGAAAGGAAAAAATGTGAATGACCTTACATTTAAACGGGAAAACTTCAAAGTGGAATTTGAAAGATGAAAACTTTTCGTATTATAACCTTAACTTTAAAAGTTATTAAAACAGTTATATAATAACAAAACAACAAAGTTACCTGATTTTAAATTCAGCAGGCAAGGTTGTTTACATCAGGTGGTTCAACCACCTTTATCCCCCCTCCAGCTTTCACTTCAATTACCTTTGTGTTATCAAATTAAAAACTTATTAAAATTTATAAAATTATATTTTGACATTTTTAAAAAAAAAGTTTTCCCTAATACTATTATAAAAGTTTCAAGAAAGTTAATTTAGCTAATAGTGTATAATTTCTATTATAACTTTTCCATAACAGATAATATTTAACTATAGCAAAATATAACTTATGAATAAGAGATCTAAATGAAAATAGTGTGCCAATTTATGTGGCACATTAGCTTCCTAGCGTCCTATTAACGGACGAATGGTCACATGAAATTTTGGATCTATTTCGATTCCCAGTGGGATGACATTTATTTGTAAGTGATAATATTACTTGAAATTAATATAAGACGACCTGTAATCTACTTTCGAAACAACCATGGAAAATTCTTTAAATTCAGACGAGCACTTTTTAAGGTACAGGTTATAATATGGTATAGGTCAATGTAGGTTTGTGCGCATGTGGAAGAGAAAGAAATGGGGGCAGAAAGTTGATACTTATATGGGACCAACAATGGGCTAATTACAACCTACCACACAGGTGTAATTGAGTGAACATATAGGTGTAAATAAATGTATGTTTGTGCACGTTTAAAAGAGGAACAAATATGCCAAAGGGTATAATCTTTTATAGAACCAACAAACGCACGGAAAAAATAAAATCGGAAAAGTAATTTTTAAGATATGTTAGATCGCAAAAATTGAGACATACAGACATAGAACTAAAAATGTTCCCTGATGTCTGAAACGGATTTCTGTCTTGGAATTTTGAAATCGGAGAGATAAAAAAAAAATCGTTTTCCTACTAGCGGCAGCAAAATTACGCATTATTGAACTGTTTTTAGGCATGAAAGTATAATTTCTCTGAGGTTTCAAGAAAACTTTACAATACGCAGCAAAATACGATTTTGCTGCCTAGGCGGCAAAATCGAATTTTGCTGAGGATTCTTCCAGGCTAAGCCACGCCCACATTCCCCGCTACAAATAAATAAACAATCAACCTTATCTTTTATATTATCTTTAACCTAAATTATTTGAACAATTTACCTTAAAAATATTACGAATTTATAAAAAAAGGTTTATTAATACTTATTATAGATTATATTTATAAAATATAAATGGAGTAAAAAGATAAAAATATTACAAAAAAATAGTAGGTAGGTCTTAAAATAATCATAAATAATTGAATTAGTGGCAACACTGCAGGCTCTTCTATTATCATCATTTTGTTTTGTTTTTACTGTATTTCTGTCAATTCATTTTTTTGTAATTGTAATATTTGATATAGTTTCTTGTTTTTGTTTTTTTTTAATTTGAATAGTTCAATAATAGTATTTGTTAAGTAAGTAAGTATTATGAAATGAATATTATTTATAGGAAACATTTTTCTGCCGCCAGTAGGAAAAATATTGTATGCAACAAGGCAGCAAAGGAAACATTTCTGCCTCATATTGATATATTGCCTGCCTCGGCTTCGCCTCGGCAGTCAATCGGATAAATTACCTGCCTCGGCTTCGCCTCGGCAGTTAATTTCCATAGCCTGACCTCGCCTCCGGCTCGGAGGCTAACTTAATCATTCGTCAGAAAAATTCCATTTTGCTGCCTAGTTACATAAATAACTATCTTCAGAACGATGACATATAGCTTTCGTTTTATTCGGTAAGCTCAAAACCAATAAACAAATACTGCCACTTAAGATAAGACACAGAAAATTTAAAGTGCTATATTTTAGTCAAAACTAGTTTGACTAAGGAAGGTTTTTAGGTTTTTTAGGTCTGACTAGTCAATATAGGTTTTTATAAAAGGGCTTTGCGAAAACTTGTTCTAACTGAAAATTTCTAGATTTAACCTATTTAGGGTTTTGCCGGTAACATATCTAGATATAAACTTTACTATAAATCCCTTAGGGATGAATAAAGTTGTAAAAAAATACTTGTTTAAAATGGTTGTAATAAATCTTAGTGTTTTATCTTTTCTATCAGCTCGGGGGGAAAGTGAGGACATCCGACTATGTCCCCTTCTGTTCAAACCCGGGGCCCCGGAAGAACCCTTTTTTCTTTTATGAAGAAACAAACTAATAAAAAAAGGGTAAGCTATCCCTTGATAATAACGCTTCTTAAATATATATATATATATATATATATATATATATATATATATATATATATATATATATATATATATATATATATATATATATATATAAACGTACACATATAAGAAGTAAATATATCCTTCTTTTATGATTCATAACACTACGTATGAGCATAAACAATATATAATTACATTGACCAATATTGCTTCTGGCATATAAATTATTAATATCAATAATATATTTTCCGAGCTTACCGAAAGTTAAAGAAGACTGTTCTGAAGAACGAAAAGTTTTTATGTCTTCGATTTAAAAAAAAATCTAAGACAAGAAAATTTTTTAGAAATCAGGGAATAATTTTGGTTCGGTGTCTGTCTGTCGGTCTGTAGCTTAATTTTTGGGAGTAAGAGAGGAATCAGTAGGAGAGGAATCATCCTAAAGAAACAATAATAACTCAAAATTAGTTAATTTTATTACAGTTTTCTTGGAAGAAACTTTAATTTACTTTTTTTTAAGGTTATTACTGTTTTCTTTGGGTTTGTCTTCTCTCTATATATATGTGTGTCACATATAATGTGTCGCAAATTTACTAATTTTGAGTTATTATTGTTTTCTTTGGGACGTGCGATGAATGACATGTTCCACAGCTCATATTTTAAAATCTACTGGCCCTATTTTAAGGAAATTTGGATGTTGGGTCATAATTAGCCCATTGTTTTAAACCTTCTGCACCCATTTGGTTCTCTTTCACATGCGCTAACATACATTTATATACTCCTATATCTTCAAAAGTACTCATCTGATTTTTATACAATTTGAATGGTTTGTTGAAAGTAGCCAGAAGATAGACCCAGATTGATTCCAACCGTCTACACCCTTTACATTTTGCTAAATTTATACTTTAACTCTCAATTGCTCGCTTATCGAAGACATTTTGAGATGTGAAGTTCGCAATACGTTTCCTATTTTGGGGCAAAATAAATTTAACTTGTATACCAAATTTCAAATCTATAGCTACAATGGTGGTGGAGCGGGTGGTGTGATTTGAGATGCGACGGACGGACAGACGAACTACCAAAAGCAGTAAGGGTTTCTAGGACGACCTCGAAACCCTAAAATCAACTTTATGTTAAATCTGCTACTTTAAATTTATTAAAATAATTAAACATAGAAATGATGATGCTGCTTTAAAAAGAAAATATCAAAATAAATGCATTTTTTACTTTTCCTCACTATCTATAGTAGGAAAAGTATTGTTTTCACCAAAAAATTTATTTCGACATTTCAACGGAATTATCCGTTTTGGGTGTTTTTAAGACCTCCTGAGTGGTTTTCAGCATGACGTCTGTATGCATGTATGTATATGTATGTATGTGTGTATGTGTGTTATCATCGTAGCGCCCAAGGTATTTAACCTAGAGAGTTGAAACTTGGCAGAAAAATCAGTCCTTTCCTGTAGTGGTGCCGCCCGGAAAATCAACTTTTTCCGCCATCTTGAACCCAGTTTGCTGAGTCAGCAAAAAATTAAAAAAAATCATAATAAATCGAAAATGGATGGTCCTGGTGGACAAACAAGCCCACCAAATTTCATTTTGATATTGGCCGCCATTTTAAAGTTATCAATTTTTGAATTTTTCAACTTTGACGGTTAATAATACCTACCGAAAGTATAAATAGGTTTTTGACGTATAGCATATTGTTGGAACCGAAAAGAAATTAAGGAACAAATATAAAAAAAGCCGATGAAATTCCATTAATTAGTTTAAAAGTTATAAGCGAATATAATTATTTATTAGTGCGATAATTTTGATGACGTCAAAGTTTGTTTATATCTGTCAAAATACCGCCAAATAACTTCAAATAATTAAATAAAATATAGGTATTAAAAATAAGTTGTTTTTTTTAAGAATGATAATAAACCAGTTTGTTCAGAACGGTCACCCATCCAAGTACTGACCACGTCCAATACTGCTTCCTCCTGCTGCTTCACAGCAGGAGAGGCCACTTTAGTGGCCTCTGAAGTGAGGAAAAGTTCCGAGGTTTGTACCCGATTTTTTTTTTAATATTGTTTTTGTTTCTTTTTTTTAAAAAACGTACTTTACTTTGACGTAAAAAAAATCAATCTAGGTGCTATAACCTTTTCTTTCAGATGTTATAAATATAAATTGTAGCGTTACTACATATAAATTAAAAGTGTCAAGTTAAATTTAATAATGATATAAAATTGAAATATTATGCTTAACATCAATTGCTTATAAAGTGTGAAAATTCCTTCAAAATGATCAAAAGAGTCAATGAAGTGCAATTATGAATGAAATACCAACATCATTATACAAGGCAGAGATCAAAAGATTTCTACTCCAATAGAAATAAAGGATATGTAAAGCCTGTTGAGGAGGGGGAGGGGGGGGGGGGGGGGGGGTTGGATTGATTTAGTTAATGGAATGGTGTTTAGTTGAGGGTTAAAATATTTAATTAAGTGTGGTTAGATTAGAGAGGGAGGGGGTAGCAAGCCTACCTCAATCTGGTTTTATTAATTGCTGATTAGAACTGGCTACCGACTCAGAACCCCAGATACTCCATCAGAATCCTTCCAGCTTCCGCATCATTTATTATTTAATGTAAATAGGCACTATGCGTAAGAGATGGAATCGACAATAGCGCGCGAGGTGACGCCTAGTGCAAGCTTTCCTAGTTCTAGAGTTTAAACGCACGAATTTCCTCTCAGTTTATTTTCATTTACCTTTTTAATTTTTTTATTTGGTAAAACCAAAAAAAGAAACCCTTATAGTTTTGTTCCTGTGTCTGTCTGTCACTCTGTATGGTTTTATAATAACTTTCGAATCAAAAGAGATACAAACATGAATCTTTGCAGTATTAAAGATGGTTTTGACGCGCACACAGGAAAAATTATGGCGAACTTAAAATTATCAGCTGTTCAAATCCAATTCAGGTCACGTGAAAAACATTTTTTTAAACATTTTGAGTGGGGTATCAAATTATAGGGTATTGAAGAGTAGATAACAAAAATATATAGCAGTTGTGGAAAGTGGTTAATTTGTCATGCCATTTTCTCAAATAACATTAAAATTTAGCGTGCCCCCCCCCCCCCAAAAAAAACAAACTACATTTCTGCTGTTACCTACTAAAAATATAAAAAATATGGAAAATGTGCGATCTGATGGGCCAAAGAAAAAATAAGATTAGTAATTTGATCTGATTAACTAGTAATCCAAAATGGCGGATAATTCCTGTCACGGGTAAATTTTTATTTTTTTAATTTTGAGTGGGATATCAAATGAAAGGTATTAAAGAGTAGATTACAAAAATATATAACACTTGTGGAAAGTGTTTAATTTTGCATGCCATATTTTCAAAAAACATAAAAATTTTGCGCCCCCCCCCCCCCCCCCCCACTTACTAAATAATTTCATGTTCACAATACCAACGGAACTATTTTTATCTACGATTGATACGAAATATAAACATTATATCTCTGTTTAGATGCGTAGAAAGTGATTATTTACGTACTTGTATTCATTGCGCATGCGCGTCTAATAGTTCTGAACAATTCCTCTTTTTTACCACGCTAGCGCGGTAAAAACAGGAATTCTTCAGCTTTACGCACGATTAGCGAGTTTGTTTACATTTAACAAAACTAATTTGCTGTTCTTTTATTAAAGTAACTGTTTATATCGAGTTTTTAGTGAAAAACAATGAGTGAATCAAGTGACTTTGACGAAAATGTGGAGAATAATACTCCTCTAGAAATAATTAATTCGGCAAAAAATACAACTCAAGAATCAATGCCATCTTTATCAAGAGAGAGATACGAACTTACATACAGCAAGATTATTTTTTTCAATATTTATTATTTAAATCTAACAATCGTAGATAAAGTACGGTACGCAACTCGTGCGAAAACGTTATTTTGCATTGCTCGTATGGTTTTACTATCCTCGCTGTCGCTCGGGTGCAAACTCGACACTCGCATGCAAAATGCTACTTTCCTCACTCGACGTGTAATGTACTATTACGTGAGACTTCACGCATAACAACATATTTTATTTTCTTTACGTTTTCTCCCTTAAATATCTTCCAATTTAATCATTAGATGTGACTTTAATACCGCATCAGTGGCGAATTTCGTCAAATTATAAAGCCCATATTTGTATAAAACAAAACAAAGATCATTTCAGCATAAGTTTCAGTTAAGCTTATCAATTTGTTTACTGTTGTTTTCATTGATTTTTCTTTCATTCTTAATTAATCTTCTAATCAATGTCACCTTTACGACATAAATGCTGTTACAAAGATCAACAAACTTATAATTGAAATTATCAGGTATATAATTAATGAGGATTTTTTTAAATAGACGTGAAACTTCTTTATTTAGATATTATTTATATACTATATGTTAACCAGAAATATAAGCTCTATCTATGACTCTATATTAGCAAATATGACAGAAACAGAAAGCTCATAATATTTCCTAACATTGATATGGGCAGTTATTGCAGCTATATCATGAGTGTCATATATTGCTTAACTTAGTTCTATTTAAATTGTATCTATTTAAACTTATTATCTATAGCTCACTTAACCATTTAAGGATTTAATAATCTCAAAGTGATGTTGAGAATATATAGATTTTATTAGAATAGAAACTATATAAAGAATAGATACATCAATATATCTTGTACAAGTGCAAAGGCTTTTTTTATATAACCATTATTGTAACCTTTACTTTTATTGATAGTTGTTATTTTTTATCTGTATTACGTGGTTTATGTTGACAATGTACAACGAAGTAGACATTATTGCTTCTTTTCCCACTTATGAAAAACTCAGAAAATAAAATTATAAGAAAAACAATTGCGGATTAAATGCTATTCTGCACTGGAAAAGGCTGCGCATGTGTAATATTCTGACAGAATGAGCCTGATCTATTAAAACTTGCACGAGTCGCCACTTGCAGCAGAACAGTAGAGTACGCACGGGTGCCTATAATCCTTTAATTTTTTAACAACATTAAGTTCTAGTTGGCCTTAACATCAAAAAAATTTTTAAAAAAACTGTCCTATTCTACTTGTATACTACTCTTTACACTATACCTACGTATATAGAAAATTAAGAAATAATCTAATAATCTATGATACGAATCAAAATATGATAACTGTGCGTTTTGATACGTACATTTGTTTACAAAATGGAAAGATTTTTCTATTCAAACATTTCAAAAAAACTGTCCGATACTGTTGGTACTTAACTTAATCTTAAACGAGTATATACATACTATGTTTTCCATTTATTAGATATTTCAAGTTTTCATGGTTAAAATTAATTATTATTAATCATTTTATTAAAATTTACAATAAAAATAACTCCTCCCCAGTGAGAAATCGAACCCGGTCTCACCGTCCAAGTTTAAAGCTGTTTTCCTAGGAACTGGATTTTTCCCGGGGAAGCGACATTTACGGTTAGATTCATATTTAAATGGGCTGTATTTTTGGCGGTTTCTTTAATGAAAATCTTCAGTCTTCCATAAATGACTTCCCACTTCTTTAGATTGTTAATCCCCTTATAAAAAAACCAGAGGGGAGTAACAATTAAAGAAGGTGTATTGAAATGTTCTTTTTTAGACTGTTAATCCCCTTATAAAAACAGGAGTGTTATATTCCTTTGTCCTAAAGTACATTGGACAAAACATACCTTTGTCTTAATAGTTATTTAGTCAAAGTCATTTATAGTATAATATAACATAGGGGAGTAACAATCTAAAGAAGTACCAATAATCTTTCGAGGGTAGTGCCCCTAAATTGATATAGTTTTTTCAATTTTGCCCGGGTACAATTTTTCTATAGCTGTACGCTAAATTTTGTGGAAATTGGCCCAATGGTTTGGTTCACTCGACTGCTCAGATGACAAACAGACTTTTTTTAAAAAAATTTTTGGATTCAGAGACCTAAAACGTAGGTAAATCTATCAAAATTTTGATTTTTTTTTCCACATTACAATACTTTTTCTTTTTTTATTATATTACTTAAATAAAAAAGGAAATAATCAAGGATGTAATGATATTTAATTTAAAACAAAAAATCTTTAACTAAATTACAGTATTTTAAAATAGATTAAAGTGTAATTATATTATTATTATTATTTTTGTTGTTAGCATAACACTTTAAAAAAAAGTTTGTTTTAATTAGGACATTTGACTAATAATGAAACATTTGCCTTAATTAAAGGGTTGTTTTTAAAGGTAGGTGGAGAGGTAGGAGAGGCAAAAAGGAGAGGTAAAAGGAGCCAATGAAAGTTATTAGAAAAGGGTCGAGTTGTAAGTGTTAAGGTTATATAAGGAAGGAGAGGACATGGCTTATTAGGTAAGTGTTTAAAAGTAGTTAAAACAGGTACTCGACGTAGATAACTTAGACTTAATAAGCCTCCCTTAACTGCTCCTAAAGTCTCTTATTTCATTCCCGCCTTTCTAAACTTCCCGCCAAAACTTACCTTATATTCAATTTTCAATTTACTCCCGGGACGTTTTACATTGAAATCGATCGGTGCTTGTTTTAAAATAGCTTGAATATTGTTTATGACATCTACTTAACCATAAGTAACTAAATTACCTCTAGAAAAAAACTATTATAAATAAGTTATAACTCTAAGTATTAATTGCTATTAGAAAACAAGTGTTTTAACTTGGCTTAATTAGAGACATTTATTAACTAATTTATTTCATTTAACAGCACGAAATAAGTACATTAGCAATGTCTTAATGTTCAACTTAAATGCGAAACCTTATTAGCCTTTGCTAAAAAACCTATTTTCAATTTATTCATTTTGACAATAAAAGTCAGAGTTGCAAAGTTATTGTTATTTATCCGATTCAGTCAAATCTGTCTTTTGTATATTTAACAAGTATATAAAGCTAGAAATTTTAATATTCTAAAAGCATAAATAATTTCAAGATAAAAAGAACTTTTCATATACTACGTTTTTAAATTTTCTGTTGAATCGTATGTAATGTTGATAATATAATTGTTATTGTTATATTATAATGTTAGTGAAAAAAAAAAAAAATAGTTCCGAATTTATTTACTTCACATAAATGACAACTATCTAGAGAGCTGATCTTAAACCTATAAAAGGATAAATCTTTGTACAACGGATCTCCTCAACACCAAATCTAAACCGTGCCATCGATATATTTGAAATAATATAAATAATATAATCGATAAATAATATAATCGATAAATAATATAATCGACATATATCCTGTTTTGCTGTCATTCAATGTTTATCTTTTATTTATAAAAATCACAAATTTGAAACCCATCAAAATGAAGATTGCGTAAATATGGGACATGACAAAACAAATAAAATAACTTGCGGATTACTAACTTTCCATACAGCAAAATTTGCTGAAAACCAATTAAATTCTGCTGAAAGATGGCTATAAGTATTAAAATAATGCATTGTCGTCGTGCTCTGAGTTATGCTAAAAGTTTCAAATGTCTAGCTATTCGGAAGTTAGTTTGAAATCGATTGCCAGATTTGTACCGGACAAACAAGCAAGAAAGCAAGCTAATAAAAACGTAGTAAAAAGGTGTTTTTTTAACTTAACTATATTAATTTAAATCAAATTATAATTACTATTTACAACAGGTGACAAACAGAGAAAAATAGATAAACATTTAAAAAGTGAATTTCTAATTGATTGTACTAGGTGCAGGTACTAATTGGGTACTTTATAATTACAAGCGTTCTCGGTCTAGTTCTAATGTCGTTAATGTTGACTTCTAGACTTGTGGAAAAATTTGAAAGCTTAATTCGGGACTAGGTATGGTTATCGACAGAGGAAATTATTCTTCAGTATAGCTTAGTTAGCTAGAGCGTCTTTACTGGAAATAAAGGAGGCCCGTGGTTCGAATCCCGGTGCTGAAGTCTATTTTTCTCTGTCTGTCTCCAGTTGTAAATAGTAATTATAATTTGATTTAAATTAAAATTTAAACGTTCTGTAGTGTGAACACTACCAAAAACTTCAAAAGTGAATAAACTATATTACTACATATTACTAACTAGTAACTATATCACTATATTACTATATTACTATACTATTATATATTTCTGCTTATATAAAAATATATTGTGCTTAAAATGATAGCTATATTATTTTAATTTTAGTACAAAAGTTAAATCTCTACTTTCTTGTGCAACAAGTTCGTATTTTTACTTTCTCATAAACTTATGCAGAGAAAGTATTTTCATCAAGAAAAAAGAAGATAAATATGCACAATTCCTCCATTATTAAGGTCCCTAAGAGTAAAAAAAAAAAGTTTTTAAAAATATCTGTCTGTAGTCTATGTGCAGGCATGCATATCCTAACCTACTGCGGGTTGTTTAAGAAAATATGACATACACGTTCAGAAAAATCATACTCTGAATCAAAATTTAAAAATTAATTTTAGCTCTATATTTGGTGTCACAGTCCCCAACCAAAACTCTGACAAGTATTGAAACGTTTTGAAGAAAAAATTGCTTTAGATGCGAACGGAGAGGAGCCGGGTTCGATTCCCCTCCAAGGAGGAGTTATTTTTAGAGTAAATTTTAAAATAATGTTTAATAATAATTAAATTTAACCAGACCCTAAGAAAATACATACCTATATATAGTTTTCAATCATATAGCAAATTAAATGTAACCTTAATTAAACCAAGAAATTGTGAACTCATATTTGGGAAAATTTAGTGCGATTTGTATCGGACCTATTTGAAAAATGAAGAGTCGCTATCCCTAAAAAACTGAAAAATCTTGAAAGAATCAATTTAAAAACTCAAAAACGGTTCCAATGATTTTGATTTAGTAGTCCACTTAAATATGAATTTTAACCATTTAAGGCGTTTTCCGGGAAATTCTAGTTTTTATGGTACATATTTCTGTCTTTGAACTTTTGAAATCAGAGAGCTAATGTTAACATTGTATGTACTCTTTATAACTATGTTATAATACACTAGTAGTAGTAGTAGTCTAGTACTTTCTACTAGGACGGGTAGGACGAACCACTTGTTCGAACCTTGCAATTAGGCCATCACTTAGGCCCTTTTTACGCCCCGTGGTGGAGAGTTCCAGCTATACTTCACACATCATACATTTGTACATAATACACTAATTAAATTATATATTAAAAGTGTAAATTCAGTGTTACTATCTTTATATAATAAGAAAAAATGTTTTGATTTTATTTCATCAATAAAAAAAAAGCAATATAATAGTAAAAATTTCATAAAAAATTAAATAAATAAAGTAAAAAAAAACAACTAAAAAAAAAACCTGACATTTAAAACAAAACCATAAATTTTCTTTAATATAAGAATTATTTTCTTGAAAATTAATATTTAATTTTAGAGCAAAAAAAAAAAAAAAAAACTTTTAAAAATATTAATTAAAAAGTTTTTCTTCTACAAAAAAAGAAAAAAAAAGTTTTTCAATTCTTATGTAATTAAGCAGTTAAAAATAAGAGAAAATAAAAGCTTGGCATCTGAGAAATTACCTTTTAGTTGGTTTATTCAATCGCTTTAGCAAATTAATTTTTAAATTATCTCAAATTGTTTTAACATTAAGAAATAATTACTTCATAGCTTTGTTGTATTTATTGTACATATAAATACAATATAGAGAGATAGAGAGAGCATTGCAATGACACAAATATTAGGTACACAGACAAAATTGTTGATTGTTTGCCTAATTGTCTAATATACCATAGCAAGTATGTATATGTTGGAAATAGGTCCGAGACAGCTTTTACCCCCTTCCCTCCCCCGGACAAAAAAAACAGAGGGATGTAGTCCTTTGCAGTCTTCTTTCTCATGGACACAATTTTAGCATCATAGTCCCATTTTCCATTATTAAGCGCGGTTATATTGTAATCTAGAATTTTCCTGATGAAAATGTCATTTATATAATATTGAGAATCATCATTAATATAATCGAGTTGTGTCCCGGTGACGGCGACAACCTATCTCAAAATGATATGTTATTGGAATAAATATGGATGCCTTAGCTTAGGCATCCATATTTATTCCAATAAAAATAAATGTTTGTTTTGATTTGTTGGTCTTCAAATAGATATAACAACTTATCCAAATAGATATCTAAATTAATTTACTTTTTATTATAAAAACTTTATATATATATAAAATTAAGTTCGTTGCCACGGGCTTAACGGCTCGTTATAATATATTGAAAGTAGAATATATTTACAATCCTATATGAAACCGTTTAGGGAGAGGGAAATTAAAATTTTCATAATTTATCATTTTCTGAGGGTAGCGAATCCAAATTTAGAGCTAAAATTTGCACAAATAATAGACGAAAAATAAATATTCAAAAGACCTAAAATCCATCAAAATCTCGCGTGTAGAAGCGTAGAGACTGAACACAGAATACACTACGTGGATAGCATTCAGAAAACCTTATAACTTGTAAATCCAAATAAAACAGTTTTATTGTAACAGCTGATAATAATGGAAATAATAAGTTAATAATAAATTTATTATGTTTACTTATTAATTATATCATTTATGCTAAATTGTTATTTACTCAAACAATGTCTTTTTTTAAAATAAATTCAATGTAATATATCAAAATAATGTATTCATCGAAAATGATAAAAGTAAATAGAATGAATGTTGTCATTAGAGGAGCCACACGATGTCTGGTTGAAAACATAGGTTTCATAGTGAATTACATAAAAAGAGGGGGTTAAAGTGATTTGTGCGGGGGCAGCTGTCTGGTTAGAGGACGAGGCCGGAGACAGAACAACTGGTTTATAAAGCTAATGTAGAATAAAATGGAGAATTTGGCGGGAGTTGTTTAGGTTATGACTATTCCGCGGGAGAGGGAGTTTTCTCTTTATCTAGATAGGGTTCTCACTCCACCGACCTGTTGAATATATCCCAACCCCCTCCCTTCCTCCCTTCCACCATTCCATAAATATAAACTGACCTTTTGTCCAGGATTTGGTCCTGTCACAGCCAACACAATCCATTTCTCCTTCCCTCCTAGTACTCCACCTAGAGGATTTTCTTCAACATTTCCTTTCATATAAATGAAAAAGGATTTTCAAGGCTTCGTTCCCTTTTTTTCCCCTTCCTTTAATGTAATGTCTTTATTCAAAAGCTAAAAGGGAGAAATAGGA
Organism: Gerris lacustris; assembly: GCA_951217055.1. Classification (NCBI taxonomy): domain Eukaryota; kingdom Metazoa; phylum Arthropoda; class Insecta; order Hemiptera; family Gerridae; genus Gerris; species Gerris lacustris. Next base: position 27,372,622 of record OX578276.1, read on the forward strand.
TAAAAAATGTTTTCTCCTTTTATTCTTAAATTGACGTAATCTATTTCTTTTACGGTTCGTTTGATAGATGATCAATTGATAAGAGATTACATACATCTGTTGCTTCCTTCTTGTAACAGTATCTTTGTTAATATAAATCACCATTGAAACATCAAGGTTTTATTTCAAGAGACAATAATTAACGTTTAAGTGACTGAGGAAGCTTGAATCCTTATTTTCTCTGTCAGCAAATATCTTAAGTGTTGAGACACTAATCTTCCCCTTGTTTGATTCCTTCAAGAGATAAAGAAGAAATAAATACCGCTTAAGCCCTTTCACCTCTATAAAGTAGGGAATTAAAAGGAGCTTGATTTTGTTAATGGACAAACTAACTTTTCAAAATTAATATAATTAATTAGAATGCAGATTAACTTTTCCTTTATAAACTTTATCTAAGTACTTCATTAGACTTGCTTAAACTAATTATACTAACAAAACTGATAATACTCGTATTATTAATCTTGATTATATTATTATTGTTCAATAATAATAATAATAATTTATATATAATCGAGTAGTAGGCGACGACTTACCTCGAAATAATTTGTTATTGCTAAGATAAGGCAACCACAATTATTCCAATAAAACTACATTTTTGTTTTCACTAGTTGGTCTTTAAATAGATATAATAACTTATCTAAATTAATTTACTTAAGCTTATTTTTTTTCTAAATATATAAAATTAAGCCCATTGTCACGTGCTTAAAGGCTCGTTAAATTATAAAATTTGATGAGCAAAAGAAACAAAATTGTATTTCATAATTTTGTTTAAAAAAAATAATAATAACTATTAAAAAAAAATAAATAAATAAAATAAAATAAAATAATAGAAAAAAAAATATAAGAAGCCGGCTTTAATCTACTAGTAGGCATCTTCAAAAAAAGCATCTTCAAAATTTCATAGATAAAATAAGCTTAACACATAGTTCTTAGTTGAGTGTCTGATTAATAGTTATTTATGCACCTAGGGAGTAAAGTAAGCCATTATTCCCTGAGCGAAAAAGTTGGTTCTTGAGGTGAAGCCGAAGGAACCCTGGTCCCTAAATCCCGAGGCGAAGCCGAGGGAATTAGACTTTAATAAAACTCTCATTAGCTCTCATTAGCCTCGGCTGCGCCTCGGGAGATAATTATCACGAGGGGAATAATGGCACTTTACTCACGAGGTACATACAATATTTTATCTCCAGTAGGAAGAAAATACACATTTTCGTCCATTGCACAGTTTTTATTTATTATTTTAATAAATAAAAATAATTATTAGCACTTTTAATAGCAGATATAAGAGATTAAATATTAAAAACAAATAAGAATTGGAATTAAACTCAAATAGAAGGTTATTTAGATGCAGGTTATAAATAAAGATAAACATGGTCGAAAAAGCAGTGCCGCCAACCTGATTTCAACAACTTCATTACATTAGCCATTCATTTTCTAATATATATAAAATAATTAAGTTGCAATCTTTACTTTTTCGCCCTACTTTTTGAGTTCAGGGATGAAAAGACTTACCTTAGTTCCTCTAAACTAATTCAAAATCATAACTTTTTTCCCTATTGAAGACAAAAATTATTTATATAGTTATAGATTCGTATTTAAATGGACGAGATAGAATTGTTTAATCAAAATCTTTGGAATCGTTTTTAGGAAATATTTTTTTTTCGAATTCATATTTTAATAATTATTATTATGTATTATCGAACAATTTAACTTTTATACAATACTTCATACATTTTTATTTCAATAAATTCATTAAAAAAATGTATTAGTATTCTTTTTTTTTTTTTGAAATGATCACTATCAAAAATATTAAGTATATTTAACTTTATTGTTTATTTTTTTTTTTAAAAAAGAAACATTTCTTTCTGAGTTCTTTAAACGTAAAGACGAGCTCTATTTATTTGATTTCCTTAGGGAGAAAAGTGGAGTTTAAGAACGTTGTAAAGTTTAGAAGAACTTCTGTAAAAAGATTCATTTCTCCTTATTTTCCAGTCGTTTAATATTACGATCCAACAAGTTTTCGAGAATAAATTAATGTTTAAGAAGTTTTTCTTAAAATCCTAGCTCACAAATCAAAATCAACAAGCATTTATTTTATTTCTTTTTTAATTTGTTTTTATTACATTAATACTAATTTGTTTAAAGTGTAATAAATTATTTCACTTAATTACATTTATTTATTTTTTTAAAAAAACTTTTTATTAATTTTGTATTATTATTATTATTATTATTATTATTATTATTATTATTTTATAAATAAATACAGAAGAGTAGGAATAATCAATCTAGGGCTCAGTGTTTTATGTGATAAAGCAGAAAAAAGCAGAGATAACAGGAACTAATCTATTGATTCGTTGCCCTACCTTCTCTATAAAGAAATTGAACCATTTTAGGTTTGAGCGTATTATTTTTAAGATACTAAAAGTTAACATCTATAAATACCAACGGTGATATTATAAAACATAAGGTGGTATATAAAATATAAAATTAAGGTGGTATATAAAACATTTGCCAGTAAATCTTGAATTCATAATAAAAATAAGTGTTAATGCTCTCTAAAAAATAATATAGCCAATAGCCCTATAATTTGAACTTTTTTGCGATACCAATACCTGATTTTTTACTTTTTCATATAAAGTATTGTGATGGCGCGAAAATTCGATTTTGATGGTTTTACACGTTTTGAGGTCCCCTGAGTCCAAAAAAGTGGTTTTTAGACAATGTCTGTCATCTGTCGTCTGAGCAAATGCGTGGAGCCGATTTTGACGAAATTTGGCATACATTTTCATAAATATCGTCCCGAGGCGAAATCGAGAAATTAATTTTAGCTCAAAATTTGAGGGAAATTTAGTCCATTTAATACGAATCTAACGATATAAGCTGTTTTACCGGGAAAAATCTAGTTCCTGAGGAAGTAGCTTTAAACGCGGATGGAGAGAGGCCGGGTTCGATTCCCCGCCGAAGAGAAGTTATTTTTATGATAAATTTTGATGAAATGTTCATTAATAATTAAATTTACCTACAAAAACTTATAAATTGAAAACACTGGGCTATTAAACACTTGTTTTTTTTTAAATTTCTGTCTGATGTTTGCCGTCTGTGCTAATAATTGTACATTACGCGTCGAGTGCGAAAAGTAGCATTTTGCATGCGAGTGTGGACTTTGCACCCGAGCGACAGCGAGGGTAGTAAAACCACACGAGCAATGCAAAATGCCGTTTTCGCACGAGTTGCGTACCGTACTTTATCTACGATTGTTAGATTCAAATAATAAATACGGAAAAAAATAAACTTGCCGAATTAATTATTTCTAGAGGAGTATTATTCTCCACATTTTTGTCAAAGTCACTTGATTCACAAATTGTTTTTCACTAAAAACTCGATATAAATAGTTACAGTAATAAAAGAACAGCAAATTAGTTTTGTTAAATGTAAACAAACTCGCTAATCGTGCGCAAAGCTGAAGAATTCCTCTTCTTTACCGCCCTAGGGTGGTAAAGAAGAGGAATTCTTCAGAACTATGAGACGCGCATGCGCAATGAATGCAAGTACGTAAAGAATCACTTTCTACGCATCTAAAAAGAGATGTAATGTTTATATTTCGTATCAATCGTAGATAAAATGCTTAATATGTTTGTTAAATTATTTAGATTGATCTTCTTTTTTACCAATATATTATATATTTATTTTATTCGAAGTATATACAAATAAATCTTCTGAAGATGTCAAGGTAAATATTTTACAGAAAGGAACATCTAATATGAGAGTCAAATTTCAAGTTCACACAAAAACTAGACTTGAAAAACCTATATTTACAAGAGTACAAACAAAATAAAAAATACCCTAGACTTATCCTAATGAAAGCTGACTAAAAAAGATAAGTCTGATTCGTTTTGTGCCTTAAAACGAAAGAAATCAAAACAACTTTTAGAACCAGCTATCTTTTTAGACTTTTTAGAAAAAGAAATATAACTATGGTTTCTTAAGGGGGATTCGAATGCTACATTTGAAAATCAAATTAGGTTTTTTTCAGTGGTTCCTTACCATAGGTTGACTTTAAGCCTAAGTAAGGGAAATATAAGCGAAGATATATCTTCACTGTCAAACCTTTAAAAGTTGATAATGTAAAGTAATGGGAAACAATATTCTGAGAGGGTCAGTATATCTTAACATTAGTAAAATAAGCAAATCATTCTTTTGACTTTAAGCCGTCGCGTCGTAGATAGCGGTACATCTTTCAATGTTATCAGTAGCTCCATCTCTAGGCGAAGTATGCAAGTATTAGGTAGGTAAAAAAAAATAAACAAAAGTACATACGAAACAGAACAAAAATGTATGTCAGTTAATGTGGCACATAGGTACTATAAGAGCTATTATTGGATGAATGTTCAAAATGAGCATAACATATAGTTCCACTGGGGAATTGAAAATGTAGCTTCGATTCGCTCTTTCAATCTGAACCAAAGGTTGGAATTATTAATAGTAAAGGAGATTGCGCACAAAAAAGTGACTGACTAATAAAGCTAGAATTTTGTGTGCTATCTGATCTTTGGGTGCCTTTTAAGAATATGTGGTCGGCTAATTTCGTCTGCGGGACATACTTGGCAATAGGCGTTTGAAAAAAACAACAGAAAACAACGTCCCTCCCATTTCGGTGGACAATGTGATTTTCATAATTCTTCATAGTACAAAATTAGTTGGTATACTAAAAATCAAGTTGATGTGATTTGTTTGTTGAGATAGGTTAGTTATCAAAACATTACTCAAACTCAAAGTGGTCACCTATCAAGATACAAACTCACATCAACTTCATTTTTGGTTTCCTGACAAATTCTGGTCTCAGGGTGATTGTCCTCCAAAATGGGTGGGACATATCCGCTCTCCACTGGTTTGTTTATTTCAAATGCCTATTGCCAAGCTATTGTGGGTACTGATGACTTACTCGATCACATATTGTTACAACCACCAAAAGATAAACTTATGTACAAAATTCTAGCTTGATTTTAGCCAGACACTTTTTTCACATCTCCTGAGGACTATAAGAAGTGCAATGGTGAAAAAATTAATAAGGTAAGTTATTCAAGCATCCCTCCATATCAATGTGGTCACCTATCATGTGACAAATTAACATCAACTTAATTTTTGGTCTGCTAACTAATTCTGTACTCAGGATCATGATAATTATATTGTCTCCAAAATAGCCCAAACTATGTCCCGCAGACGAACTTATCCGACCATATATTGTTAAAAGGTACCAAAAGATTAACTTATTTACAAGATTCTAGCTTGATGTTAATCACACGTTTTCTCTCCTGGACAATATGGGACCACATTTATGTGATCTACTTTCGACAAACCACCGAAATATCATTAAAATCAGAATTTGGATGGTTTGTTAAAAGTAGCTTTCATAATATGTTACCATATTAATCTTAACCGCTTCCGTACATTTAATAATGAAACAAACCCAACCGGGATTTTTTTTTTTTTTTAATTTATTTTTTTTTTTTATTCCGGGGGGCTTTTACACCCGAAGACGAAGGCCACTTAGGTGGGCCCATAGAACAAACCCGGGTTAGGGACCGAAATCTTCACACACTCGTGTGAAGATATGGTCGTCAACCATGACTCCCCTCCTGGTAGTAATACAACCAGGAGTGTCATCATCATGGTTTCCAGGCCGAAACCTGGTGGCGCCACTCTTTTGAGGAGCTTCCCATTTGTTTAAACAATGCTGGGTGGACATTGAGCGGGGGGCCTGGTCCAGGAATCGAACCCAGAGCTGCGGCCACCTTCTGACCCGGCTCGATGCTGCTTAACTTGCCTTATCGCAAGGCGATTAGAAACAACTTAGTTTCTTTTTAATACATATATCAAAAGTATTGATCGACTTTGAATAAATTTGGATTATTGTCGAATATAGCCCACAGATAGTCCTATATAAATTTCAACTGCATGCGCAAATTTAATATTACTTAAAAATAAATTTGACACCACTGAAAATCGAACGCGAGTGTCTATTTTGTTAACACAATGTAAATTATAAAAATTATAAGGAAGTATGAGATATAGCCAAGAATATGGAACTTTGTCTTAAGTAGGTCTGAGGTTGATAGTAAACTGTTTGTTTATAGATTTTGTTGGAACGTAGAAGATGCAGGAGGTCGATGTGGATCAGGAGTCGGTGGTAGAAGATGGTTGTTTTGCGGGTGGAATGAGGAGGCCCTGGTCCGGGTCCGGTGGCCCAGGTTACCAGGTAAAGTGTTAGAGGCTAAATCAATGCAAGGGGAGCTTTACACAGGACGGGGGGAGGTACAACGGGGCTTAGGAGAAAAAGAGATAAAAAACCTTTTTTCATAGAGAGAGAGTTGGATAGACTTAGTATAGATTAGAACGAGGCAGTCGACTTTAACTTACAAGATGAAGTGAGTTAGAGAAACTCTCTTTCTTACTCTAAAAAAAAGGTATAACGTAGGAAGAAAAAAAAAAAGAAATTTTTTCCTCCTTTTTCTATTCTAGTTGAAAAGAGTTAGGAGTATATATAAAAAGGGATTGAGAGGGAGAAAAAAAGAGTAAGATTATACAAGAGGAGGAGTGAGAGAGCTATATTAAAGAGATGCATAAAGGTCTGTAAACCGAGAGAGTGAGAGTGATAAGGCGGGGGCGGGAAGAACGCTTATTGATTGCGACACCCTCCCCCTTCCCCTCTCCCTCGACAAGCCGATGCGGAGAGCTGAAAACGACGGCAAGCTACACCAACACAAAGCTACCGGTCGGAAACTTTACACACTAACACAGATATAAAAGCGAGATGGGAAATACTCTAGTACGTATGTAGAGACGGTAAATATGCACACATGATGTTGTCTGGGAGACAAGGGGGAGCTAGAGGCTAATTGTTATCTAACTCCCTGAGTTGTGCTCTCTCCCTCCCACATCCCTTATCAGCCTAACTAACACGTACAAACTTTCTCAGACCTTGACATATTAACACTTGAACCAGACTCTATGCATATAACCTTACGTTAGTGTATACACTAGGTACTCTAGAACTAAACCCCAAAAATAAATTTTTAACTCCTTGACACGTTGACATTAGGTCTCATTCAGATAACAAATGTCTTAGCATACTACCAGATCAAATGATTATTTAGCTAATTTAATCTTAGTAAATTTGTAAAATTTGCTACTATATTTACATTTTTCATAACTTAAATAAAACTGAATAAACAAAATCTTTGATATGGTCTGCCTCTTTAGAAACGTTATTCATAAATAATGAAAAATTATTATTTTTTTTTTTTCAAAGAATGTGAAGCTTCTAAAGTAAAAAAGAAAACACATAGGAGGATATTCCACGTGGTTAGATATTCAGATAACGTCTTAGCAACAGCCAAATCAAATAATAATTTACCTAAATAAATCTTAGTAAAAGGCAAAATTTGCTACTTCAATTTGTATTTTTCTTAATCTGAAAAACAGAATAAACAAAATCGTTGTCATCATCTACCTCTTTTGAGAAGTTGTTCATAATTAATTTATACCCAAAATTTGTATAACTAGAGTAAATTGTTTTTAAGTAAATATGAAGCTAATGTTGAAAAAAACATTCGAAGACATCGCACGTGGTTGGATAACGCTGCCCAACGACATCTGTCTACGTTTTGATTGATAATGAGGTATTGATTTAATATTTCATTAAGAAATAAAGATGTCTGTACACTAAAAATAACTATTATTAAATTAATACAAAGAAACTGTCTCTTCACGTAAAATAATGTTTATTTATCAAAGCAAGCTTTCGGCTTTTATAAAGCCTCGTTCACACGATGACACTAAATGTCGCGACATTCAATGCCGCGACATTGGTGTCACCGAGTGTCGTCGTATGAACAGTAGATGTCATGGCACTAAACGCACTATAACTAAGACGCTGAGTGTTAAGCAGTGTCACGGCATTTAATGTCGCGACATTAGTGTCGTCGTGTGAACGAGGCTTAAAGCTATCATTAGTGCCGATTATGGAAGAAATAGAGTTAATAATATAAAATAAGACAACATACAATTTGGACTCAAACTCATCAACAAAATTAAATCTAAATTCTTTACACCTTTGAAAGACAAAATTATACTTAAAGAGGAAATGGGCTTCATACACCGCATCCCATGTGAAAATTGCAATAAAGTTTATATAGGAGAATCTGGACAAACTCTTCAAAACAGACTCCAACAACATCAAAGTGATGTAAGAAGTAAAAATAAAAAAACAGCTCTAGCGTGTCATTCAGAAGAATTGACACATAATATAAACTTTAATGAGACATCAATTTTAATGAAAGAAACTAATACTTATAAAAGAAAACTTTTAGAAGCTGCATTAATATCCTTCTACCCAAATACTATGAACTATAAAACAGACATGAAAGACCTAAATAAATTCTATTCAGGAGTATTTGCTGATCACAAACTTACCTTCTAAAAGTACATTACATACATTTTATTAAAAATATTATAGCTTTAAAGTGGTATAAGTCTGTTTCATAAGTCTAGTCATTGTTATTTAATTGTTAAAGTATTTGTGATTTTACTATGTTTTTATTAGCTTGCATTCTTGTTTGTTTGTTTGTTTGTCCGGTACAAATCTGGCAATCGATTTCTATCTAACTTCCCGAATAGCTAGACATTTGAAACTTTTAGCATAGCATGATGATATTTCAAATTTGTGATAGATAAACATTGAATGACAGCAAAACAGGAAATATCGATTATATTATTAATATTATTTCAAATATATCGATGGCACAGTTTAGATTTGGTGTTGGGGAGATCCGTTGTACAAAGATTTGTCCATTTATAGGTTTAAGATCAGCTCTCTAGATGGTTGTCATTTATGTGAAGTAAATAAATTCGGAACTATTTTTTTTCTCATTAACATTATAATATATTATATAACAATAACAATTTATTATCAACATTACATATACGATTCAACAGAACATTTAAAAACGTAGTATATAAAAAGTTCTTTTTATCTTGAAATTATTTAATATTGTTAATTATAAGTTAAACATTTATAATATGGTTAATTATCACAAAACATTCTTAAATCAAAGTCAGAATGCAATATTAGATAAATGTTGCAAATTTATTATTAAATGTTATATAAGTCAACTCTCATAGATATTAAGTGAATAAAGTGCAAATAGTAAGCCAGCAATACACCTTATCAATTAACCTGGACATTTTAATTTCCAATAGTTAACACAAAATAAAGAATGTAATAACTTTTAGCACGTTTTTATTTTTGTTTTACCAAATTTTAATAGTTTTATGTTAAATGTTAAAGGTCGACCAAGAAGTCATGGAAATCTGAGGAGTGCGCTAGTGTCATGTATAGTCAGTTTTTAATAAAATAGACCACTGTCAAAAAACACAGTGTTGTTCTTTTGTTATTAATAAGTTTATTTTTGATAACTTTTTAATATTGTTTGCAACAGGCAACACTGCACCTGATAAAAAATCACTAATAATGTACGATAATATCTTTATATTATTATTAATTGATTATTCATAATAATATTCTTTAAATCTAAATCGATTTTCTTCTTTCTTAATCTATTTTTTTCTTTCTCTTTATTTCTGAGTTTTATTTGGATTTAGGACAGGTGTGACTGTAATTCGTACTGTATAAAAACAAACAAAACAGGAAACCTAACAGATTGGAAACCTTCCCGTTGTTATTCGTGAGATTTGACATAACTGTGCATACAAACTAGAAATGGGTATTGTCTTAGCACCCGACTGTACTGATTTCGGCAATACTCGGAAGTTCCGACTTTAAACGAAGCTAAGCTTTCAGTTATTCCCGTGATCATGACTTCTTGGTCGACCTCTAGTAGTGGATTCTTTATTTATGATTATGTTATGACAAATTTTTATATATTTAAAAAGGTTTATCTAAAATGTTTTTATTACTAACTCTACCACTTAACATTGTAACAGGTAACTGTTTCTTTCTTTTTATTTATTTAATTTTATTTATTGTTCTTGTTAATTAAATTCATAGTTATGTGAAATAAGGAAATAAGGATTAATGTTAAAATTAATTATAGAAAGTAAGATTGAGAAAAATTATTGTTTAGATAAATAATTATTAACATGGCAGAAAATTATAAAGATAAAATTGTAGAAATACCTTGTTTACATGCCTGAAGATGTCCCTTAAGGGATGAAATATAGCCAATTACAAAAATACTACTAAAATGAAGAATTTTTTAATCACCCTTTCACGACCCACCAAAAAAGATATACAAATTATAGGGGACCATATCTCTTTATCAATGAATGAATCAATGAATCAATTTATCAATGAATGATGGGTGAATCATATGATGTCGGAAACTAACGTAAGTCTGACGTTAGTCACGTGGAGTCTCCACGTGGAAAGCCGAAAGCCGCTTTGATAAATAAACAAGTATTACTTTACGTGGAGAGACTGTTTCTTTGTATTCATTAAGATTACCTTCATCAAAGCTCTTGTTTTGAAGTTTATTATAAAAAGTCATTTGATTGGGAATTGAGAAAAACATGTTTCCACTAAAAGTAACTTTATTTTAAAAAAATCATTTAATAAGAGATAAAGATAAAAATATTTCCACTAAAAGTAACTTTATTGTATACCAAGCCAGATAGTACTTTATTGTATACCAAGCCACCTTTAGTGTACTTTTTAAGTGCCGCTGATGGTTTAGGCCGAAAAGGGGCCGACTTAGATGCAATTTGTCATACATGTTCAGAAAAATCATATCCAAGGTGAAATCAAAAAAATTAATTTAAGCTCTAAATTTGGGAGCATTACCCCACAATACTTAGTAAGAATGTGAACAAAAATTATTTCACAAAAACATTTCTGACGATTTAGATTATAAAATTTTCAATTGCAGTCCATTTAATTACGAATCTAACCATTAGAACAGTTCTTCTCGGGGGAAAAAATTACATTATCTACGATTGATACGAAATATAAACATTTTATTTCTGTTTGGATGCGTAGAAAGTGATTCTTTTCGTAGTTGTACTCATTGCGCGTGCGCGTTTCATAATTCTTCACTTTATTGCACGATTAAACAAATAGTGTATTACTTAATGAAAATCCTCACTTAAATGCTGTATCCATATATTTTAATAATTGTTATAATAACACAATTACAATTATAACAAATAATTCATCCATTCATTTACATAATTTCTTAATATTTGTAGTTCATAAAAAATAAACAATATATATATTTATTGATTTTGATTTTTTTTTTTTTTCTGTATTTATTATTAAAATCCAACAATCGTAGATAAAGTACGGTATGCAACTCGTGCGAAAACTGCATTTGGCTTTGCTCGAGTAGTTTTACTACCCTCGCTGTCGCTTGGGTGCAAACTCCACACTCGCATGCAAAATGCTACTTTCCGCTCGAGACGCGTAATGTACAATTTCTAGAGACACTAATGAAAATAAAAATATTTCTGATTGTGATAAAATCAAAAACGAGATGTTTACAACCACCTGTTAAACACTTTCTAAATATTATGTTAAATAATAAATTAATGAAATTAGATACTAAGGAATTTAAACCTTAAATCCAGTATATAATTTTGTTCAAGTTGGTAGCACCGATTTTTTTTTAAAAAAAGGCTGGAAAGAGTTAACAGGACAATATTATGTAACCCTAGGTTTTTTCTTTACAAAGTATTTGACGTAATACTTTTTCCCTAGAAATGAATCAATAGACGTTGAAGATTAAAAAAAGCAGTGTGCTTTCGCTGGATCAATAAATTAGTTACTTATTCCATTAAAGCACTCAATTGCATTACGTTGTTTTCTTTCTTAAACAAATACTAGAAAATGCTTCTTTTTTGTTTTTATCAAAGTCGATTAGTCACTATTTAGTTCGAGTAAATTTCGTATTGTTTATTCGTATTGTGACGATTAAGTGAAAAATAAACAATCAACATTTACTCTTTGAATTGAATCTTTACTTGTATAGTGAATAGCTGAATTTATATGCTTCGCTATGCAGTGTGTTATTTTTAATAAATATGCTATTGAACTTTATGGATTTGTAAACTACCGACAAAGAAACATTATTTTTCCTCCAGAAGGGAGAAAACATTAACTTTCCACCCTAGTTTATAGGGAGGAAAGAATCCCATTACAGCCTAGTGGTGAAAATCGCGGCGGAAAGTAAAAATCGCGGCGGAAAGTAAAAATCGTGGTGGAAAGTAACAGTAGAGCCAACCTATTATTCCTTAAAAAAATCAGTGTTTCCTGTTTTGTTACAAGTAGCAGTTCTGTTTAAATGAATGATTCGACATGTTAACAGCTTTTTTTAAAAAAAAAAAAAAATGTTAGAGAGTTAAATAAGACGTACTTTTGATAGCCGTGATACTTTACTTTTTGGTTACCTCGGCTGCGCCTCAGGAACCAACTAAATAACTCCCTCGGCTACGCCTCAGGATTTGGAACCAACAAAAACGCTCAGGGAGTAATGACTTTGTTTCCTCCCTTGGTGCGTAATAGTTATTTACGCACCAAGGGAGGAAAGTAAGTGATTGCACCCTGAACGATGAAGTTGGTTCCTGAGGCGAAGCCGAGGGAACCATAGCATTCACTCCCGAGGCGAAGCCGAGGGAGTTAATTATCGCGAGGGTGCAAGTGATTTTTACTCCCGAGGTACGTACAAGATTTTACCTCCAGAAGGGAGAAAAAAATAATTGAATAAGATTTTAATTTTAAAGTATTTTATGTTAAAAAAGTAAACATTTTTATATTTCAAAAAAATTGATATAATATACTAATAATAATTCACCAGATAAGTTTATTAGCACCAAGCTTATTTACTTGTGCTTATCACTTGGGCAACACTGGAGGGAATCATGAGAGTTCATGATTCCCTCCTTTCTCATTACTCCTTGTTGAGCCCGACCGGGTGCAATGAGCTACTTTCCTCCCTGTAAACTAGGGAGGAAAGTTCACTTTTTCTCCCCGCTGGAGGTAAATAACTATTAATGTATTACTTTTTTTGTATCTAGATGACCAAGTTTCCAACAATCTAACCAGTAGTAGCGTACGCAAAAAATATTTTCGAAGGGAGAGGGGGGGGGGGGACTTGACCTTGAGTGAGTACATACGGGGCCCTATGGGCCTCCCCTTGTGTACGCCACTGAATCTAACTTTAATTATTATTCCTCCTCCTGGATAAAATAATTTGAAAAAATCCCTAATTAAAACTGATTCCAACTACTCAGGAAACTATGTTATATTATGTATAACAGTTAAGGTAATCTTTACGGAAAAGCAGAGGTATTTTCCCTTCAGTATCCTCACTCCCTCGTGTTTTTGAGTTAAAATTATCTTTTATTAACATGTGCTTACATGGTAAAGAGAAGCTCATAACATGTGTACAAGTATATAATGGCGTACTGTGATAGTGTGCCAACAATTTTTTTTCATGCTCTCCTATTTAAGGTTAATCTGAATGTTTCATTTGTCCTTTTTGGATATTCGTAGTTCTTAAAAATAAGAACAGATAATATACGTTAAAGCAAATTTTAATGATAGGATCAAATGATCATCAGATAGGCATCATCATATTAGATGATGCTACATGATAAGGTTTTGGTTTAACACTTTTAATGATAGCATAAACAGTAAAAAGTTCCGGCATAAGTGCTTCAACAATTAAGATGTCATAGGAAACACCAATAACATCATTATTAATTTGATAAGAACCCGTTTTTTTATATTCAATTTCAATGATAGCATAAATGATAAAGAGTTAAAACTTAAGTTCTACTTCCAATAAGATGTCAAAGGAAACACCAATAACATAATTATCTGATAAGAAACCTTTTTTACAATCAATTTCAATGCTGGCATAAACGATAAAGAGTTAAAACTTATAAGTTCTACTTCTGGTAATATGTTGTCAGTAATCATTTATATTATCGAAAAATCAGATAAGATCTTAAGTTTAAAATTTCAACACAGCATAAACGAGAAAATTTTCCGCAAATTTAAATAATGGAATCTTTAGATAAGATTTGGCGTAAGTTTAATACTCAATGATAGCATAAACGATAAAGAGTTCCAACTTTAGTTCTGCAACTGATAAGATGTTGTTAATGTTTTTCTTTCAATAATATAGACTCAAAAGATAAGATATGATCTTATCTTCAACACATCATAATCGATTAAATGTTCTGGGTTGAGTTCTTCAACTGATAAGATGTTGTTATTGTTTTTCTTTCAATAATAGACTCAAAAGATAAGATATGATCTTATCTTTAACACAGCATAAACGATAAAAGGTTGTGGGTTAAGTTCCTCAACTGATAAGATGTTGTTATTGTTTTTCTTTCAATAATAGACTCAAAAGATAAGATATGATCTTATCTTTAACACAGCATAAACGATAAAAGGTTGTGGGTTAAGTTCCTCAACTGATAAGATGTTGCTATTGTTTTTCTTTCAATAATAGACTCAAAACATAAGATATGATCTTATCTTTAACACAGCATAAACGATAAAAGGTTGTGGGTTAAGTTCTTCAACTGATAAGAAGTTGGTAATGTTTTTCTTTCAATAATATAACCAACAGATAAGATATTATCTTAAACACACCAAGAAAGCATAATCTATTAAGATTAAGATTTAATGCTTAAGATCTTCTACTGACAAGAAGTTACTATGATCATTTAAATAATAAAATCATCAGATAAGATAGGGTTTTATTTAATGCTCAATTCGCAGCAGCATAAAGATCAGTTTGTTCCGACTCAGTTCTACTACTGATAAGATGCTTTCAATATGAAATCCAATGATGCAATCAACTGATAAGGTATATGATCTTAATTTAACACTTAGTGATAAAATAAAAAAATTAAATAAGTTTCAATATATTTTAAGATTTTAACTAATCTATTGCAGAAAGTCATATTATATTTTTGGATATTGAAAAATTATAATTATTAAATGTTCAATTAAAAGCATATGTCGTAAAGATAAACTAACAGCTGCTTGATTTTACAAATTGCATCAACTATGAAATATTATTTCAAAATGTTTCATAACATTTGAACATTATTTTATTTATTTTTTTAAAAAAGAGTATATATCTAATTTTACTTACTTATAGAGCATAATTCGAAGCTATATTTTATCCTTACACATCACTTAAAAATCCGTAATCATTTTGCATATCGACATCCAACAAAATATCTTGGTAATTTTATAAAGTCAAAATTAAACTTAGAAGAAATAAAAAAAACAAAACAAAAACTTATATCAATTTCCACGTAATTTCTTATCGAACATCGTCGTCCAATAAAGAAAAGAGTTTCCGATCAATAAAACTGAAATTAGCCTATATTTGTCAAGAAATTAGGTTTTTCCTCAAATTACGAAATAAGCCCACGTTGCTAGTTTGCAGTAGGTCAGCGCAATTACGTAGAAATAAGGTCTGGAATTAAACTGCATATTATGCACAATTGAAAGGAAGACAGGCAAGAATGAATATTTAGCAAGTGTCGGAGCTGAGAGGGAAATGATGACGTCACAGTCTCTACAGGGGTTCAGAAAACAGCAACATCCGCTTGTCCTCTAACCTCTAAATGAATTCTAACCGTCTTTGTCTTTAACATGATAGTGTAATAAATGTTGATACAACTTGTTCTACTTCTTGGTTAAGGAACATGCTGCATGTAGGTGGATGAACCACCTACCGGCCTTACACGCGGTTTACCTGACAAGTGAACATGTTCAGGTCATCCGAAGCGAGTGTACTATTAAGTTATGGTTATGACTTTATGACACTTCTTCACAGTTACGCTATAATTTGATAGTACACACGCTCCGGTTTATCTGTTAAATATACTACAACGTGTATCAGTGGCGTATCCAGTGGCTAGGTCTGGGGGGGGGGGGGCACATTCTAAGTCAGTTAAGATTGGGGGAGGGGGGGGGGGTATTCGTAGTGGTAACAAGAAATAGGAACTACTAATTTAACAAAGCAGCTGCCCCCCACCAAAAAAAAATGTACAACTAATATACAAAAAAAATTTCGTGCCCAAGTAACAACTGTTTTAGAACGTATTCGATATAAAATGCGTTATGCTGATGCTTACTGCAGTACAATATCTTGCTGTAAATCATGGGTGTCGTCTGCAGTTAATTACTAGGCATCGCGTGGCTCTATCATTGAAGCGAGCGTATGGTAATATATATTATGTATTGAATATTGAAAAAATAGATAATCATGAATCATGATGAGTTGATAGATAGTGGGTCTGGTAGTAGTACAGCGGCTAGTAGTAAGGGAACCACCCCGTATTCTTACTATTCCTCTAACCACACCATCTCCTTTTCAATTATTATAAAATGTATTTCTTTGCTACAAAACAACTACTGCATGTATCAAATTGAAATTTTGCATGCTTGTTTCAATTGTGCATTAGATGGTGTATATGAAGTTTTATTAAAATCGTTACGTTAGAACGTAAGATATCGGTAAAAAGGTTGTTTTCTCTATTATAAACGTTTAGGTCCGCTTTAATAGTTTTAGCGATCTTTATTAATTGATAGCGGTGTCGCTGTTGGTTTTACTAAAAAATGTTATTTGAAAAAAATGTTCGTCTCATCAAATAGATGATGATAGAATCTTTTCCCGTCCTGAAATTCCAATTTAATTTTTGAACCTCTTGTTTACGCGAGCATTGCGCGCGAACTCTTGGGCGGATCACGCTGTCCAACGAACTTAGCCTGAGTATTAGTAAGAGGAACATGTATACCAAATTTCAACTAAATCGGCCAACTTTTACTCAAGTTATCGTCGGACACGTAAACGTTACACACAGACAGACAGACAGACAGACAGACAGACAGACAGACAGACAAGATGCATATTTCGTTGAATGCAAGAAGCTCGCTTACGCTCGCTTCAATTAGGGGGGGGGGGATTTATGGCGGGGGAATTTTGAAAAAATGACCTCTCAAAACAGCGCTTTTATATGCATTTCTGAGGTGAAATTGAATAGAGGTGAATGTAAACTAGGCATCGCGTGGCTCTATCATTGAAGCGAGCGTAAAGTAATAAATATGTATTGAATATTGAAAAAATAGATAATCATGATGAGTTGATAGATAATGGGTATAGTAGTAGAGCAGCGGCTAGAAGTAAGGGAACCACCCCGCATTCTTACTATTCCTCTAACCATACTATCTCCTTTTCAATTATTATAAAATGTATCTCTTTGCTACAACACAACTACTGCATGTATCAAATTGAAATTTTGCATGCCTCTTTCAATTGTGCATTAGATGGTGTATATGAAGTTTTATTAAAATCGTTACGTTAGAACGTAAGATATCGGTAAAAAGGTTGTTTTCTCTATTTTAAACGTTTAGGTCCGCTTTAATAGTTTTAGCGATCTTTATTAAATCATAGCAGTGTCGTTGTTGGTTTTACTAAAAAATGTTATTTGAAAAAAATGTTCGTCTCATCGAATAGGTGATGATAGAATTTTTTCCCGTCCTGAAATTCCAATTTTAAATTTGAAGCTCACGTTTACGCGAGCATTGCGCGCGAACTCTTGGACGGATCACGCTGTCCAACGAACTTAGCCTGAGTATTAGTAAAAGAAAGATGTATACCAAATTTCAACTAAATCGGTCAACTTTTACTCAAGTTATCGTCGGACACGTAAACGTTACACACAGACAGACAGACAGACAAGATGCATATTTCGTTAAATGTAAGAAGCTCGCTTACGCTCGCTTCAAAAATATGTACTAAAACTAGGCATCGCGTGGCTCTATCATTGAAGCGAGCGTATTGCAATAAAATACTGAATATTGAAATTTGTTAATCATGATGAATAATGTCATAGTTGAAGATAAGAGGAAGAGGGTATTGAGGGGTTATAGTGGGGGCACTCGGTACAAAGCTTTACTTCCTAAACAAACCTACACACTCACCCGTAATAGCTTTTAAACTAATATTATAAATGTATCACTTCATTACTCAAATACTACTGCTTGTATCAAGTTGAAATTTTACATACTTGTTTCAATTGTACTTTAGACGATGTACATGAAGTTTTATTAAAAACGTTGCGTTAGAACGTGAGATATCGGTAAAAACGTTGTTTTCTCTATTTTAAACGTTTAGGTCCGCTTTAATAGTTTTAGTGATCTTTATTAATCCATAGCAGTGTCGTTGTTGGTTTTACTAAAAAATGTTATTTAAAAAAAATGTTCGTCTCATCGAATAGGTGGTGATAGAATTTTTTCCCGTCCTGAAATTCCAATTTTAAATTTGAAGCTCACGTTTACGCGAGCATTGCGCGCGAACTCTTGGACGGATCACGCTGTCCAACGAACTTAGCCTGAGTATTAGTAAAAGAAAGATGTATACCAAATTTAAACTAAATCGGTCAACTTTTACTCAAGTTATCGTCGGACACGTAAACGTTACACACAGACAGACAGACAGACAAGATGCATATTTCGTTGAATGTAAGAAGCTCGCTTGCGCTCGCTTCAATTAAAACTCGGCGGTATTTTTTACTTTCTCATATAAAGAGAAAGTATTGTGATGGCGCAAAAATTCGATTTTGAGATTTTGATGGATTTACACGTTTTGTTGAGTCCAAAAAAGTGGTTTTTAAAAAATGTCTGTCTGTCTCTCGTCTGTCGTCTGTGCAGACGCCTGGAGCCTAAACTACTGGGCCGATTTTGACGAAATTTGGCATACATGTTCAAAAAAATTACCCCGAGGCGAAATCGAGAAATGAATTTTAGCTCTAAATTTGGGGGCGCTACCCCCCAAAAACTCTGAAAAAACATGAAAAAAAATTATTTCTCGAAAACGGTTCCGACGATTTTGATTAAAAAATTCTAAAATGTTGTCCATTTGAATACGAATCCAACGATATAAGCCGTTTTCCCGGGAAAAATCTAGTTCCTGAGAAATTAGCTTAAAACGCGGACGGAGAGAGCCCGGGTTCGATTCCCCGCCAAGGAGAAGTTATTTTTATGATAAATTTTGATGAAATGTTCAATAATATTTAAATGTACATTTGAAAACTAATAAATGGAAAATATTGGGTTAAGTAATTATAAACTCGTATATGAGAAAGTTTGTCTAAGTTGTCTCGGACCGATTTTTTTAATGTAATAGTAAGTCTGGGGGGGGGGGGGGGGGCACGTGCCCCCGGTGCCCCCCTGGATATGCCACTGATTTGTATGGAGAGCTTTAGGGTACTGCTAGAGTGCACACTGATTTTGATATAGAGACTGTTTCTAATTCAGAATGAGATTCTGATTCAGACTGAGATTTTGATTCAAAATGAGATTCTGATTCAGACTGAGATTCTGATTCAAAATGAGATTCTGATTCAGACTGAGATTCTGATTAAAATGAGATTCTGATTCAGACTGAGATTCTTATTTAGACGTAAATTCTGATTCAGACTGAGATTCTTATTCAGACGTAAATTCTGATTCAGACTGAGATTCTGAAATTAGACACGTAATAGTTGGCTTGGTAGTGTTGGCTGTTGCAGACAGTGGTCGGGGGTAGACGCAGTGAAAAAGGCACGCAGGTCATTATTCGAAAATTTAAGATTTGTCTTTAGTGGAAGTAGAATGTGTGAATTACCTATTATTTTTCCTTTTTTTTTACATTCGGCTTTTCTTTTAGTGTTACTTTTAAATAAAAAGATAAAGGATTAAGAAATATATAAGGAATCAATGTAGAATACAGATATACTTATTATGATCTCACATACCTTCATCACATATTTATGGGCAATTATATTGCTCACACTTATCTAAAATATTCCGATTTTAGTGAATCTTAATTCTTTTTTTTAGCTCACATTAAAGAATTAAGAAGAACCTTTACAGATCAGCTTTTATTCACCACATAAAAATAAATAAATATGCCCAAATGTGCCATAAATATATAAAAATATGCCATAAATATATACAGGGTGGCTACTATAAACTGGCTCACCCAGTTATCTCTTTTATTTTTGAAGATAGAGAAAAAATTTAAATGGTAACTCACCTTGGATTTTCGCGTAGTTTTATAATATGATTTCCAAAAATATTTTTATCTTATAGTTTCGGCGTTATCTCTCTTAACTTTGTAATTTAAAATGGTAACCTATATTTTTTATATTTTTTTCTTAAGTTAGATTGCTTTAGAAGAAAAATGAGCCTTGAACCAAAAAAATCGGTTGAGAATTGACAGAGATATTCAGTTTTCAATGTAACAAAAATGCTATCTAAGTATGTAAAATACTGTAATAAAAAAAACTCACATTTAACGAAATGATCTTAATTCTGTTTAGTTATGTTACCATTTAAAATTACAAAGTTGAGAGAGGTACCGCCGAAACTATAAGATAAAAATATTTTTGGAAATCATATTATAAAACTACGCGAAAATCCAAGGTGAGTTACCATTTACATTTTTTCTCTATCTTCAAAAATAAAAGAGATAACTGGGTGAGCCAGTTTATCGTGGCCACCCTATAGGTACATGTGCTTTCAAGACACTTAAAGGGTCCGTAAGCAATTTAATGCAAAATCATTTCGACATTAATTTATGTACATATCTTACACCTACATATATCTATTTATATATATTATCTTTTTTTTTAAAAAGAAATTTGGCTCAGACCTTTCAAATCCCTAGCCGTTTCAAGATGGTGGCCATTATCAATTATTAAAAACACATGGCGCACAGATGAATGAGTACAAAAACGAAACCAAATATATTTTTGTATACTTAGAGCACCTTCCTCTTTCATTTAACCCCACCTATATAGCATTTTCTTTGAACTTCAACTCCTTTTTTAACGAGGGATGATTTTTTTTGAACTCCTCTATGTTTAGTTTGGTTATTACTTATAACATAAAGGCAAAGTTTCAAATTTTTGTGATAAGTACTTTCGGAGATATAGGTGAGTTAATGACAGACAGACACAGGATATTATAAGGGTCCTTGGTTTTGTCTAAGACCCTTAAAAACAAATAGCAAGAAAAATAATAAAAACAACTACTGCTCATGAGCGACAACAGCTACGAGAATTGGTAACAAGAATGCTTTAAACAGTATCTGACTCGGAAAGTTGCACGCGCAAGCAGTTGCTTATACTTCCGCTATGGCCACCCCACTTTAACTACACTATTCAATTCTTGCATCATCTAAAAATCTATTTCTCCATCGGAATCAGCGTGCACTCTGGCCATACTTTTAGCCCTGGGTATACATGGACGATTGGTACACAGTAGAGATGGATAAAGTCGTGTACATTTCAAAGAACGGGACATAACCAACGGTGTACCTAAGATGGCCCGATCTTTTTCCAATAACAACTTAAAAATATATCTAGTATCAATTTTTAGCTCAGTGCTGAATCTAGATACCCATGGTTCGATATTCGGCAACAAGGTATATTATTATCATTAATTTTTAAATTAGCTTTTGATTTGTTTATAATTTTTTAAGTAATGCAGAACCATTGCGACTATTATAAATAGATTTATCATCTGCGTTATCTGCTATTTTTTTTTCTCCCTTTTTGTTTTTTTAAAAAAAGAAATAGATAAAGAAGTATAATATATTTAATAATACATATATCATTTAATGCCGGCGGGTGTAAAATCATTTTACAGATAAATCTTTATCTATTTCACAGTGGTAATAAAACTACATTCAAGTGAATTTCCGCATAGTTTTTGTGTGCATCGTGCATCTAAAAACTATTTAAATAATTTAATCTGAATAATTAAGTGTTTGTTTAATTTATTTAATGGTCACTTCTCCTTGTTTTGATAATAGAGTGGGTACGTTTGTTTATTTCTTTTATTTTTTTTATGACCATACATCTGTGTTTCATTTAAAAAATCAGCAGAATTTTGATGATTAAAAAATTAAACACTTTCCACATGTGTTTTTTGTAATCTACTCTTCAATACCTTTCATTTTACACCCCACTCAAAATTTAAAAAACAAATATTTTTTCGCAGGAAATGAGTTATCCGCCATTTTGGATTTGAACTGCTGATAATTTTGAGTTTGCTATATTTTTCCTGTTGTCGCGTCAAAACGATCTTTAATACTGGAAAGTTTCATGGTTATATCTCTTTTAATTCAAAAGTTATTGAAATCGTATAGAGTGACAGACAGACACAGGAACGAAACTATAAGTGTTTCTTTTTTTGGTTTTACCAACGAAATCCTAAAAAAATAGCTGTAGGATGACATCAAGTAGTAGTTCTGACGAAGAACTTTTACTCCTTTCCGATTCGAAGGAAAAAAGGAAAAAAAAAGAATTTGGTCAATTCCACCGTCACTGAATCGAATTGAATTCGTACAAAGACTGTTTCTCAAATATTTTTGTATGTCTAGAAAACAGTTTGAAGAAATATAAAACATTTTTATAGTCTCAACCTATTGTAATAGTCTATATACCATACAGACAAGGGAAACTTGATCACTTAGATCCATCAATATTTCTGCTCTTTTACCATATTTTATCACAGCACACTCAAAAACATAAAAAATTTAAATACAAAAGGATCTTTTCTGTTTCGATCTACACTTGTCTTTTTATGTTCTATAAAAGCCTATAGTCCAGATTGGTGAACGCGAACCGAGCAAACCAATGCTCGGCTCGGCGTTCTAGTGTAAACGAATACACCCCGAGCGGAACAAGGGTGGAGCCGAGCACTTACAAGTTCCAAAAAAGAGCGTCTAACAATTCTGTATTATCAGAAGGAGTAGCCGAGTGGTTAGCGCACTCGACTCTGATACCAAGGTCTAAACCCCGGCAGTGAGTTCGAATCCCAGAGACATTTTTCTCACTGATGATCTCATTGAGTGAATGAGTAAAGTGGACGGACAATAACCCCCGTCCTGTAATGACCTAGGCTGTTAAACGGGACTAAAACCAAAATAAAAACAAGTAAGAGTAAGGCGCGCTTCACGTAAGTACGTGAGGCGATGCTCGCCGGTTTCTGTACGATTAAGTTAAAATTATTAAGTGTAAAATTTTAAAAGTTGCATATTCTTTTTCTACACTTCAAGACCTTTAAATTGATGTATAACATGTCATGGTGACTGTTCAATAAAGAGATTCGATGAACGCACGGAAAGTTCCTTATATTTCAACTCACAACAAAAGATAAGATGACAATGACAACTTAAAATTTCATAATAAATTTTGATTAACAAGTCAAAATAAATGCCAGATATTCAACATCCTCCCACCTCAAGCCTCGGTACTTACCGGTGCTTGATCGTCAAGTCTGTCCAGTTCAAGTTTATAAAGTCTCTGCGCCGGTCGTGTCAGTGGTCCTGTAGCCGTTCTTAATTGTACCGCTCTTACACTACCATCCCTACCAGGTCTTGCTACACGCGCTCTTGCTTCTACTAGCTGTAAATTCACATTATCTTTTGTTTCTGTTCTTAAGAATATTACCGTCGCGTAAGCATCCTTGCTAGCATCACAGAAACAACGCAAGCTAAAATTTATTCCTGTCTCTATCTCTAACGATATCCACCTAGGTATTCTGATATTAGCTAGACATTTTAACTTCTTTGACCATTTCTGGTACTCTAGCTTAATATCTTCCTCCACATCGTCATCCCAGGTTCCTTTTCCATCCCACGTTTTTGGCGCGGTAAATCCTATAGGATCGTATAATCGGTGAGCTGCTGACAAAATGTTCCTTCTAGTTACGCGTTCTCCTTCTCTCTTTGTACATTCTTTACTTAAACATAGCGTATCATCCTTCTTGTTCCAGACTAAACCTAAAACTTTAGTTTCCTCGCAGACTCCTGCTTCATCTTGATGAGTAAACTCCCACCCTCGTAAGTCAAACTTACCTATATCCATCCCTTGTGTAGTCTGTTCAATAAAATCGATTTTCTCCTTTTAATTTTCTACACTCGTTACACAGTTGTCAACATAAACACTTTTCTTTAATTCGATTTTAGGGAATGTTATCAATTTTTTATTAGTACCTCTATCACTAATTGACTGTGACGCTACGGAATCTCTATATAATGCACCCTCAGGTGGAATTAGCCTTTTCACTGTGACCTGTAATAAATTATATCTGATTTGATACCTGTCTGCTGCTTCTATTTCCTTTTCTAAACTACTATCTTCAGGTATGGAAACCAAATAATTTAGAATAGCCGCATCCAATTCAAGCAGTTCCAAAGCCTTTCGTTCTAATTGAATAAACCGTCCCTCGGCAGCCAAAACATCCATAGGGTTAGATTTTAATACTTCGTCTAATTCATTACAAAGTTTTGTAACAGCTGTTCTGGTAACCCTTCTCAATCTCTTGTTACTCTCACAACGCTGCACTTCTGTGGTCATCGTCCTGTCACGGTCACTAAATGTTCAATAAAGAGATTCGATGAACGCACAGAAAGTTCCTTATATTTCAACTCACAAAAAAGATAAGATGACAATGACAACTTAAAATGTCATAATAAATTTTGATTAACAAGTCAAAATAAATGCCAGATGTTCAACAGTGACTAAAAACTTTTTTTTGGCCACCCACCATATTGGCCGCCATCTTGAAAATGATAAGTGAGAAAACTCCAAAAAGTTGCCTCAAATGACGAGATGCACCTGTGTACCGAATTTCATGTTCCTAGCTATAGTAGTTTATTAATTGAAACAAGCCAACGGACGAACACTAACGGACAGACAGACAAAGCCGTTATATAAGGTTTCTATAATTACTTATTACAGAAACCTAAAAACAATCTGTTTTCAGAAACTTTAGTTTGGTAACATTTTAAACTGATCAAAACTATGTAGTTTATGTTATCTAAAATCTTTAATAAGAAAGCTGTAGAGGCGTTGGCCTATATTTACTTGATATGGCTAATTATAATAGGAAGAAAGGTAAATAATGGTTCAAGCTTGCTCGGCTCATGAACACTCCCAGCAGGTCGAGCCGAATATATACCATCATGTTTTGTCAAAGAACCGACAACAACAACAAATGGATCAGCATCGAACCTAGCTTACCCATCAGGGGCATGCGCATCTCAAACCGGGCATGCGCAGAGACCAATGCTCTACTTTGCTCGGTTCTTATTCGCCGATCAGGACACCACTTTAACAAAGATGTTGCAATCGTACGGAAACAGCACTAGCAACGGGCTTTTTGTTTGACCAAATCTAAAGGTATTGAATGAATAAGGTATAAAAACGAACATTTGTTTGTCATTCTTTAATAATTTAATTTCTGTTGTTTTATACTGCAGGTAAGAGATTGTTTGGTAATAAATAGATATACAAACTATGATAACACAAATCATATAAAAGGAAGTATACTTGACTGAACCAAACTAAGTCCTTTAAATGAATGGGACAATCTCATCACAACTGTGTACGTAGCGAAGAACAAAACGTTACTTGATATCGCTGTAAAGGTTTTAATTTGCCACGTTAAATAATTCAATCTCTTGGTCATGCTAGGTTAACAGGAACAATGACCATCATCCTACCACATACTTTCTCCCGATATCCATGACCTCTATACACGCATTCAACTTTTTTGTTTGTTTGTTTGCAACGTAAAAAATACTATCCAAATTGAATTTTGCCAACAAAGGAACTTATAAGGGAAAAGTAAGGGTTTCTTATAGCGTCTTATAAGTCAAACGCTATTGTAACTCCATAATATACAGCTAATACTTAAATTACATTTTCATAAAGTTACAGATTTCGTACAATGATCGCACTTCCAAGCAAACGAACCTGTGATTTTGCTTCCACATTCTCCATCTTCTAGATCTAAAAGAACGATATTAACTGGAAAGAATCTGTCTGATACAACTCTTCATAATATTTTTATTATAACTAATTATTTTGTCCAATTTCTTCCATTTTTTTACTACGTTTTTATTAGCTTGCTTTCTTGTTTGTTTGTTTGTTTGTCCGGTACAAATCTGGCAATCAATTTCTAACTTACTTCCCGAATAGCTAGACATTTGAAAATTTTAGCATAGCTCAGAACACGATGACAATGCATTATTTTAATACTTTTAGCCATCTTTCAGCAGAATTTAATTGGTTTTTAGCAAATTTTGCTGTATGGAAAGTTAGTTCGGAAAAAATCCACAAGTTATTTTATTTGTTTTGCCATGTCCCATATTTACGCAATCTTCATTTGGACGGGTTTCAAATTTGTGATTTTTATAAATAGAGATAAACATTGAATGACAGCAAAACAGGAAATATATCGATTATATTATTTCAAATATATCGATAGCACGGTTTAGATTTGGTGTTGGGGAGATCCGTTGTACAAAGATTTGTCCTTTTATAGGTTTAAAATCAGCTCTCTAGATGTTTGTCATTTATGTGAAGTAAATAAATTCGGACAATTTTTTTTTTCACTAACATTATATATTATATAACAATAACAATTATATTATCAACATTACATACGATTCAATAGAAAATTCAAAAACGTAGTATATAAAAAGTTCTTTTTATCTTGAAATTATAGTTAATTATTGAACATACGTTTGGTATTATTGAACATTTTATTAAAATTTAAGATAATAATAATTCCTCCCAGACGGGGAAATTGAAAACCGCTCTCTCACCATTTACATTTATCGCTATTTTTTCATATACTTGTTTAATTCGTACTCCAATCGACTTAAAGTTTTGTCAAATCGTCAGAATTATTTTTGAGAAATAATTATTTTCAAGAGTTTTAAAGCCCCCAAATTTTGGGGTAATATTTATTTCTCGATACCACTTCCGATATCTGAACCATACCACTTCGGATATGGTTCATTAGTTAAAGGTAGGGTTACCATACAAATATTATATAATTACGTTTTATATTTATTTATTATTAGCGTATTCAACTTTTGCTTGTCATTGCTGGGTCCAGGGATAGGTTCTTGCTTCGGACTATTAGATGAACTAATTTTCCTTATAAAAGGCTCGTAGTCATTTTTGGTTTTGTTGCGGAATTCTGAGTATGTCATTATAGAATTTGCTTTAATATTAAAGCAAATAACAAACTCACGAGAACATAAGAAGCTCTTTTACAACTGATAGAGGTAATCTTCCTCTTTCAGGCGTCCAAATAGAACCTATCATCGCTTTTGCTGCGTTTTCCATTCATCTAAGTAAAATCCGGACATTTCTCAAATCCGGACGCAAAACCGGACGAAATCCGGACGTATGGTAACCCTAGTTAAAGGGCGCGTCTGCTGCACAGACAAATAAAATACAGACTTTTTTAAGATTTAGGGGAGCTTAATAATTGTATATCCAACTTTCATATGATTCACTATTTTAAGATTTTTTTTTTTAATACTGCATATATTAGAAGAAAATATCAATTTTAACTTACAAGAAGA
Organism: Gerris lacustris; assembly: GCA_951217055.1. Classification (NCBI taxonomy): domain Eukaryota; kingdom Metazoa; phylum Arthropoda; class Insecta; order Hemiptera; family Gerridae; genus Gerris; species Gerris lacustris. Next base: position 27,400,140 of record OX578276.1, read on the forward strand.
TTTTAAATGTTTAATTAAAAAACTGTTTAATACAATTTCATTATTCTTTAATAGTGGTGCATTTGTAAAAGTATATCGTAGTAAATATTAAAACGAACAAAAAATAAGGGAGTTGAATTTTTCTACTTTTGTTCTTTACTAGTATATTATTTTAATGAGTGTTTAACGTTATGGTCATTGTAAATTTTAAATTCCTCATCCCGTCCTAGACATAATGGTGTAATTTGAATATTTACATTATCTAAGTGTATTGCGTATTCATACTTTTCAAACAAAATAAAATTTACGAAACGTATAATGTTGTAATAAATTCTGCATAGTTATATTTTTATGAACAGTAATGATGGTTAGTCTTCTAGTGCAAAAGATCTGGTATAATAAAAACATAATTTTTTGAAATTTTAACTATTATTATTTTCATCTCAAAAATAATAGTAAATATTCTATTAAATATCTTTTTATTAAACCCTAGCTTTGGAAATAACACTCTCGCAAATGGTAAATGTTAAAATTTAAAATAAAACGAATTTAATTATTATTTTTAAAGAATAAAAAATTAAAATCATTAACAACAGTCGATAATTAATGTTAAAATATACACGTAAAATTATATCTATAAATGAATAATATTGAATATTCCACAAAATAACCACAGCACTCAGCACTAGTTTATTTCTGAGCTTAAAAAAACTACGGTCTAAAACGGTAGGTGCTACAAGACTACAAGATAAATGTTATTAGCTAGAGGAAGAAGAGAGAAGAAGCAAAGGCGAGGCCAGTCAGTGGCGTAGTGAGAAGGCTTGGCCCGGCAACGGCCCACCAAGGTCGAGGTGAATCCAGGCTCCTCACCTGATATACGGACAGACACGATAACACAGTGGCGACAACAGATAACGCCTTGCTTTTACCTGCCTACCACGCAAATCTTGTCTTGCCTTTGTCACAAAAAAATATCTGACATAATATGGAGCCAGTTATAGGAATCGGTTAATGTAAATAGTGCCTGTTTCTGATAGCTATTGTCAGACATGGATTTAGAGTGGATATTACTTGCTTAATTTATACTAAATAGAATTTTTACATTTAAACTTTAAAAAAAGCATTTCTAATCAGAAAGGTCGAGTAAACACCTAATCTTTAGAAGTTTAGTCTTCTACTTTTTCCAAACAAAAGCTCTCAAATTGATTCCGTTTCTCATAAATCTTTTTTTAAGATGCGTAAAATAGTATTTTAAAAGCGTTGAGTTGACTAAAATAATTATTTTCTTAGATCGATTCATCGTACCCTAATCTTGACATAACTCATTTCACTAATGGAGGTGCACTAAAGTGGTGAATTAGATAAATCGATACTCTAGTACAGGAGCGCTAAATGCGGCTCTTTGTCAAGTTAAGTACGGCTTCCATTGAAAGTTTAAATTCTTTGTTAATTATTTCCGAAATGTTTTCACTAATCTTGTTAAATTGAGTAAGTAAGAAAAGTGATCAAGCAGTTACGTAGTCGCTTCGATAGTAGGTCTTCGGCTGAATCGATTAATGAAGTGTACAAGTCGTATATAATCGCTTCGGTTGTGTCGATAGGTCTCTTGTCGAGTCGTTAAGCCCGTGGCAATGGACTTAATTTTATATTTCGAAATGTATGCTTATTTGAAGACCAACAAATCAAAACAAACATTTATTTTTATTGGAATAAATGTGGTTGTCTTAGCTTAGCAATAAATCAAATCATTTCGAGATGCGTCGTCGTCGGGACACTACTCGATAATATAAATGACGAAAAACTTAAATGCGGCTATGTTTGACCTCATGCGTGGGCACGGGCACTCATACTCCCTGTTCTAGTACAGAACCCCTAACTGCGTTTTAGAAGGCTTAACACATTATAAATTATTCACTGAATGGATGTGGTTTGGTAGCCCACAAACGCTTCGTGAAAAATGAACATGATTTTGAAAGTTTATCGCTCAGTAATTTTCAATTTGATTGCCAAGCAGTCAAAAAAAGAAAAGTTTTTTAGGTGAAATTGTGACAAAATTTTAACAAAAGTTTTTGTTTGGCTCCTATATTATGTTAAAATATACAATAAAAGGTCTAGGGCTTATATTAAAGTTCATTAAGGCGAATTCACATGCTGAAAAAAGTATATTCAATAAACCAATAAAAATAGTCAAAAGTTTTTCTATTTTTGTTTGTTCCAACGAAAAAGTTATACAGCTTTATAATAATTAAAAATGCCAATTACTAACGTGAAGTTAACGTTAAGTTTTAGACATAATTAAAAATGATTTATGTCGAATCAAAAACAAAGGTCTAAATAATGCTAAATACAAGAACTGTTATGATGCTAAATATGAGAAATATTATGCAACAGTTGGAGTAAACGATAGGAGTACACAACACATGGTGTTTTAGATTTTGTGTAAGGCATAATTTTACTGCACAGTTTACTGCACAAAATAACTTGGTAAAAAACTGTGCAATAAACTGAAAGAGTGTAGAACATGTCGCCACAATTAGAGTCGCAAGCTAAGAACTGAGCTTACTGTTCGTCTAACTGAGGGAACTGTACAGGTAATCGTTAAAGTTGAAAAAGAAAGTCTGGTTGCACGTTTGAGATAACTGTGTGGAAAACTTCCCCTTTAGAAATTATGAAAGTAGTGTTTTTTGGAACTGAAATCACAAATGACATTAGTGGTTTCAGTAAACATCTGATGATTATTACTAAATACATTTTTTTTTAACTAGATTATTAACATATCAAACACTTAGTATTCAATGAAGTTCTTCTTTTGTGTTTTATTCAGAGTAAGTTTATTTTTAGTCAAGAATAAGTTGTAGACAAGGGTGGTTCATTATCGTGTTGATCAAGTTTTTTTCAGTACAAATATATATCTAACCTCATACAAGAATAAGTTTTAGACAAGTGGTCCATAATCTTATTGAGATCAAGTTTTATGGCTATAGGGGCAAATTATATCTTTTAGGTTAGAGCACGTGCTTTACAAACTTCCTGACACCCTTCTTATCAACTTTATCTTCCGATTATCACTTTTACCCCCCCTCCCTCATAAAAAGTTTAAATTTTTTTTAGTTTAGTTTTTTAAGTTTATATAAGTACCATTTTCACTTTGATTTTCTCAATAAAGTTTTTTTTTTTGTTTCTCCATAAATATTTTTTCTTGTAAAAATCCAGATTTCTTTTTTTCGCCAACAAATATTATAAAGCAATCTAACTTCTTTTGTTACTTTATTAAATATTTCAACCAAACATTATTAAAGGCATTTTTTATTGTTACAGACATCATAAATATATTCTGGACGAATGCGACGAAAAAATAAATTTATATTTCATAGTTGTGACAAACATTATTAGCAGAGGTATGCTTAACAAGGAAGCGTAGAGAAGAGCCTTTTATAATTTAATTATACAATTAAATATAATTACACTTTAATAATATAATCGAATTTGTTATTTAAATATATTATTAATTCATAATAAAATATTGGAGAGGTAAATGAATTTTCCAAATTTTTGTTTTCATTAAATGTGCTAATTGCAATAAACATTATTTTATATCAAATTATACTTAATTATATTTAACATACAAGACCACATATGTAGAAATATATTTATTCACAAAGTAATTTACACATTTAATAATTTATCATTTTAAAATTCTTTTTTACAATATGTGACAAGTGCTGAATAACGACTGACCATTAAAAATCCATCTATTTTTTTTAACCTAATTAATTTGATTGTTAATCTTATCTATTAGCTGTTTTAAAGGGATATGGTAACGTGAGCTCGGTTAGTTTTCCTAAAAGCGATAGGAGACCAAATGTGGTAACTATATATATGCAGTGTTGCCATGTGTGGAAATGTGAGGAACATTTATATATTTATTTTATATATTAACGAGCCATTAAGACCGTGTCAATAGGCTTAATTTTATATTTAGAAAAAAAAGTAAATTAATTTAGATATCTATTTAGATAAGTTATTATATCTATTTGAAGACCAACAAATCAAAACAAACATTTATTTTTTATTGAATAAATGCGGTTGTCTTAGCTTAACAATAACAAATCATTTCGAGGTAAGTCGTCGACGTCGGGGACACTAATCGGTTATATAAATTATTATATTTGAAAGTCCTAGAAAGTAGTACCTAATCCCAATTACAAAATTTAATTATCTTTCTTACTTAAATAACTAATTCAATTTTTAAGTTTTTGGTAGTTTTCATACTACGGAAAGTTTAATTTTTAATTTAAATCAAATTATAATTATTATTAACTACGGGAAACAGACAGAGAAAAATACACACTCCAGCGCCGGGATTTGAACCACGGGTCTCCTGTATTTCCAGTACAGATGCTCTTGCCAACTAAGCTACGCAGGAGAATGATTTTACTCTGCCGTAATCGATAACTAGTCCCGAATCCAAGCTTTCAATTTTCATACACATTTAGAAGTCAATATTTATGACATTAGAACTAAACCGAGAATTAACGCTTATAATTATAAAGTACTCCATTAGTACCTGTACCTTGTACAATCAATTCGAAATTCAATTTTCAAGTTTTTGGTAGTTTTCATACTACGGAAATTTTCCGTAGTTAATAATAATTATAATTTGATTTAAATTAAAAATTAAACTTTCCGTAGTATGAAAACTATTATGAAAGCACTAGTATGAAAGCAGATTTGGATTCTACGGCAAAAAATAAAATGTTATAAAAAAAAACTTCCCTTTACATGGTACGGATCCCCCAAGTTTCATTAATTTATCTCAAAGCGTTTAAAAGTTCAGAGGGGGGAGGGGGACTTTTGGACCACCCTGTATAATCGTAAACATTAATGATAGGTTTGCGATTGCTAATTGTATTATATAAAAATCATAAGATTGTCACTACACACATTTGTCGAACTAAATTATGATTTAAAACTAAATAACTATAAGTGACAAAGTCATTGTTTAAGAAATTCAAAGATGTTAAATGCTATGATGAAATATAGAACAGTTTTAAACTATATTATGTGTTTTAACTTTTGCAGTTCGAGGTCTAACAATGTATAATTAAGGTAACCCTGATCTTGAAAATCTTAGTTGTCAGTGTTGACCGCTACCCTGACATATTTTTTTTTTTTTATAAGTAGGACAAAGTGTTAATGATAAACACAAGAAACTGATAATGGTTGTTAAAGGTCTGGTATTTAAAACGACTGATAACGCAAAGGAAGAGAGGCGTGTCTCAGTACGATAATAGACTATTTAGATTGACATTTCTATAGATAGTCTTCAAAGGCAATTTTCACAACGTTATCATAGATCAACTATAATTAACAGAGTCAGTTTATAATCAATTATTACGTACAAATTAATAATGCACGGCCAGACGTCAGATCAAACGATTTTAAATAGGAAGTGTTTTACCCTTTAATAATAATTGTTGCAAAATTGATTTCGTTAGATAAAATTATAAATGCATAGATAGTTTAACATTTTTAACCATTCACTTTACATATTTTAAAATTTTATAACTTAATTATTATTTTTTTGTTACGCCTTTGGCAAAGGGCTTAATTTTATATTTAGAAAAAAAGTAAAATTTGGTAAATTAATTTTAGACTAGGCATCGCGTGGCTCTATCATTGAAGCGAGCGCATTGCAATAAAATACTGAATATTGAAATTTGTTAATCATGATGAATGTCATAGTTGAAGATAAGTGGAAGAGGGTAGTCAGGGGTAGAGTGGGGGTACTCGGTACAAAGCTTTACTTCCTAACAAACCTACACACAAAACGACTATAAGAATCTTAACCACCCTTAATAGCTTTTAAACTAATATTAATAAATGTATCACTTCATTACTCAAATACTACTGCTTGTATCAAGTTGAAATTTTACATACTTGTTTCAATTGTACGATGTACATGAAGTTTTATTAAAATCGTTAAAGTTAGAACGTAAGATATCGGTAAAAAGGTTGTTTTCTCTGTTTTAAACGTTTAGGTCCGCTTTAATAGTTTTAGCGATCTCTATTAATTCATAGCAGTGTCGTTGTTGGTTTTACTGAAAAATGTTATTTGAAAAAAATGTTCGTCTCATGTTTTTCCCGTCCTGAAATTCCAATTTTAAATTTGAAGCTCACGTTTACGCGAGCATTGCACGCGAACTCTTGGACGGATCACGCTGTCCAACGAACTTAGCCTGAGTATTAGTAAGAAGATCATGTATACCAAATTTGAACTAAATCGGTCAACTTTTACTCAAGTTGTCGTCACACGCGTAAACGTTACTGACAGACAGACAGACAGACAGACAGACAGACAAGATGCATATTTCGTTAAATGTAAGAAGCTCGCTTATGCTCGCTTCAATAAGTTATTATATCTATTTAAAGACCAATATCTATTAAGATCAGTGATTATAATCTACTTGAAGACCAACAAATCAAAACAAACATTTATTTTTATTGCAAATAAATATAGTTGCCTTAGCTTTGCAATAACAAATCATTTCGAGATGAGTCGTGGCCATCTTCGGGCACTACTCGATTATATAAATGATGAAAACAGATACTGATAACATTTTTAGAATAAATCAACTTTTTTTTCTCGAAAGTTTTAAAAATAAATAGTTTTATTTCTAATGTGATAAAGTAAACAAATAGTGGCCCAATATATGTGGCACAGCTTCCTCGCACACTATCATTGAACTTATGGTCACATGATTATACACGGTTCAACATAGGTGAATTTTATAAAAGAGAATTTTATGGAATTTTATGTGAAGAAGTTGAGAGGAGATGCCTAACTAACCACCCTATATTCCAGGGGTGGCCACTAACCTTAACTTTGGGAGCTACAAGTTTATAAAACTGTTTCAAAGTGAGCCGCATTGTTTGGAGATTAATTAATGGTTATTAAAAAAAGACACAACAAGAAATAACATTTTAATTTTGAGAAGTGTTTTACGAGATGTTGGCTGTTAGTTGCTTCAAATCTGGCTAATAATTGGTTATGGCAGTTCACACGAGTTCACATAAATGTTCATCAGTAAGTTCAGATCGACATTTAGATTTAATGAACTTAGGTGTTGATTCTTTTAAATTTAATAGCTTAAGCTTCGATGCACACACATAAGTAGATCCAAATGTTGAGATTAGTCTCTTAGCACACTCTTTTGTTCGTGGGTATTTTTCTTCTGGGACCTTCTTCGAAAACTCTCTGGTCAAAACGCCACTTTGTTTGAATCCTTTTAGTCCTTCATCTTCTAGCAATTCTAGTATACTGTAGGATCGACGAGAGATGGTCCCTGAGAAAACTCGATTTATATAGGCATTGGTGAAAAAAAAGCCAAATCTAACAACCATTGGGGTCATTAAGTTCAGAGGAAAATTTTTCTTTTTCTTGTATAAACTGTTTAATTGGAGCTTGTTTTCAAGAGCCGCCTGCGGCTTGCGAGCCACGTTGTGGCCACCCCTGCCATATTCAATATCATCAGCTTCGCAACTGCTTTAAAATTCTTATTTTAAATGTATTACTTCACTAATATTAGAGAAACAGCAATGCAATCATACTTAATTGAATCAGTTATAATGAAAGTATTAATAGAAGTCTACCAATTAGAGAGGCACATAACTTCCTTCCATCCTTGCACAGTCAGACGACAGACAGACATTTCTTAAAAACCACTTAGTTGGACTCAGGGGACCTCAAAACGTGTAAATCTATCAAAATCGATTTTTCGCGAATACTTTCCCATTATAAGAGAAAGTAAAAATGTCTTTAGAAAGACAATAATGCTTCAGTTACTTTGGTAACCTCGAAAGCGATATACATAACTGATCCTTATTATTATTGTATATCTTTGGTTTTGGTGCCCATAATAGAGATAAATAAATTATTTCAGGTTTTTCACCAGTATAGAAACTTTATATTTTGATATTTTTTTATTTATAAAAAGGGAAATCCAAAAGAAATTGAAGGAAAGGGAGTTTTGAATAAATATCAGCTATGGAAAAGTTTATTGGAGGATTCTTGAGTTCTTAAGTGGGCCAACTAGTTATTATTATTTTTTTTTACTTCTCTTGGCAGGAGGGAGAAGTCTGTGGTGAAGTCAGAAAGAGAAGTCAGGTTTTCGCGGGAAATCGATGAGGGGGGTAAAGGTTTTTGTCGTCAGTAGAGTTAGAGAAGGTGGCCGTATAAAGGAAGTTTCCCTGGAGTGCGAGAGAGTGAAACATAGGAGAAGTGGGGGAAAATGCAACAGGTTGTAGCATGAGGAGAAGGGGGTGGCAAGCATTGATCTGCCCCCTAGGATCACAAGGGGGGGTTCAGAGGTGCCCCACCGAGAGCCAGGCAAAAGTTACACAAATATAACTTTGTTTAGTCACTCGGAATTAAATCATAGGATGGCTCTCCGCTCCCATTGCTTTTCTCTACCGACCCACTCACTTTACAAAATCATTTGAGGACCTGCCTCAACTAGTCTCTTTGTCTTTTCACACCTCATTTCCCTACCTCCCGATTCTATTTACTCCATTAATTACCTTTTATTTACCTCTCTGCTTTTATTTAGCTAGAGTATCGTCGACTCCCGAGGTATAATTTTCTCCTTCAAGGGAAACGGCAAGGTTTAATTGGATTTCCTCCTAGGTAAAAGATACTTAAGATTTCCCTCTCATTTAAAAAGACTCGTACTTATGTTTAAGGTGGAGATAACGCTTAGACTTGATACCCTTCTTAAAGAGATGTGAAATAGAAAAAGTTTATAAGGGAAAAAAAACCCGTTACATTTCATTAAAGTTAACTTTATAAAAGTTTTTTTCGGACTAAAAACACCCAAGTATTACGATTTAATAAAGCAAGAATGCGTTGCTTTAACGACTGTGTTAATACATGGAAGAAATGAGTTGCCCTATTAACTTAGCCTAACGACCACTAGAGCTACTTAACACGAGGTTACAGAGCAACTTACTGAATAAACCTCCTATATAAGAGCAACATAAAAACCTTCTATTTCTCCTTTAACTTAATTTGGCTTTTTAAAAGAAGCAACAGTGCAATGAAAACACGACTTTAATATACTCACAATCTTAAGAAAATAAAAAATGAAGCACTATTTTATTATACTATTAAATCATGTTTTACCAATCATGATTATAATTCATTACTATAACGAATGATATTCGTAGGAACAGGTTATACCTACGTATTACAAAGAAAAAACATTGTCAAGTTGGAAAATTTTTATTTTGATGGATTTACACGTATTGCGAGGTCCTCTAAATCCAAAATAGTGGTTTTGCCGTAAATCTCGTCAAATTTACAGCAACAACTACCCATGTTGAAAAAAATGGGTTGGTTTTCCAATACTTCTAACCGGGTAGATAAATAGATAAGCATGAACATCAACCGTCTTCTAGACTAGCATGACCATCATCTGTTTTCTCCTATCACAGTAAACGTTTTTTATGAACATCAACTGTTTTCTTCTTCTAGCTCTGTAATAGTACATTACGCGTCTAGTGCGGAAAGTACCATTTTTGCATGCGAGTGTGGAGTTTGCACCCGAGCGACAGCGAGGGTAGTAACACGAGCAAAGCAAAATGCAGTTTTCGCTCGAGTTGCGTCCCGTACTTTATCAATGATTGTTGGATTTTAATAATAAATACAGAAAATAATTAAATATACATTGTTTATCATTAAAAACTTGATAAAAACAGTTACTTTAATTAAACAAACAGAAAATTAGTTTTGTTAAATGTAAACAAACACGCAAATCGTGCGATAACGTGAAGAATTCTTCACCTTATCGCACGTTTATGAAACGCGCATGCGCAATGAATACATCTACGAAAGAATCACTTTCTACTCATCTAAACAGAGACAAAATATTCATATATCGTATCAATCGTAGATAAACGTTTTTATGAACATATCAACCGTTTTCTTCTAGCGCTGCAAACTTTTTTATGAACATCAACATTTTTGTGAGATGATCAATTAAATGTGAATTTAAATGAATCTGTAACAACAATGTAGGGAGTTAAATGAACCAGGAACTAAATGGGGATGCAAATGAAACAGTAACTAAGTGCTAATGGCAAATGAAACAAGAACTAAGTGGGAATGCAAATGAAACAAGAACTAAGTAAGAATGCAAATGAAACAAGAATGAAGTGGGAATGCAAATGAAACAAAGAACGAAGTGGGAATCCCAATGGAACAAGAACGAAATGGGATTGCAAATTAAACAAGAACTAAGTGGGAATGCAAATAAAACAAGAACTAAGTGGGAATGCAGATAAATTTGGAACTAAAAATCGCATATTTGCTCAGCCGGACATTGCTACAAAATTGACGTAAACATTGAGTAAAATTAGGAATAATCTGCTAGCTAGGACATGATATCAGGATGAAAAAAGGACAATCTAGTCACTAGGAAGATTCACGGTCGACCTTAGGGAGGTAGAAGAAAAAGGAGAAGGTTGAACCTCCGCAGAGGTTGCTGGTTGCTGGAAGATGTCCAAAGTATTCTCTGGAGCACTGGCGCATGCATTCGGAAGAGGAACACGAAGAAAAGGGACGAATAAACATAAGGATACGTAAAGGGATATTTATATTGTTTTAAAGACCGGGGTCCTTCATGGGCTGAAGCACCGTAGTGTAAGAGATATGCAAACTAATAATTACAATATAAAACCTTTTATTTACTCAATAATTTTTAATATACCCATATTCTAATAGAGTTTGTATTTTTAGGATTTCGTGAATAAGCATACACATCAGTTTGAAATATATTAGCATCAATTTCTAAAATGTTATTTTTCAAACTGAAGATGCGGAAAAAGTAAAAAAAAACGTTATAAAGTTTAAACATAAATTTTGTAAGGCTAGAGTTTTTATTTGCAAGTCAAAGGCTCAATATGAATAATACATAGAGATTTAAATTTATACTGTATTATTCTAAGGAAAAGGTTCAAAAGCTGAGATACAAACAAATTGAGGTTAAACAGACAGAGTACCTAATTTATCAAGCCGTAAAACAGCTGTTTAAAACCTTACCTAAATCAATTACTCTTATTTTAAATTTTTGTAAATGATGTTAATATAATATAATTTAAGATAATAATATTACTCCGAAATAAATTATTGTAAAACACATTTAAATAATTACAGGAGAATTTTTTTTTTAAATAAACAAATTTTTACAATGATTCTCTTTTAATTTACTAAACATAGAGTTAGAATATTTTAATGCAATGATGCAGTGTTTTGATGTACACATATACCTAATTTACATGTTGCAAAATATCATTCTTCTTTTGATAGTTCAAATAATGGTACTTATTTAGATGGTTACTCCCCGTGTGATTTTTGAAGTGAAACTTCTTTGGCGGCGGTAGAGTGAATTTTTTTATATAGTAAAATCGTGTAACGAAGTTTGCGGTTTTTTTTACAGATTAATTGAATTATATCTATTTAAAGACCAGCAAATCAAAACAAACATTTATTTGTATTGGAATAAATGTGGTTTCCATAGCGTAGCAATACTTTTTTTGCAATTAAATTTCCCATAACCATTTCTTAATTTTGAAATAATAAATTTGTCAAAAAATGAAAGAGAACAATGCATTCTAGAACTTAAGTTTCACTTCTAATGCGTGAGAGCCTCACACATTTTTTTTTTTTTTTTTTAAATATAAATGACTACAAGTCTATAAGATTAGAGTTGGCACAATCGAAGGCGGGAAACAACAAACGTGGAGGTAGTTTTGGGGTAATAAAAAAAGAAAAACAGTGTTGCCATGTTATATTTTTTTTTGTGGAACAGGGGTAGAGTAGGGCATTTTTTTCTAAAGTTGCATTCAAGATGGCGGACCAATAGAATCGTTTCCCTCTTCAAAATTTTCCCGCCTTCGATTGTGCCAACTCTAATCTTATAGACTGTAAATAACTATTAAGACAAAGGGATGTTTAGTCTAATGTACTTTGGGACAAAGGAATATCACACTTTTGTTTTTATAAAGGTAGTAACAGTCTAAAGAAGAACATTCCGTACACCTTCTTTAGATTGTTACTCCCCTCTGTTTTCTTTATAAGGTGAGTAACAATCTAAAGAAGTGCCCAAGACATATGCTACATTTATAGAGCATGGCATTTTGCGTCGAATCACATCAGCTCTATACAACCAAACTCTGATTTTCAGCTATATTTTAAAGTTATGTGTCTCTGTTACTTCATTTAGTTTATCCATTAAATGGAATCAACAAAGAAGAATTTCCTTATGCAGCGCTGGGATTGGTCTAATTCGACGGAGAATTCGATACTCTCCAAATCTACAAAGTTTTCTTGAAGGAAATTTATGGTAAGAAGCGTGGTTTTTGAGAATTTTAAGGATGAACGTTAAAAAATATTATCTTTAATGTTTTTGTGGATTCTTCGAAAAGGAAACTATTCTGGATCCATATTCAAAGAAACCTTTTTGTTCAGCATTAAAGTTACTTAAAGACCAACTAAAAGGGTTTCGTTCAAGGACACTCTTTAAAGAAGATTTTAAATTTAGTTTGACTTTAAATGTTATACTTCTAAACAGGAAGAATTTCAACAGTAATGAAAAAGATGAATTAAACTATAATAATTACAAGATAAAAAGAACTTTTTATATACTACGTTTTTAAATTTTTTGTCAGAAATCATAAATTTGAAACCCGTCAAAATGAAGATTGTAAATATGGGATATGTCAAAACAAATAAAATAACTTGCGGATTTTTTCCGAACTAACTTCCATACAGCAAACTTTGCTGAAAACGAATTAAATTCTGCTGAAAGATGGCTAAAAGTAATAAAATAATGCATTGTCACCGTGTTCGGAGCTATTCTAGAAGTTTCAAATGTCTAGCTACTCGGGAAGTTAGTTAAAAATCGATTGTAAGATTTGTACTGGATAAACAAACAAACAAACAAGAAAGCAAGCTAATAAAAATTTAGTAAAAATCAGAAATTTAAGAAGCACAGTATTTGATTGCATTCATCTTAATAAAAAAATCCTAACTTAATCTACGTAATTATATGTGATAATTATTTGTTCAATAAAGAAAGTACTTTATAAAAAGACTAATCTTTTTAATTATCGATCTATAACTAGAGGGAGACATGAGTAATGAAATTATAGGGGCTTAGCATTCAATATCTGTTAAGCTTAAATGAACAGGATAAAGGCTCTAGATTAGAAGAGGGCTGCTGATAACAATCGATACAAAGGGGTGAGTGTTGTTTCTTAAACGGGTGATAACATTAATAGGGGTCTTCAACCTTCAACATGATCGTGTTGGCGGCCTGAAATGTGTTGCGCAGGGAAGGTAAAAAAAAAAATGCGTGCGTGCCGACTTCTATCTGACTAAATGATGACCATTTGTTAACTTTTATATCTCCTGTTATAAATGAAAAAAGAAGGGGGGGGGGGGGGCAAACCAAGCGTGAAGAGAGAGGGTCCGTATCGGTAATATACAACTCTTAAAAAGGTTATGTCGAAGTAAATGAAGTAGAATTAGTCGAGGGAATAAAAGGGGTTGAGACGTAGAGGCAACGAGCCAACGAGCTATGAATCAGCTGTGATATTATAAAAGAGATGTGGGCACCCTCATGGGGTTTAGATGGCTTGGATTATCAGGGAATACTAAACGAAGAACTGGGCCACAAAGGGCGGCAAAGTAAAGGCAAGTTCTACTCCAGCACTCCAACCCCTCCCCCCCCCCCGGGGCTGGTGGAGGGGATCCCACCTGTAGGATTCCACCCCTGACAAATCATCCGCCCCTCCACAAACCAACACTATTATTATTAATTAGGATTGGAGGAGGGGGCGTCATCCAATGGCACAAACATTATAATAATATAAGGGTGACTGATTCAGGCCTCTTTCAGCCACGTGCCCCTCTTACCAGAAAGCTAACCTCTATCCTAAACAATCATAACCTTCTCTCTTTAATTACCTACCAGCTGATCTTTAATTTCGAAATATAACCTTAAGTACTTCTTAGTCATTTATATTTTAAAGTGCTACTTAATTCTAAGTGGCCATTCAATTATTCTTTAGAACCAATCAAATAAATGTTGCTTTTTTTCATACCCTATTGACCTTAAAAATTACTTAATAAAAGAAGGAAAAAAGGTATAAACGTTTGATATTGAAATAGATTATTTTTAACCACAAACTGAAGTCTAACATTTATTATTTAATTAAAAGATTTAATTGAATATTGAATGTTTAGAAGCCACAAAGCTATCAGAAATAGACTGGAATTGTAATAGATAAATAAATTTAATCAAAATAATTTATATTTCAGAAACGTTTAGTTATACTGAATACTTTTCTACAATTTTTTATTTTTTCATGTAAAAAAAAAAAAAAAAAAAAAAAAAAAAAACGGTTCACAATACACAAATTAATTAAAAAACACTGATTTTTAAATAAATAAATTCATAAAACATATGTACCTACTATGTATATTTTTACGATATACAAAGTGTTGTACTTTATGTGCCTTCTACATATTATATGTTTATTCGAAACTAGGAAATGTACTTTTATCTACGATTGATACGAAATATAAACATTATATCTTTGTTTAGATGCGTAGAAAGTGATTATTTACGTACTTGTATTCATTGCGCATGCGCGTCTCATAGTTCAGAAGAATTCCTCTTCTTTACCACCCTAGGGCGGTAAAGAAGAGGAATTCTTTAGCTTTACGCACGATTAGCAAGTTTGTTTACATTTAACAAAACTAATTTGCTGTTCTTTTATTAAAGTAACTGTTTATATCGAGTTTTTAGTGAAAAACAATGAGTGAATCAAGTGACTTTGACGAAAAAGTGGAGAATAATACTCCTCCAGAAATAATTAATTCGGCACAAAATACAACTAATGAATTAATGTCATCTTTATCAAAAGAGAAATACGAACTTAAATACAGCAAGTTTATTTTTTTATGTATTTATTATTTAAATCTAACAATCGTAGATAAAGTACGATACGCAACTCGTGCGAAAACGTCATTTTGCATTGCTCGTGTGGTTTTACTACCCTCGCTGTCGCTCGGGTGCAAACTCCACACTCGCATGCAAAATGCTACTTTCCGCACTCGACGCGTAATGCACTATTAAATGTGTAAATCCATCAAAAGTAATCAGAATACTTTACCCTTGTATTAACAGACAAAACTTTACGACAATGATATAGACTTGTTTGATGTAATCGATTATAATTTTATTTAAAATTCCAGATCAATAAATCAGCTGTTAAAAAATCCTTAAGTGAATAAGCAGCGGATTTTAAAAAGAAAACATAAATATACTATATTAAAATTATAAGAATTAATATTAAGTTAAGGATGTTAAAATTTCAATAAAGCAATCTAATCTAAGATATTCAAATCATTATTGATATAAGAATAATCCCCTAAATAATGAACCACTAAATGAGTCAAATAAGAGATGTTTGTATACTCATATATATTTTCAAAAAAGTGAAAATAATTCTTCCGCAATTAACTTCCCAATTAGATTGTGCGAATTTAATTCCATGTACTATCTTATTATCCTTATAAACATGTAATAATTTATAAAGGAAATACAAAATTTAATAACAATATAATAATATTTAGTTAGTTAAAGAAAAATTATTACAAGTTCCTTTGATAAATTTTTGATTAATTGTGTTTGGCTCATACAGGTGAGTAAAAATTTACAATTAGTTAATTAAAAAAAGGTTATATTTCACCCCTTTCGGGCATCATCAGACCTAAAATGAATAATGTTTTACATTAATTATTAACATTAATTAATTAACCCGAAAGGGGTGAAATATAATAATTCACATTAATATTAATGTAAAACCTTTTTTATTTTAGGTCTGATGATGCCCGAAAGGGGTGAAATATAACCTTTTTTTTAATTAACTAATTGTAAATTTTTACTTACCTTTATGATCCAAACATAATTAATTCATAATTATATATTTAGTCTTGAATTGAACTTAAGTTAAACAAACAAATGTTGATTATAATATAGATAAAGGAAGATTTAATAAAACCAAAACTTACTGATCAAAGCTGTCATATTCAGAAATCAACTGAAGACGAAGCACAAGAGATCGCAGCCGGAAAAGATAAGCGAAGTCGCAAAACTTACTTCCACTCGATAACATTGTCTGAAAAAAAACAGAAAGTAAAATAAAAATTAATACATCAGTTAAATAATACATCAATAAACAGGTCAAGTGTGTGCTAGTCAGCACACAGCGAGGGTCCGTAGGCAACCCTGTATAGTTTAAGTAGTACACTATTGATGGTGTTTTTTAAAATGCTAAAAAGCTTTCTTTAAACTACCCTATGGGTCTGATATTCTCAAAACACATAAACAAACTTCTGATAAAGTATTTTTTTGCCACTGAACCGAACTACAACCACATAAATACATCGAAAAGACCATAGTTATAAAAAAAACCATGGTATTTGTAAAAAAAAAAAAAAAAAAAAATTTCGAATTTTCCAAAAAGTGGTATTTTTGCTTTTGGTCGAAGAATGTTCAGGAATTTTTTGAGATTTTTTGCACTTCACATAAGCGAGATAGAAGGGGGGGGGGGGGGGGGGGTACGTTTCACACCCACTTCAAACTTGCCTACGCTCGCCCTATCAAAGTTATAACCAAAGAATTATGTATTTTTGTAATCAGCTCGACGTATCCTTTCATATGATACCCCTCACGGTGTCGAAAAAAAATTTAACCCTTAATTTAAAGTAGTGGATCCATTTGGGTAGAAAGAAAAAGACCAAATCTTTACATTTGCGGCCTAGCCGGCCATTTTCAAGCCTAAAACAAAATATATTTGTTGATAACTACAATATTGAACACGAATAAACCAAATAGTACGGACTAGAATGAATAATAAATACCTTCCAGTTTAACTGGAGTCAGTGAAGTCACAGGTGCATAATGAGAGTAAAAATTTAAAAACTATGTAGGAACTATACAAGGCAGTTCCGCCGTCTAAATATCACTATTTCCACTGACTCGTCGCAAAACCGGCTAACAATAAAAAACAAAAACGATTGAAACATGATAATAAACTGCCTTGTATAGTTCCTACATAGTTTTTAAATTTTTACTCTCATTATGTACCTGTGACTTCACTGACTCCGCAGTTGAACACAACGCAACTGGAAGGCATTTATTATTCATTCTAGTCCGTACTATTTGGTTTATTCGTGTTCAATATTGTAGTTATCAACAAATATATTTTGTTTTAGGCTTCAAAATGGCCGGCTAGGCCGAAACGTTCCCGCAAATGTAAAGATTTGGTCTTTTTCTTTCTACCCAAATGGATCCACTACTTTAAATTAAGATTATTAAGGGTACCCTAAAAGCAACTTACATGTTAACCCTTAAGTTTTTTTACCCTATTTTTTTTTTAAACATATTTTCTTTAAGTCGCTATATTTTTAAAATATGTGGGTAGGTACAAGACACATACATGCCAAATTTCAAAGTGATCGGACGAAAGGTGTAGCCGTGAGAGCAGGCGACAGGACGGACGGACAGACACACGCAGGAAAATATAAGGGTCCTTGGTTTTGCCTACGGACCCTAAAAAAAAATGTTGTAAAAAGATTTGTTAACGATAATACTATTTTTGTAAGACTCAGGATTTCTTTTTATGGTCTATTGGGTACTCAATAATAGTTCAAGAATTCACATTCCACAAAAGTTTCATCAAATGCTATATTTCAACCCCTTTGGGTCATTTTCAAGCTTTTTACACCAGATTCCAGGCAACAATAAATACAAACAATTAACATTCTTTATCACTATTCCAATACAATACATAATTCACATTAATTTCAAAGCAAAAATTAACATATTCCAAATTTTTACAATAATGCTCGAGAGAATTTGTGTCTATGTCATATATAAATGCCTGGAATCTGGTGTAAAAAGCTTGAAAATTACCCAAAGGGGTTGAAATATAGCATTTGATGAAACTTGTTTGGAATGTGAATTCTTGTGAACTATTAATGAGTACCCAATATACCATAAGGAGAAATTTTGGGTTGTTTGTTTACAAATATACTTAAAGATAGTAATAAACTACTAATAAAATATAATAGTAAAAATAATAATAGAATTTTAAATGTTAGACAAAACTTCTTAATCTTATTATTTTTTTTTTAACAAAATATAATTTTATTTCATCTTTACTTGATAAAGACTACAAAAACATAATTTTAATTTCGTCTTTACTTGATAAAAGGCTAGAAAAACTTATTTTAATTTGCTTTCTTGTTTGTTTGTCCGGTACAAATCTGGCAATCGATTTCTAACTAACTTCCCGAATAGCTAGACATTTGAAACTTTTAGCATAGCTCAGAACACGATGACAATGCATTATTTTAATACTTTTAGTCATCTTTCAGCAGAATTTAATTCGTTTTCAGCAAATTTTGCTGTACGGAAAGTTAGTTCAGAAAAAATCCGCAAGCTATTTTATTTGTTTTGCCATAACCCATATTTACGCAATCTTCATTTTGACGGGTCTCAAATTTGTGATAGATAAACATTGAATGACAGCAAAACAGGAAATATCGATTATATTATTTATCGATTATATTATTTCAAATATATCGATGACACGGTTTAGATTTGTGTTGGAGAGATCCGTTGTACAAAGATTTGTCCTTTTATAGGTATAAGATCAGCTCTCTAGATAGTTGTCATTTATGTGAAGTAAATAAATTCGGAACTATTTTTTTTTTCACTAAAATTATATATTATAATATAACAATAACAATTATATTATCAACATTACATACGATTCAACAGAAAATTTAAAAACGTAGAATATAAAAAGTTCTTTTTATCTTGAAATTATTACTTGATAAAGTCTGCAAAACATCATTTTAATTTTTTTCTTGATGACGAAATATAAACAAAAGGCGTTAATGAACTATACATAGATTGAAATTTCTTTTCGGCAATAAAGTTTTTGTTGTAAGGAAATCAGTGTATTTCTTAGTTAAATTATATTTATCAATCAGTCAGCTAAATTATTTAAACAAAAATGTATCATAACTCATAACTTACTAAATCCGTGTTATGCGGTAATTCAGTGAACTTACAGAACAAAATAAAACTTGCTAATACGCAGTGTTATAGTGTTTTAAAAATTAACTGATACAGTGAAACCAATGACTAGAGAATTTGAAAAAACTGTTAATTGTGATAAAAGAAATATTGATTATGGAAAACCACAAGTTGTGTGGTTATCTGCGAGTATATTATGGTTTCAGTCGTTTTAAATTTAGCTCCAATTCCAATTAAAATCATAGCAAGTCTAATATACTACTACACTGGACGATTAGTCACATCAGTATTAAATGTAGTAAAATGAGATTGGTCTCAATTTAATAAGTGTTAAACTCTTAGGATTAGAATTAGAACATTATAAAAAATTCTATAAAACTATGCAAAACTGCACGCAGTCTGATGATCCAAAGGTAGGTTGGCACTTGGACTGAGAATAAGGTGCTGGACTACATGCAATGCAGTCCCTCAAAGACGCTGTGGATTCTAAACGGATCCAATAAGCCCCGCCCCTAAGGCCCTATTCACACGGTGAAACTCAAATCTCCTCGAAACTAGGAGACTCTGCGACCAAGAGACTCAGCACGTGTAATTAGGTGGCGGCATTCAGACGGGGATACTCCAGTACCGGCGACTGGGAGACCGTGCAACTATGAAACCATGCTACTCTGCATGCTGGTCTCCTAGTCTCCCAGTCTCTCAGTTTCCTACAAAACATTCCTTTTTAACTACCTGCGTGAAGATGATTTATAATATAATAATTATTATTAATTACCATATTATAAGTATAATAAAATATATATTACATTATATTATATAATATATTATATAATATATTATATTATATTTTATTATATAATATTATATATTATATTGTATTATTAAATATTTATAATAACATTATTTTTAATTATTAATTAATGTATAATTTTTATAATAAAATATATATTATATTATGTAATATATTATATATTATATTATTATAATAAATATTATATTATATTTAATTATAAAATATTTATAGTAAAATTATTTATAATTTTATTATAAATGAGTAATATTTATAATAAAATATATATTATATTATGTAATATATTAAATATTATATTATATATTCTATTATATAAATATTATTATAGTATATTATATTACGTTTTATTATAAAATATTTATTATTATTAATTAATTATTATTACCAGTGGTAAAAATAAAACTGGATAATGATGTCCTCATCGGTACTAGAATCACTAGACATAGACATTGTTTAGGGACGTAGATACACAAATATGAAAAATACTGGGTGTTTGCACAGCCTATTGTCGGTGAAAACTGACTTTACTTCCTAAACGTACTTTGATTGCGCAACTCGAGTCGTGGTAGTGTGAAGATGAAGGGAGACTTGAGTCGCGCAGTCTCCCAGTCTCCTGGTCGCGAGACAGCTCGAAACGCGATTTGCGTTTCACCGTGTGAATAGGGCCTAACCGGCACGGGGGGTGTGGACGAGTTGTTTGCGATTGTTTGCATATTAAATAGTTATAGGTTATAGTTTAGACATGAGTTGAACATAAACGTATGCCACAAAATATGGCGTTTCGATCCAAATCCACTTATTTACCATGTAACCACAGGTTGGAGTAACCAGTTTGTAGATAATACTATAAGACCATCTCGTGATAAGTATTTTTGAAGATATAGTTGTAAATAACTGTAAGTTTGCGCGCATGTGGAAGAAAATCAAATGGGCGCTGAATATAAATCGTTTATCTGGGAAAAGTCTAGTTTCCATGATATTGATAAAGTATACATTTGTCCCAGCTGAAATCGAAACCGAAATATAATCAACCACCTGTTGAACATTGTAAATATGTTTAATAATAAACTAGGGAGGTCTGCCCCCCTATTCGGTGCATTTGTCCCTCCCTATCCCCCCCCCCTCTCAGTGTCGGGCCTCCCTTTGTGGAGGCATTGGGCATTACATTGAGCTTATGAATTAAAAAAGAAGTATGAATTAATTAAGGAATTACTGCATATCCTTTTTACTTTGATAAATAAGTAAGTACAACAATACTACACTAACGCTATAAAACTATTCGGTATTACGACGTAGCCATTATGTGTTTTATTATCCTATAAAATTACTAGCCTTCACCCTATGCTCCACGCAGAGCCCATGCTAGGAAATAGCGTTTATTTTTCCTAGTTCTAATGTACTGCATTCGTTTCCAATGCCTCTATACCAAATCAGGACTACATTGAAGATTATTAATTACATTATTATGAATAATAGTATATTATGTTACTAGGCAGTGAAGTGAGTCTTGGCAATATTTACTGTCTCGCTTCGCTCGACAGTAAATTTAATTGCCGCGGTAAAGAAAAAAACACTTCACAGTCGTGTAGCATATGCTATTTTTTCCGAGGTAGCAGACAATGAAAAAACATTAAATATTAATCAATAATCTATATAATAATAACAAATATTTGTACATACTTAAGATTTAAAAAAATAAACCTTAAAAAGAAATTACACTATAAGAAAAGATAAATAAAACGCATTGACATCTAGCGGATTTTAATCGTACTAAGAAACTATCTACAAAGATTGCAGCGCTAAAACGGAAGTTTTGATAACTACCAGCACGAAAGAAAAAAATGTTTACGTCCTAGGACGTAAAAAATGTTTTCTTTACAGCTAGGAGTAATAAAAAGATTTTTCAAGTCCACACGTAATGAAAAAATGGATTTTAGCTACGTTTTTAGGCTCTAAAGTTACTATTTCACAGCCTACCACGGAAAAAATACTTATACAAACAATCTGAAGAATCCATTAAAAATTACATTTACATATTACAACTCCCAGTTACAATCTATGGATGTGTATGTCTTCTACATAGAAGCAACTGATTGTTTATGTAGAGTAAGGTAGTTTAATAATACAGCTAGTTCAGAAATAAGTGTTATAGTATTACTTTTATACACTACTTCTATACACAAGCAACTGGTTGTTTATGTAGAGTTAGTTTAAATAAAAATTACAAAATAAAAAGAACCTTTTATATACTACGTTTTTATATACTACGTTTCAAATTACGCCTAGTTCAGAAAGAAGTTTTTAAAGATTACTTTTATGGACTACTTCTATTCACAAGCAACTGATTGTTTATCTAGAGTTAGTTTAAAATTACGCCTAGTTCAGAAAGAAGTTTTCAAAGATAACTTTTATGCACAACTTCTGTACATAAACAACTGATTGTTTGTGTAGAGTTAGTTTAAAATTACGTCTATTTCAGAAAGAAGTTTTTAAAGATTACTTTTATGGACTACTTCTATTCACAAGCAACTGATTGTTCATCTAGAGTTAGTTTAAATACAAATTACAAGATAAAAAGAACCTTTTATATACTACGTTTTTAGGGTTTTGTAGATTCTTCTCAAAACCCTTATGCCGAGGGTGATGTGTCCGTCTGTCCGTCGCTCTTTGGTTCATAGGGCCCGAACCGTTTAAGCGAAAGTGCTGAAATTTGAAACACCGGTGCAACTTTTTGACCCAACCACAGGAAAAATATATAGAAGTTCAAAATTTGATATGCGCATGCGCAATTCGAAAATATGTGATAAACTCAAAAATTTTTATTTTTTTTTAATTTTTGAGTGGGGTATCAAATGAAAGCTGCTGAAGAGTAGGACACAAATATATATATGCTTGTTTAAATTTTGCATTTCTTATTGGTTAAAAAAATCAAAATATACCCAAAAAAAATTCCCCCCCCCCCAACCACTATATAACGGTTGGTCCTAAAATTTCAAAATAATTCATGGTTATACCTTATGGTGGGGCGATGCAAATTTCCTGAAAAATGTAATTTATCTTGTCTTTATTACTGATAAAAAACATTGTGACCCCCCCGGGGATCGAACCCGGGACCCTTGAGATCGAAGACAAAAAAATCATAATTACATAACGGGTATGCTTAATCATCTACAAACCCCTATAAAGTACTTGGACGCAAGTACTTCCCTGTGATTTTTATATTTTCTGTCATAAATCATAAATTTGAAACCCGTCAAAATGAAGATTGTAAATATGGGATATGCCAAAACAAATAAAATAATTTGCGGATTTTTTTCGAACTAACTTTCCATACAGCAAAATTTGCTGAAAACTAATTAAATTCTGCTGAAAGATGGCTAAAAGTATTAAAATAATGCATTGTCATCGTGTTCTGAGCTATTCTAAAAGTTTCAAATGTCTAGCTACTCAGGAAGTTAGTTAAAAATCGATTGCAAGATTTGTGCTGGACATACAAGAAAGCAAGCTAATAAGTAAAATGCGGCTAGTTCAGATAAAAGTTTTCCATGAGTACATTTATGCACTACGTCTTTTCACAAGGAACTGATTGTTTATGTAGAGTTAGTTTAAAATTACGGCTAGTTCAGAAATAAGTTTTTTTTTAATGTGTTACTGCGTTAACACATACAAAGCGTCCATCTTGACACTTTTAAATAGTAATGACCTTGAATGATAATTGTTATCGTCATATTTTTGATTCATAAAGAGTGCCGTGTGACTCTTATGTGTTCTATTGTTTCGATTTGTTCGGTCTGCGTAACAAGATGATTCTAATTCATAGCCTCGAAGCCTAGAGTTCATATTCTGCCTCCTTATCTTCTAATTTACCTGCACATGTCTGTTAGCGTGTCCCCCCGTGTCCGTAAGACAGCTATAGTTTCGTAACTACCTAATCATTGATAATTTATTATTAGAAACAAATAATGTATTAATATGCGAGTATATACTCGTTGTAACCGTCTTCCATGCCTTAAACTTCCTTCTCGACAAAAATAATTGCGAAAACTTAAGTCGTCAATCAATCTTTTTAAATAATATCATCCGTTTAATTACATCCTTCATTTGTACGGACTTTTTATTACTACTCCATCTTGTTATGCGTTGTTCTTTATTACTTTATGTGTCTATTTTTAACAACAAGTAGTTTATTTAAAAATAAAATGTTAAACAAAGTATTTCTTCTTTTTTTTTGCTTATAACGATTTATGAGTTATAAATCACGTAAAAATTAAATAGCACAAATTAGATTTTACATTATTGATATTTTGCGTTATAAGATAAAACATGGATAAATAATTAAGTACTTAACATACAAAGCTTATAATATGTTAATTCCAAATTATGAATTTGTTAACATTTAAGCCGGGGTAACACGAGCCAAGTAAACTTGGTCCAAATAACTTTGATCAAATATACTTGATCCAAGAGTTTGTTAAACTTTGAAGAATGGTGTACACAATCCAACTACACTTGGTCCAAGTAGAGGAAACTTTCATACACATATAGGTTAAGATAAATTGTGTGAAATGTTTTTCCCTCTAGAACTTTCCAGTTAAATTGTACTTATTATGATTTTGAACAGAAGTGGTATATATAACCTTTTTGTAAACAAAACCCAGCATAACCTTACATCTTTGTCATTTTTTGACAGCTCGTTCTAATAATTTGTCATATGAGCGCCATTTTTTATTTCATTAAAGCCTACTTTGATCAAAAAAAGTTGGGGACCGTCCAACTCAACTTGGATGTCCAAGTTGACTTCGATACCCTGTTTACACGATCCAAGTACAGTCAAAGTAGATTAAAAAGCTGACTTGGTCTAAGTATTCTTCGAGCGTGTAAATCCGGCTTTAAAACATTATTTTTCTTTCTTATATTCGTAGTAAATATAGAGAGAAAGTATTGCGATGGCGCGAAAATTTGATTTTGAAATTAAGATAGATTAAAACGTTTTTAGGTACTCTGAGTCTAAAAAAATTATATCTATCATTTGTCGGTCTAATTTCTGTACTCATGTGGAATCGTGAATGGATTACAAACATATACTAGGCCTTCGTGTCAATATAAATTAGGGAAACTAGTTTAAAAAGAAAAAAGATTCTCTGAAGAAGTCGAGAAATTAATTTTAGCTCTAAATTTGTAGAGATCCACAAAACCCCCTTTAAAAAAATCCTCAAAAATGATTAGTTTAAGTTCGGTTTTTTATATTAAAGTTACTTTTATTGGAAAGATTTTTTATATTGTTTGCAATTTATTTTAAATTAATTTCTTGATTTCACCAAGAGGTATTCTTTATAATATGCTTTTACTTCCTCAAACCCTTGTTTGCGTTATTCTTATTCTTTAAAAGTATACATGGAATTATTGTTTAAGTATGTGTCTTCCTTGGAACGGTTTGAATATCAAGAAGGTTAATGTCTGTGATAATGGATATTGTTTAAATAACAAACATCTGATGAGAGAGACATCATAGAAATTTTGTTTTTAACATAAAATAGTTTATTTTCCTTCATAAGTTATGTATTTACTGTCATATTTTAATAGGAATACATTTATTTCTTCCAATATTTATCGAAGGTTTTTTCAAAACCGTAAACCACATCATGGAATGTTCAAATATGGGAAAACCACGACATTTATTTAACAATTTAAAAATTGTTTTTTTTTTAAACATTATCTTTCGAACATTCATTTGGTTATTAGTTGTTCTTAGAAAGGTTTATTTTCTAAGAAGGGTTGTTTCTGTGATTATAGATATCTGAGAGTGGTGATTGGCATGAAGTCTAGTATGCAAGGTCGTCGGCAAGGATACAGTGGTCAGATAAAGGCAAGAATTTCACTGACTCTTGGAATAGTTTGAAACTCACGTCGCGTCGCATGATTAGATAAGGCAGTAGAGCTAGGGCGCCTCACTGTCATGTACTTCCTGGGCTGGTCTCCCTCAAGAAAAGCTTCGCTTCCCAGTCCAATATCAAAAGTCACAAATAATCCAATTAACATTAATTATATACCCTATAGTAGAACTTCAGTGTGTAAATATATATGTGTATGTGTGTATATAAAGTATTGTGATAGCGCAATAACTTGATTTTTTTAGATTAAGATGGATTTACACGTTTTAAGGTCCCCTGAGTCCATTTAAAAAAAAAAAAAATATATATATGTTTGTCGTCTGTTGTTAGTGTAGAGTCGTTTCAAAAATATCTATGGGCAAAAAGAAGGAGGAAAACAGACACGATACCAAATAGACTGCCAATTAGTGTGGCACATAGCTTCCTCACATTCTATCACGTACTTTATTGATTTTATGCTTTTACATTCATTATTGTCTAATTTGTTCAATTGCTTCCCCCGTTTTTTTAATGTGAAAAAATTATTTTGTTTTTTTACAGTATCAATTAAGCAAAAGTTAAAGAGTGCAGACGGCTCAAAGTAATCTGGGGGTTACTTTCGATAAACTAAAAGTTTCATACAAATCAGATAAGTAATTTTGAAGCTATAGGTGTAAATTAATGTATGTTTGTGCGCATGTGGAAGAGAAACAAATAAGCGCAGAAAGGTTGAAACTTATATGGGACCAACAATGGGCTACTCATGACCAACCACCCAAATTTCATTAAAATTGGACGTGTAGTTTATAAGATATGTTGGTTCGCAAAAATTAAACGACAGACCGTCACGGAACCAAAAATGTTTCCTGATGTCTGAAACGGATTTCTGTCTTGGAATTTTTGAAATCGGAGACCTAAAAATGTTTCGTTCTTCGGAACGATACATAGCTTCCGTTAAGCTCGGAAGAAAAAATGAAAAAATGTTTCCTGACGTCTAAAATGTTTTTAAAGGAAATTTTAATTTAAAAAAAAATATTTAGATAAAAATATACTTCGTTCTTACTAATTTATCACTAGAATAACTCCTCTTTTTCATATTTCTTGATTTGATTTTCTCTTTAATCAATTGCATAAAGTAATATCATTTTAAAGTAGTGTATATAAAAGTGCTCCCCATTTGTTAATTGTTTCGCGTTTCGTAGTTACATTTAATTTTTATTGAAAATTCTAAAAATTTTTACCTTCCTGGCGAGGAATCGAACCTGTCACCTTTGGATATATTTTATATTATGTTTTAGATATTTTCTTAGGAACTACATTTTTCTTCGGAAAACGCCTTATATTCCAGGAGGTAGTATCTTAAAAAGTGTCTGACTAACATCAAGCTAGAATTTTGTGAACAAGTTAATATTTTAGTGCTTTTTAAGAATATGTGGTCGGCTAAGTTCGTCTGCTGGACATAGCTTGGCAATAGGAACTTAGCAATAGGAAAAAAAAACACCTGGTAGAGAGCGGCCATGTCCCGCCAATTATGGTGGACAATGTGATTTTCATGATCCTGAGTACAAAATTAGTTAGTATAAATAACGAAAATAAAGTTGATATTAGTTTGCCCCTTGTGATAGTTGACCACTTTGATTTGGAGAAAACTTTGAATAACAAACCATTCAATGTACAAACAAACATCAACTTGATCTTCGGTCTACTAACTAATTTTGTACTCAGGATCGTGAAAATCACATCACCACCATAATTGGTGAGACATAGCCGCTCTCCACCGGTTTGTTTTTTTCATGCCTATTGCCAAGCTATGTCCAGCAGACGAACTAAGACCACATATTCTTAAAATGCACTAAAAGATTAACTTGTATACAAAATTCTAGCTTGATGTTAGTCAGACACTTTTTTGAACGATATATCCAGCACTAAAAGAAAAATTAAATGTTATTATATTATAATATTATTTAATTGAAAAATTTTCAATCTGTTTAATTCAATAAGTATTAGAGATATAAAAGCAAAAGATTAATCCGAGACCGTAAAAAGAAGATCGAGTCCGTTCATTAATACAAGAAATTCTGTTGAAGACAGGGAATGAAATTTTAATCTCGTCTGTAAAGCTTGAGCCTTAACTCTCTTTTAAGCTTCTCCTCTAAAAGTTTGACGACTTAATTTCGTGGCGGGGGGTCGTAATCGCTTGTATTTTATGTTAGCAATTCCAGAAGACTCTAGTTCTTCTCCCTTTAGAGGCACGAACCCGCGTAAATTTACTTCCTCTTAAATTTCTCTCCCAAAACAAAACACAAAAAAAACTCTGTCCACAGTTTTATTTTTGTATCTTTTCAACCCTTTAGACGCCCTTTAAACTGATTTATATTTTAAAAACATTATTCTCTTCAATTTTTACAAAAAAATCTTTAACTGAGATTATGCATTTTCCCATCTTTATTTTTAATAGCATACAAAAAGTAATGAATAATAAATATTAAATCAAAAATTACGTATTTTATATAACCCTTGAATTAAATATTTAACCGGTTATAAAGTTGTATCTTGATTCCCTTATTAATAAAATATAATGTATAAACTTCACGAAATCACACTTGTTTATAACCTGCATATTGTAACCTTCCTTTTCATAAAAAAAAATCTCTATATCATGGAAAAACATTGAATCTTGGTGTTTTTTCATTCACTCCAAGTGGCGAAACTTAGTACTAAAATGAAAACCAAGAAACCTCCTGATATATTATATAATCTCAACTTCCTCATACTGTATTTAGGAGCGTCACGTCGTTTTTGGTGTAAAAAAAAAACCAACATAACCATGTTAAAATCTGTCCAATAAAACTTGCATTAAACTTTTCCAAATACTATGATTATCCATTGCTAATTATCTCAATTAAATTATAATTTTTTAAACACATGGAAAAAGGCTATGGTAGGTGGTTGTTTACTCAATGCTTACAATTTTCAACCTAATCAAATTTATTTTCACTAATATTTCCGGAATTTAGATATTTTTTCCGGGAAAGCAACATAAATTCGTATTTCATTGGACTAGATTTTAGATTTTTTTTTTTTTTTTTCAAAATCTTCGGAACCGTTTTTTAAGAAATTCGTTTTTTACACTAATTAAAGTTTTTGTTAGGACACCCCTAGATTGAGAGCTGAAAATCATTTCTCGATTTCTACCTGAGGTAGAATTTCTTTTTCTAAACATATAGTTAAATTTCATTTAAATCGGTCGAGCAGTTTAGGCTTTACGCGTCTCCACAGAAGAGAGACATTTTTAAAAATCACTTCCATGAACTTAGAGGACCTTAAAACTATAAAATATCATAAACAATCAAAATCGTAAATCGGATTATTATACGGTATCACAATACCTTCTCTCCATGCATATACTACGTTAATATGAGGTAGTAATCAGTGGCCAACAGCCCATGATAGGCTTAAGCCTGCCAAAGGATTTATACAACATGGATGACACGAGTGCCGTGGCATTAGCTGTATGGAATTGGTTTCCAACCTAATGAACACCACTTCAATTATGCGCTACCCATACTTAAGGCGATGCTGAGAACAGAATGTGGGACCTCTTACCGGAGTCTAACGTCATCAAATTTATGGATTTCCCGAGGATCCGGAATAATACATTTCCTTCTTCAAGGTATAAACAAGAATGGTGAGCGAATAAACTCCACTATTCTTGTTTATACTACACTATTCTTGTTTATACTACACTATTCTTGTTTATACTACACTATTCTTGTTTATACTACACTATTCTTGTTTATACTACACTATTCTTATTTATACTACACTATTCTTGTTTATACTAAACTATTCTTATTAATACTACACTATTCTTGTTTATACTACACTATTTTTATTTATACTACACTATTCTTGTTTATACTACACTATTCTTATTTATACTACACTATTCTTGTTTATACTACACTATTCTTATTTATACTACACTATTCTTGTTTATACTACACTATTCTTATTTATACTACACTATTCTTGTTTATACTACACTATTCTTATTTATACTACACTTCTTGTTTATACTACACTATTCTTATTTATACTACACTATTCTTGTTTATACTACACTATTCTTATTTATACTACACTATTCTTGTTTATACTACACCATTCTTGTTTATACTACACTATTCTTGTTTATACTACACTATTCTTATTTATACTACACTATTCTTGTTTATACTGCACTATTCTTATTTATACTACACTATTCTTGTTTATACTACACTATTCTTATTTATACTACAATATTCTTGTTTATACTACACTATTCTTATTTATACTACACTATTCTTGTTTATACTACACTATTCTTATTTATACTACACTATTCTTGTTTATACTACACCATTCTTGTTTATACTACACTATTCTTGTTTATACTACACTATTCTTATTTATACTACACTATTCTTGTTTATACTGCACTATTCTTATTTATACTACACTATTCTTGTTTATACTACACTATTCTTATTTATACTACAATATTCTTGTTTATACTACTCTATTCTTATTTATACTACACTATTCTTGTTTATACTACACTATTCTTATTTATACTACACTATTCTTGTTTATACTAAACTATTCTTATTTATACTACACTATTCTTGTTTATACTACACTATTTTTATTTATACTACACTATTCTTGTTTATACTACACTATTCTTATTTATACTACACTATTCTTGTTTATACTACACTATTCTTATTTATACTACACTATTCTTGGTTATACTACACTATTCTTATTTATACTACACTATTCTTGTTTATACTACACTATTCTTATTTATACTACACTATTCTTGTTTATACTACACTATTCTTATTTATACTACACTATTCTTGTTTATACTACACTATTCTTATTTATACTACACTATTCTTGTTTATACTACACCATTCTTGTTTATACTACACTATTCTTGTTTATACTACACTATTCTTATTTATACTACACTATTCTTGTTTATACTACACTATTCTTATTTATACTACACTATTCTTGTTTATACTACACCATTCTTGTTTATACTACACTATTCTTGTTTATACTACACTATTCTTATTTATACTACACTATTCTTGTTTATACTACACTATTCTTATTTATACTACACTATTCTTATTTATACTACACTATTCTTGTTTATAATACACCATTCTTGTTTATACTACACTATTCTTGTTTATACTACACTATTCTTATTTATACTACACTATTCTTGTTTATACTACACTATTCTTGTTTATACTACACTATTCTTATTTATACTACACTATTCTTGTTTATAATACACCATTCTTGTTTATACTACACTATTCTTGTTTATACTACACTATTCTTATTTATACTACACCATACTTGTTTATACTACACTATTCTTGTTTATACTACACTATTCTTGTTTATACTACACCCTACACCATTCTTATTAATAAATACTATACCATTCTGGTTTATACCTTGAAGAAGGATTTTCTATTTTAAAAATCTCGGTAAATATAAAATTTAGATTCTAACTGATCCTAGCTATTCTCAACTCTTATACCTTAAAATATTTTAATTCAAATAAACTAACTCTCAACATAAAATAATTTTGAAATGTCTATTGAACAAATAATAAGCTTAAAAAAACCAGATATAATAAGCTATCGATTACTTAATCGATAGCTAATAGTTTTATTTATTTTATTCAACAAACTAGATAAATTATTTATTCGAAGGCACTTCGTAACTTGTTGAGCTTGTTTAAAGAAAAAGCTTTTAGAAAAGACTAAATATTTTACGGAAAAACTTTATTTATATAAAATCAACATACTTTTTCTTTTCCTTTAAGGTTACTTATATTAACTTAAGTAATCATCATTTACTTTACAATAAAACTTACAATTTCGTATATTTGAAGCGACTGAAATAGACTTGTTTCCATATACATATATATGTATCCTATGTCTGTATTATAACGGAGATATAGGACTTGATAAAGTGGCAAGTTATGTACAAAAACTTAGAATACGGTTTAAGTTATAAGTGCAATTTTAAGTTAACTAAATGTGTTAAACTTTGTACGTGCATCATCTACCAAGTATGTTGACAACGTAAATGGTTGCGCACGAAGGAGTTTCCTAAAACTTTGTTGTAAATGGAGTTGTGTTGACAAGTTAAAAAATTTGCACAACCAAAATCTATACAAAGTACGAACCATAACTTCTTCTGGAAATGTTTGTACAGAAGTTCCTAATAGGTAAACTAATATATACTACAATATTGAAAATAGGAGAACTTAAATAATGTTATAATATCAAATAACATGTCTATTTGAGGTTTTTTTTCAAGATCATTAGCTCAAACTTGGCTAATCAATTCAATAATTTTTTTTAAAAAACCCTTCCCTTTGAGTTTTGCTTACAATAGGTAAGTTCTACTAAATAAAAATATATTTACCATTGATACAAACTAATCAATAGCTCTATCATGTCCTAAGGGAATACTAATTTAACCTACTTACTTTGCCATTATTACCGACAGAATAAATCAATACGCGATTATCGTTCCGTAATAGTTCTTAAACTACAATAATTAAATAAATTAAGATTTCCAGGTAACATTAACTAAAATTAATTTAAAGTTTCAAAGGAGAGAGGGATTTAGTCCAAGATAACCTTCATCCAGGTTTATCGTATCCATATCAGATTGAATTCCTTAACTCTCGAGTGGCTCTCAGTAACCTTTTGACTCCTTAATACTTTGTGGAAAGGGCTTACTCTTCCGAGAAATAGAGGGACGCTAGCAGACCAGAAACGCTTTAAGGCTTTCGCTAAGCCTTATCATCCCTTTTTACTTAGAAAACAATCAAGTATTCCATGGATGTTGCGCACAATTAAAAGCCCTTTATTAGTTAACTGAATAAACATAATATCTTTACTGAATATGTATCCAAATACTCTGCCAATTAGTTATGGCAGATAGCTTCTTTATGTACAAAGTTATAGAGGATGAATGGTCACATAAGTTTAAATAATGTGTTATCCCACTGGTAATTGAAAGTGTGAAATATCCGAATCGTTTTCGATTCCCGGTGAGTTGTTTTGATTCCCAGTGAGGTTTTTCGATTCGCAGAGAGGTGTTTCGATTCGCAGAGAGGTGTTTCGATTCGCAGAGAGGGGTTTCGATTTCCAGAGAGGTGCTTCGATTCCCAGTGAGGTGTTTTGATTCCCAGGGATGGGTTTCGATTTCCAGAGAGGTGTTTCGATTTCCAGTGAGTTGTTTTGATTCCAAGTGAGGTTTTTCGATTCCCAGAGAGGTGTTTAGATTTCCAGAGAGGTGTTTCGATTCCCAGTGAGTTGTTTTGATTCCCAGCGAAGTTTTTCGATTCCCAGAGGGGTGTTTCGATTCCCAGAGAGGTGTTTCGATTCCCAGTGAGGTGTTTCGATTCCCAGTGAGGTGTTTTGATTCCCAGTAAGGTGTTTCGATTCCCAGTGAGGTGATTCAATTCCGAGTGAGGTGTTCGATTCCCTGTGAGGTCGTATTTATTTGTATTTAATATTAAATAATTACAGAATGTTGAAATTGAAACGGGACTATATGTGAGCTACTTTTGACAAACCATACAATGTTTCAAAATCGTATGAGTACTTCTAAAGATGTAGGTGCGTAAATAAAAAAATCACAAAGCTTCCGTTAGCTTTGGTAAGCTCGGGCTCAGAAGAAAAAGTGTAAGTAAGAATGCGTAAGAGAAAACATGGGGTCACTATGGTTAAAATATGGGCTAATTATGACCTACTATCGAAATTTCATTAAAATCAAACGACAATTTTTTAAGATGCAGTGGTTCAAAAATACCTTGACAGACAGACACGAAACCAAAAATGTTGTCTGAATTAGATCACAATACTTTCTTTTTACTACTTATATCCTACTACTTACACGAAAAAGAAAAAGTAATATTTTGCAAAATAGCTAGTTTATGTTTGGTTGTATTATTTTAGATAACCTAGTTAAAGACTAGCGATGTCAGCTTAATTTTAGCAGACGAGTTTTATTTGGTTAGTTCTCAAACTGAATTCTTTGAACTACCATACTCCACCTACTAAGCAGTCTTAACTTTTAAACATATTATTATTCAGTGATAATGTTTCTAAATACCGAGTACATTAAACATATTATTACCATCCCACCTTACGGAAGAGCTCGAATGGACATGTACGAAATAGCAGAACAACATACCAAAACAAAGCAGTGCGTTGACAAACCTGTAACGTCATTCCATGAGTACCACAAAAACTCATAATATTCAGATTCAGAAAACGAATGCAAGACTCAAAGTGTGGTTAATGACTATATAGTGGAAGCAGGAAACTGGTTGCACTTACAGATTTCGGAGTCAGATAGTATACCACAATGTTAAGACCTTTCTTGTTTCATCAAAAAAAAAAAAAAAAAAAAAAAAAAAAAAAAAAATCATACCCCGAAACGAAATTCGAAATTTGTTTCCTTCTACCTATATAATAGTGTACCTAATTAGTTGAGACACTTTAAGGAATACAAGTAAAGAATGTTTAACGTCATCGCTACGTCGTATAAATATATTTCGCACTCCCTCAGGGCTCGTTCATTGTAAACCATTAAAACAACAATCCTTAAGCGTTCCACGTCTTTAAAACTTTGTTTTAGGAAATTATATTCCTTTGTCAAAGGTAAATCACTATTGTAATCAATAAGAAGTCAAAGTCTAAATAATAATATAAATTAAACTTGCTGGAAAAGAAGCCACTTTTTGCTTCTTCGGCTTCTTTTCCGTCTTTGTATATTGTCAATGTATATCGTTAATGGCTTATAGGAATATCTTTCCCAAATATCATTTTTTAAATAAATTTATTGTTATAGAATAATCTATATTTTTCAATATATATATTTAAAGGTCCACATACCCGACTTGTTTGAAATAATTTTTTAAATTAATTTATTGTTATAGAATAATCTATATTTGTCAATATATATATATTTAAAGGTCCACATACCCGACTTGTTTGAAATACAAGTTTGATCAAACGTTTGACGCCCAATGTACACGACATCAATCCATCCTCGTCAACTCACAAACTTCGCCCATACACTGTCAAACTGTCTTGATAAGCCATATTTGACTAATACGTTATCGTGTATATGGGTCTTAAGGAAAATCCATGTCAAATTTGAAGAAAATCCAATAACGCGTTTAGTCGTAACTACAAAACAAACATTTGACGACGAAATACCAAACGGTCTAGTCTGGAGAAGGAAAGTTGAAACATGACCACGTTCCGCTAGGTCAACAAAGAAAGGGTTTAATTCGATATGTAGCAATGTTAGCGCAGAAATATTTCGATTCTCAGTGCTGGAATGTATCTAATCTGAACTTCCTAATTTTTTTAATAATAATAATAATATTAGTAATAATGTATATTATTTAAGAGAGTCGTTAGCAGAACACTTTTATTTCTAAGGGTGCGTTCGGAATCTCTAACCGGTCAACCGATCGGTCGACCGGCGGTTTGTTTGTGGTTAGTGTCATGGCGGCTTGAAATAATCTTGTGTCTAAACGGGACCGGTTGAAGGTAGCGGTCAACCGAAGAGGTTATTAACAAAGAGAGGTTATTAATTGGTTATTGTTTGGTAACAAACAAAAGAAGTGAAGCTATTGCGATTTCTCAAGTGCATGAAGTATTACAGCGGCATCCCTGTTGGATAAATCTGTATATAGCCATCATCCCTTACCTTTTTCCTTCTACTGAAAACTCTGATTACACATATTAAGATTATTTTCAGCCGCATCTTGCTCCTGAAACCTTGCACCGCACTGTTCACATCGATAAAAGGGCTCTCTTTTAGTTTGTTACCCATCTATAATGGTATCCATAAAATGTTGAAAAGTAGGATTGGTAACAAAGTAAGTAACTACTAGGTCAAAGGGATATTTAGTCTAATGCACTGCAGGACAAAGAAGTATCACACTTTTCATCTTTCAGTTTTGATATATTCTGATTATAACACAAAATTAAACAATCACAAAATTACCCACCAAATTCATTTCAATTTCGAAATAAAAAAGGTACCCACCAAAGTAAAATAGTGCCGATAAAGGCCCATGTTTCACACAATCTGAATATTAAATATAATTTTAAAGAATATCAACAAAAAAAAAAAAAAAAAAGCGACGTAACAAGAGGCAAAACACTATTTGAATTACGATGAAATTCCGCCATTGAAGGTGATCTTATGGTTTACTAACCGGATTAACCGTATTCTCGATTAGGTCAAAGCGGCCGCAATCGGTCCGGTCGACCGTTACATCAACCGAAGGATTACGAACGCGGTCGGTTGATTAGGTTGGTGTTTCCGGACACACCGGTTACTTCTCGGTCGACCTAGTTGGTGATTCCGAAAGCACCCTAATATTTAGCTACAGATATGGATCCTCTTAAGGGAAACAGTTTTCAACAAGCTTATGTAATTGAGGTAATTTTGAAGGCTTGATAATGACCAGATAGGTCCTCAAAATAAGTCTGAAAATTGTTTTATTTAGGCATTGCATAGCATAATATAACATAACATTGGAGTATAATGAAAAGACGAACGGATAGATCGAAACGTCACCAATTACGTAAACTTGTTGAAAATGATTTACCCTTAAAGCCGTGTCAAGAATGCCGAACCGAACGGAGGAAACGAGCCGATCATTGGTCTCTGCGCATGCCCAATCTAAAGTGCGCCTGCGCATCTCAGACTGGGTATGCGCAGAGACCAATGCTCGGTTCGGTTCCTCAGTTCAGTTCAGATGTCTGGACACGGCATTAGATGATTCACCTATGGTTGTTTATTAGAAATAAAAGGGTTCTACCACCTACTATCATTTATATAATCGAGTAGTGTCCTGACGACGACTCAACTCTAAATGATTTGTTATTATTGCTAAGCTAAGGCAACCGCATTTATTACAATAATGTAGTAGAAGAGTGTTAGGCTACAGGGCTATAGAGTGGCTATAGGCTATAGAGTGGGGGAGACCCGAAAGAAGCCGAACTACACGTCGCGTCCTCGGTTACCTTCGAGTCCGCAGTAGGGGAAGGTCCTACAGCTGTAGACTAGATTGCACACCTCCTATAGCTTTCTAACTCCCTGTCACACTTTTTTGAGTTTTTAAACGTTATTTTTAGTAACGGTAACGCTTTTTGAGTGTGCCATAGCCTAAACATGAAAATGTCAAAAATAAATGTTTGTTTTGATTTGTTGGTCTTCAAATAGATATATAATAACTCATCTAAATTAATTTACTTCATTTTACTTTTTGTTCTAAATATAAAATAAAGCCCGTTGCCACTGGCTTAACGGCTTGTCTTAAATAATATTCATGCCTACCGTACCGTCTTTTTACAAGTCCTATTTCATGTTATATTATTTTATGAAGTGGCTAAATAAAACTAATCATTTTCAGGCTTGATAATAACCGAATAGGTCGAAACGTCGTCAATTATTTTAAATGATTTATCCTTAAGAGGTTCCACCTATAGGTTTATATAGTATTTAACTTATAAAAAAAATAATCAATAATCCTACAGAGGAATAAAATTGTGAGAGACAGTAAAGACAATGCAAAGAATCAAATAAAAATAAAAAAGAAAGGAAAGAGGGGTTAGTTTACATTCAAAGACCTGGCTAATTATAGGAATAATAATAAGGTTTTAAGAGGTGAGAATAACATCATAAAACACCTGGAAAGAAATTAAGCGAAACGAGTGCTCCATTATTAGGTATAAGTACAATACAAATATTCCGCTATGCTAATTCAAAAGAGGGGGGGGTAAAGAGACGACCGAGAGTTAAACCGTCTGAGAAATGACTTCTAAACAGGCTTAAACTGCTTTCCTTTAATATCCCTGCATATTTATGAATTGAAATGTTATCCTTCCCTCTTTCTTGTCTTCAGTATTATTAAACTGAATGAAAATCTCGTGTTTAACTAACTAAACCTCCACCCCCCTCCTTTCTTCTTGTTGTACTAGATAAATACTTAATAAAGAATATCATTTCAGACCTTCTCTAATATCCGCAGTCTTGGACAACAACACTTAAAAACATCCCTATCTGATGCAACCGCATTATTGGATTATAAATGTTGAAAGGTTAAACGTAAAATCAACTGTTTCTATCTTTAAAAAATCGGTCCGAAACAACTCAGACAAACTTTCTCAGATACGAGTTTATAATTACTTAACCCAGTATTCAAATGTACATTTAAATATTATTGAACATTTCATCAAAATTTATCATAAAAATAACTTCTCCTGGGCGGGGAATCGAACCCGGGCTCTCTCCGTCCGCGTTTTAAGCTAATTTCTCAGGAACTAGATTTTTGTGTGCATGCGAGTGTGGAGTTTGCACCCGAGCGATAGCGAGGGTGGTAAAACCACACGAGCAATGCAAAATGCCGTTTTCGCACGAGTTGCGTACCGTACTTTATCTACGATTGTTAGATTTAAATAATAAATACAGAAACAAATAAACTTGCTGTATGTAAGTTCGTATCTCTCTCTTGATAAAGATTGCATTAATTCATTAGTTGTATTTTTTGCCGAATTAATTATTTCTGGAGGATTATTATTCTCCACATTTTCGTCAAAGTCACTTGATTCGAACTCATTGTTTTTCACTAAAAACTCGATATAAACAGTTACTTTAATAAAAGAACACCAAATTAGTTTTGTTAAATGTAAACAAACTCACTAATCGTGCGTA
Source organism: Gerris lacustris (assembly GCA_951217055.1). Lineage (NCBI taxonomy): Eukaryota > Metazoa > Arthropoda > Insecta > Hemiptera > Gerridae > Gerris > Gerris lacustris. The sequence continues at coordinate 27,438,818 of OX578276.1, forward strand.
AAGCTGAAGAATTCCTCTTCTTTACCGCACTAGCGTGGTAAAGAAGAAGAATTATTCAGAACTATGAGACGCGCATGCGCAATGAATACAAGTACGTAAATAATCACTTTCTACGCATCTAAACAAAGATATAATGTTTATATTTCGTATCAATCGTAGATAAAATCATTAAAGTATATCCTTTATATGTGTAAATACTTTAATACATATATACTATTACATGATAAATAATATCTTTCAAATGCTTGATATAATTGAATAATTACAGTTTAACCAGCATTTAAATGAAGCATTTAAATTTATCTCATTCATATAAAAATAATGAAATTATACTACAGTATAATATGACAAGATAGTTACTTAAACTAACAGAAATGTTATAAGAAGTGGCAAGCAACAGGTGGGGAAGCAAAACAACCTCGAACAGAGAGAAAAAACAAATAAACTTGTTTGAAAACAAGCTTTGTCAGAATTAGCCCATATAAATCTGTATCTTCTTATTCTCAGCAACAAATTACCATAAATGACAATTTAAACTTAAATAAATACACGTATTAAATAAAATCACACAAAGCGAACCTTTGTGTACCACCTGTAAAAATTTGAGCGTTTTTACATTCTCATATATTTTTCTTTTATATAATCGAGTAGTATCCCGACAACGGCGACGACACACCTCTTAAATGATTGATATGAGCTAAGATAACCACATTTATTCCAATAAAAATAAATGATTGTTTTGATTTGTTGGTCTTTAAATAGATATAATATAACTTATCTAAATTGATATCTAAATTTAATTTACTTTATTTTACTTTTTTCCTAAATATAAAATTAAGCCCGCTCCCACGGGCTTAACGGATCGTAGTATTATAAAGAGAGATAACCGTTGAATGATATGATCATCAACTTATTTCAATTAGCGACCGTTGAATGATAGATCATCTTACCAATTTTGATTAGTGACTATTGAAATTATGAATTTGAATGAAATTAGTACGGTACGGTTCAATAAAAAAAATTAAAAAATTGCTTGCATACGAGTCTGCAAGACAGTGAGACATTTTCATGTAACGCTTTTCGAGTTTATGTGCCTAAGTAAAGACATGAAAATGTCAAAAAAATTGAGCGTGCAGATTTTTGCGTTTGTATATTAGGAATTAAATCGAACATATGTTGTGCACGAAGAAAGAAAGTACTTTTCTTTTTCTCCAGTTTATTTTAGCTTCTTCACCCATATATTCCTGGTAGCAGTGGAACTCTTTTCAACTTACTTTGGCCCTACGAAGCGCGGTAGGAGAAGGCCCTACAGCTGGAGACTGGATTGCACACCTCCTATATCTTTCTAACTCTCTGTTACACACGGTAACGTTTTTGGCTTAGATTTTTAGTAACGCTTTTCGATGTTATGTAGCAAAGCCAAGACACGAAAATGTCAAAAACATAGTAACAAACTAGTTAAAAAAAAACCATTGTGTTAAATGTGTGACGATTGACACAACTTCGCATGTCATACACACCAGTACTTGGTATTGTCACAGGATCGTTTGGACCTTGCATTAAACGGTTCGCAATGATCCCTGTATAGATTGGAACAGTTTGGAGGACGGTACGAAACACTGTCATAAGTCGGGTTGAAACGACATTTATCCATTGCGCATGACCTTGACGATCCCGAGGATGCAACACTGCTCGGTTGGAACAAACCTTATATTCTTATGTCGCATCTACACATTCGCGCTCGGGACTCGCCTCGTGGTTCGCCGGCACTCGTGAGTCCCATTTGTCCACTCGTCCCCACAACGCGAATGGCCGTTTACATATTCACGCTCGGGACTCGCCTCGTGGTTCGCCGGCACTCGCTAGTAAATCAACTACTAACGCAATTAATGGCAGTAAAAACACACTGGTGGATTTATTTAAATGAAAATGAAAATTTGAAAAAAGTTTTAGATACTTTTGTGTTAGTTATATATAACCCTTTATATAAAGTTTTGATATAACTTTATTGAACAGTGTGTTTTTATTTATGTGTACTAAATATAATTTCATTATATTGGATTACCACAAAATATTGGTCAATACAACCAATTTATTACAGAAGTATTAAACAATTGTAAGAAATATTAAACAAATTGTATATTATACTTATATTGTACTAATATTATTAAAAAATTAAGCTTTGGTTTTTTTTTCAGATGAAGTATGGAAAATATCTTGGTGCGTAGCGCGGTATGTTTCATAATGGAGTTCTAGGTCTTCCGGTGGTGACCGCGTCTTAGTGGATGATACTTCCGACGTTTCGCCTCTTATGCTAGAGGCATCTTCAGGGTATAGAGCATGTAGTACTAACGATAGAAACAACGTGAACTGTTCAGCTCAAGATCAACTGAAGATGCCTCTAGCATAAGAGGCGAAACGTCGGAAGTATCATCCACTAAGACGCGGTCACCACCGGAAGACCTAGAACTCCATTATGGAAAATATGTTTGTAGAAATGCTTTTTGCATGAATTCTGGAGAATTCTTTCTTTTTTTTTACTAACTTTTGAAAAAAGCTGGACTGTATTCGAACTCATGAATCGGTGACATTTTTCTTGTTTTTATGTAGTGAATGTTTTGAGTCTCAAATAGCTGGTTAACCATGGAACATTTCCAAAAATTCAAAAACTTGTCCATTCCATTCTCCGATTAAAGTGAAATAAAGTAAAAAAAAAAAAAAACGTGATAAAGAGAAGGGCTCGTTGCGAACTGAACAGCGAGTGTGTAAACACTGAGCTCGCCTCGCGTTGCAAGCATTTGCCTCGGGCCAGGAAACCGCTCCAGACACGAACGCCACGAGTGACGAGGCGAATGACGAGTGAGTCGTTTATACATTCGCCTCGCCACTCGAGCGAATGTGTAGATGCGGCATTATATTTTGGGGACAGGAAGATACGCTATTAGCTAGATACACCCAAAATATAAATTCTAATACTCTTCTAAAACAACAGTATTATAATATACTGCACATAAGAATGTTAGGATTAATGTATTAGATCACAACTAATCACAGGATTAGGTTTGAATTAGGACCTTGTCGTAAAGAATAAGCCGCGGTCCTAACAAATCCAATTAGGAGATATTCGATTACTTGTAATCCATTATAACCTCTCTTATTTTGGCCTTTTTCTTGCTTAAAATGTAAAAGCTATTACATCTTCACCAACTATCACCAACGTTGAACTATCTTCAAATGTCAAATTTGTTGGATCTACCGAAAATTTGTAACTTTTGCTTCCGAGCTTACCGAAGGTAACGGAAGCATTGTGTTTACTTTTGAGAACGAGAAACTTTTATGCCTCCGATTTTTAAAATTCCAAGACAGAAATCCGTTTCAGACATCAGGGAACATTTTTGGTCTTATGTCTGTCTGTCGGTCTGTGTGTCCGCGAATTATGAAACGTGTGACGATAACTTGGAGTAAATATCGACCGATTTTGATGAAATTTAGTAGAAATGTTCATTTTACCAATGCCCAGGACGAGTTTGTAGGACAACGTTATCCGTCCAAGCGTTCACGAGCAACGCTCGCATAAACGTGAACTTTTAATTTAAAATTGGAATTTGAGGTCGGGAAAAAAATCAAACTTCATCTATTCAATGAGACAGACATTTTTTACAAATACAATTTTTTAGTAAAACCAACAGCGACACCGCTATGAAGTGTTAAGGATCGCTAAAACTGTTAACGGTTTTTAAACAATAAACAATATAAAAATAAAGTAATATAACAATATAATTTTAATGTCAATACAACAATAAAGTACATGATATGATGCGAGGAAGTTATGTGCCACACTAATTGGCAGTCTATTTTTTATTATTTATATTGCATCTAAATTCAAATTTTATTTTATATTTTTCTTCCACGTTAACTAAAAGTAACGGAAGCATTATGATTCCGAATAACTGTTTTTATGTATATCCAAAATAAAAAATTCCTGGACAAAAATCGGTTTTTAACTTTATCCAGTGTTTTCCACTGCTATACGATTTTTTTATATTTTAATTTGATTATTATGAAAATTTATCTAATTAAAATATCAATACTATCCGGCGGAGAACCGAACCCCAACACTTCTAACAATTATTATTATTCCCTTAAAACTTGATTCTTCCTGAAAAGAACCTACTTATATTTTTTTTTTGGTAAATGTGTTTAATGTGTATTAATTTTTCTTTTTTTAAAGCGATTTCAAATTATTAACTATTTTAGTTTATTTATCCCCACTAATCATCAATTGAAGTTACTATTGTAAATTTAACGTTACTTTAAAAATATCCAATTATATATATTAATAATATTTTAAGTAAACAAAACTTCTTTGAATCACTAATTTTATAAAATGTTTGAAAGAAGTTAAAAAAGTTTACATCGAAGAATAATTAATTAACTTTACAACGCCCTAAAACATGAAATATTTTTTAAAAAAATGAATTGTTTAATTATCAACTTTTTCTCTTTTAATAATTAAATCGATTATTCATAATCAAAATGGATTATGAATATTGAATATTAAATTATTCAGTTAATATACAGAGTTTATTTAACATAGATTTTTTTTTGTATTTAATTAATACATTGTTAAAGGGTAGTTAAGTATAAGAAAAACTAATTTATTAATTACTATCTCGTAATAATGGGCTGCAATATATAATTATATAAAATGTAATATCTTAATGTAATTGAAGATTAATTATTCCATCCAAATTAAAGATTTTGTAAATAAGCAGATTAGTTAAAGCTGAAAAAAAAAAATAAATAAATAAATAAAATAAAATAATAATAATAAAGTATAAGAAAGAAAAAATATAGTGGATTATAACTTACTTTAATCTTTTATATATTTAGTGTTTTATTAATTTCAAATCATTCAATAAACAAATATTTATTGATAATAGCATAGATATATAAGTAATTCAATAAAATAAAATAATTATATATAATGATAAATTATACATAATTATAAGTAATGTTGTAATACTAATAAACTTTATAATTATAATTGACTAGTTCTAGAGAGCTTGACTAGCTCCAATTATAGAGCTTCTATAATAAACTACTTCGTAAAGAAAATAACAGAAATTACAGACGGTTGGGTTTTATATTATAGTAATTTATTTTTTGTTAGAAAAAACAGTTTCACATAAACTCTAGACTTATAGTGTCCAGAAATTTGGATTAAAGTAATAAATATAATATATAATATATAACAGTACATTACGCGTCGAGTGCGGAAAGTAGCATTTTGCATGCGAGTGTGGAGTTTGCACCCGAGCGACAGCGAATGTAGTAAAACCACACGAGCAATGCAAAATGCCGTTTTTGCAAGAGTTGCGTACTTTATCTACGATTGTTAGATTTAAATAATAAATACAGAAACAAATAAACTTGCTGTATGTAAGTTCGTATCTCTCTCTTGATAAAAATGGCATTAATTCTTGAGTTGTATTTTTTGCCGAATTAATTATTTCTGGAGGAGTATTATTCTCCACATTTTCGTCAAAGTCACTTGATTCTTTCATTGTTTTTCACTAAAAACTCGATATAAACAGTTACTTTTAATTAATTTATTACTTTTAAGTAATTATTTTTCAGTTTTTTCGTAAAGAATCACTTTCTACGCATCTAAACAGAGATACAATGTTTATATTTCGCATCAATCGTAGATAAAATATATATAAGTAAAATATACATTTCAATAGCAAAATTAAATAAATAATATTTATTTAACTTTGGAATTGTGAATCTCTGGTACCAATATAGAATTGGGTTTGTTACAATTATACAATCTAATGTAATAATGATGAGATAGCATGAAATATTTATATTTAATACATATTTATATTTTTAGTTTACTAAAAATAGAATGTAATGAAGTTAAGGAATCACGTCAATCATTTTCACATAGATTTTTTTACAAACAATTTTCCGGAGTTTTTCCGACACTGATTATAGCTGAGAGCAGGCTTTTAAAAATTAAGGTTTATTTGGGAAAAGCTTCTTTTTTATGTTACTTAGTTCGCTTAAGGGTGTAATGCCCGTGAGTTTTAGAGGGAGACAAATTTAATCTTTACAAAGTTACCTACATCACTTACGCAAAAGCAAAGTTTCATGAAAAAAGGGCAAATATTGAGAGGGAAGATTATTTTAGGCACAATAGGTAATTCTAAAACTCGTCAGACAAACTTACAAAATCCTTTTTTTGTCGTTTCGTTTATTTTAGTCCAGGAGATAGCATGCAAAACAGTGTCTGACTAACATCTAGCTAGAATTGTATGTATAAGTAAATGTTTTGGTGCCTTTTAAGAATATGGTCGGCTAAGTTCGTCTGAGGGACATAGCTCGGCAATAGGCATTTGAAATCTATCTCTTCCATTAATTTTTGCTTAATTGATACTATAATGTAAAAAATCAAAACAATTTTAACTTTTCAAAAAAAAGGGGGAAACAAATAAATAAATTAGACAATAATGGCTTGTAAAAGATCGAAATCAATAAAGTACGTGATAGGATGCGAGGAAGTAATATGCCACACTAGTTGGCAGTCTATTTTTATTTATTTTACTACGTTTTTATTAGCTTGCTTTCTTGTTTGTTTGTTTTTTGTTTGTTTGTCCGGTACAAATCTGGCAATCGATTTCTAACTAACTTGCTGAATAGCTAGACATTTGAAACTTTTAGCATAGCTCAGAACACGATGACAATGCATTATTTTAATACTTATTTAGCCATCTTTCAGCAGAATTTAATTGGTTTTCAGCAAATTTTGCTGTATGGAAAGTTAGTTCGGAAAAAACCCGCAAGTTATTTTATTTGTTTTGCCATGTCCCTTATTTACAATCTTCATTATGACTGGTTTCAAATTTGTGATTTTTTATAAATAAGAGATAAACATTGAATGACAGTAATACAGGAAATATATCGATTATATTATTTCAAATATATCGATGGCACGGTTTTGATTTGGTGTTGGTGAGATCCGTTGTACAAAGATTTGTCCTTTTATAGGTTTAAGATCAGCTCTCTAGATGGTTGTCATTTATGTGAAGTAAATAAATTTGGTACTTTTTTTTTCACTAACATTATATATTATATAACAATAACAATTATATTATCAACATTACATACGATTCAACAGAAAATTTAAAAACGTAGTATATAAAAAGTTCTTTTTATCTTGAAATCATTTCCAAATAAAAAAAGGCACAAGTTAAACTAAAGTACAATCCAGTCTCTATTTATGTGAACATAATTGAGTTTACAAATGAGTAGCCGAATTCCAAAAGCAACTATATCCAAAAAAATAAAAAAATGAGATATTGGTACCCCTGGATTTGTTTTTTAAAGATCTACAAGGTTCTGCAGTCAAACAGTTTCAAAAAAATTTTAAACCTATTAAAATCTAGATTGAAATATGAGTGCGGTTACAAAAGCAGCTATATCCCTACTGTACTCGGATTCAAAAGGAGCTACATCCATAACTGATCCAAAAACAGCTATATCCTATGTACAGTACACATTATAGAGTTACTCTGAGTAAGGCTGCAAAATCATCTATATCCTTCTTTACTCATTTCTATCTTCTTTTAAACAGAAAAAAAATATGATAGAAGAGAAAATTAAACAAAAAATATTATAGTTGCTTCACTGAATAAATAATAGTTTAAATAGTTAAAATAATAGTTTATAACTGCTTAATTTATTGGATATAACTGCTTTTGCTGCAGCACACCAATCCAACATGGCGGTGGGTTTGGTTGTAAAAGTAGCTATAAACAAAAATTGTGACAAAACCAGCTATGTGATTATTTCTTTTGTTTATTAAAAAGAAAATAATAGCCTGAGATTATAGGGCTTTTGTCCACTAAATGAATTAATTGTTATAGTTTTTTTTTTTTTTAAATTAACCTGATAACACAATTTAGTGAATTGCTAGACGTTTTTCGTGCTTTGCCAAAAAAATTTCAAATGGATATAGCTGCTTTTGGAATTCAGCTACTTAAATCGTTTTGTAATATGACAAAATTTTTTGACAAAAGTAATATGACAATGTGTGTAATATGACAAAAGTGTTGTAGGATGAAGGGAATGTAGTAGTAAGTTAGGTTACAGTAGGTTGCAGTAGGTTACAGTAGGTTATACGACATTACAAGAAGGTTGGGGAACAGCAGCGAGACGTTAGCTCGACTTGACTAGATAAAACAATAGGATTAGATTATACAGGAGTCTGGGCCTCATGTCTCACGACGCAACCTCAAGGACTCCGTACCATTCACAACTAACTTCCAATCAAACACTACATGTCAAATATTTCCTAATAAAAATAACACAACAAACAAAATACTCAATGGTTAAACCTCTAACAATCTTTAATTTGTTAAGTACATGAATCGAATCATTGCAAAAACATTAAATCGTTCGGAGTTTGAACGAACTTAAAAAAATTGAATAACCTTTCCCACCAATTTATTTTCATTGTCATTATCCGCAAACTACATCATTAAAATAGTAAAGGAGATATCGTGCAAAAAAATGTCTGACTTACATCAGTCTAGATATTTGTGTATAAATCTATCACTGCCTTGTTACGAATATGTGTTCGGCTAAGTTCTTCTGTGGAAAATGGCTTAGCAATAGGCAATTAAAAAAAAAAAAAAAAAAAAAAAAAAAAAAAAAAAAAAAAAATTCAGTTCGCAATTGCTGATCAAAGAAATTTTGAGTGTGAAGTCCGAAATAATTTTTCTGTTTTAGGGAAAAAAGTTTAACTTATATACTAAATTTCAAATCTCTTGCTACAGTATAGGTCGGAAGATATACTCCAAAATGCGACGGACGTACGGACGAACTACCAAAAGCATAAGGGCTTCTAGGACAACCTCGAAACCCTAAAACAAAACCGGTGGAGAGCGGCCAGGTCCCCCATTTTGGTGGAAAATGTGATTTTTATGATCCTGAGTACTAAATTAGTAAACCAAAAATCCAGTTAATGTTATAATAAATAGACCACTTTGATTTGGAGTAATATTTGAATAACTAACGTATTAATAATATAAATATTGATTATTCATTATAAACAGAATTAAGGCAAATGATTAAAGAAGAAGCAGCTGTTTTTCTTCACTATTTTAATTAGTTTGATTTGTCTGTCAGATACAAATTTTGTAACCTAAATTTGACCCACTTCCCCAACTTTCTATAAAGTCCAAATTTGTTTTATAAATACTCTGCCAATTAGTGTGGCACATAGATTCCTCTCGTCCTTTTTTTTCTTTCTATTTTCACTAATTTATTTAGTTTTCCCCCTGAATTTATTAAAGCAGTCAAGATTATTTTAATGTTTTACATGAATTAAAGTATCAGTTAAAATTAATCTGGAGCTATCAGAGGGCTACTTTCGACCAACCATAAATAAATATACCATAGGCATGACCATAGGCGTAAATAAATGAATTTTTTTGCGGCTGTGGAAGAAAAACAAATGTGAGCAGAAGGAAAAACCTATAAGGGACCAACAATGGGGAAATTATGACCTATCCTCAAAATTTCATTACAATCAGACGAGTAGTTTTTAAGATATGTTGGTTCGCAAAAATCGAGCTACAGACAGACACGGAACCAAAAATGTTTCCTCATATCTGAAACAGATTTCTGCCTTGGAATTTTTTAAATCAGAGGCATCAAATTTTTTTCTTCCGTTACCTTTTAGTAAGTTATAGGTAAGTTCGAATGCAAAAATACATAATACATTTTATTATATAAATACGAATATTTGAAGTTATAGAATATAATAAGGTTTTTTAAATTTTCAATTGGAAACAGAAGTGTAATTAAAGACGGATGCAGAAGGAGTATATGAAGTTATGAAACTCTTATTAGCTGTAAAAGGAAGAAGGCTGAAAGGAAAGCCTTGAGAAGGAGTTATAGAAGAGATTTATCCTCAATAGACACCGGTCTGTCGCTTATAATACTAGACTAAACTGAATAATCGCAATTTTCTCAATGAAAGATTTCCGGCCTAGACTGAAGGGGACGGTGTACTCGCATTCGAGCTGCATCGGATAGAGATCCCATTCATGTTATTGCTAGTCCTTTCTTTACAGGCTTCAATCACCAGACACCAATAGAAATTGTTGTCTAAATCCTTAAACGGGTTCATTTTCCTCATCTTTCTGCAAAAGCCTACAGAAACGTTTACATTGATATCAATGACTTATTAGTTAATTGAATCATTCAATAACTTTAGAAACTAACTAATGTAAAGACGTACAGTTGACATAACTTTATTCATCGTTTAAGTTAGGATACATTTGTTGTAGAACTTCTTTTTATTTTATTAAATTCTTTATAGGCATAAGTTAAAGTTCCAACATTAATAATTGTGTAGACAGGAGCCATATTATTATTTTTTTTGATATTTTGTGAAGGATTGGAGTTTTATATTCAAGTTGTCGAAGAGTACATCGCGTAAAAACGATCTGTAAATTTAAAACCGCAAACGATCTTTTTAGTTTGACCTCATCAGTTCACTCAAACTAATCCTTTTCATACTTCCAGTCTCATTAGTTGGACATCATCAGTTACTTGAACCTTGAACCAATAATTTCAACACTTCCTGTCTTTTTAGTTTAGCCTCATCAGTTCACTCAGACTAATCCTTTTCATACTTCCAATCTCATTAGTTGGACATCATCAGTTACTTGAACAACTCATTTCCATACTTTCAATATCTTTAGTTGGACATCATCAGTTCACTTAAACTAATCCTTTTCTTTTCATACTTTTGATCTCTTCAGATTGACATCACCATCTACTTAAACAAATCATTTCCATAATTTTGATCTTTTTAGTTTGACATCATCAGTTCTCTTAAACTAATCCTTTATATACTTTCAATCACTTTAGTTTTACATCATCATTTATTTGAACCAATCATTTCTATACTTTCTATCTGTTTAGTTTGACATCATCAGTTCACTTAACTAATCATTTCCATACTTTCGATCTCTTTAGATTGACATACATCATATTTACTTGAACCATTCATTTCCATACTTTCTATATCTCTTAAGTTTGACATCATTAGTTCACTTAAACTAATCCTTTTTATACTTTTGATCTCATTAGATTGACATCATCATTTACTTGAACCAATCATATTCATACTTTTAATCTCTTTATAATTGCTCATCAACACTGAAGTATTACTTCACTGGTGATAGAGCAGAATATTATGTATTAAATAGAATCTATATTTTGATTTTTTGACAGTTCAACAATATTTTTGCACAGTTTTATCTGCCATAATTTGAAACGTGCTATCATGTTCTTAAATTATCTAAGGAACGCGAGTTAAACAAATTGCTCATGTCTATTATTCTACTAAAATCGTTCTGCATCCTACCTCAAGATTGTCTTTACTCATGAATTTAATATTATCAAGAAAAAAAATTACTTTTCCCGTACATTATCTATTGATTTGAGCTTCCAATTATACTAATAGTAACGAAATCATGTATTCATGGATATTTTTAAAAATAAATTTTGATTTCTCTCAAATTCTCAAAAACAATTCGTCAACCAAAATGTGTTTTGAGACATTATGAAACATTTTTGGTTTCGTATCTCTCCCAAAGTCTGACAGTCCGTTATCATTTTAGCGAACGCCCAAATTCTGGAAACCACTCTTTAAATTTTAAGAACAGCTATAGTATACTACATTTCACTAATCAGACAAAATGGAATAATCTGCAAGATATCACAAATTAAATACTTGGAAAACTTGGTATTACTCATTACTTCGAATCAAATTGAAGTAACTTTGCCTATCTTCACAAAATAACATATTAATGAAACATTCGAGAATTACAGAATGTTTTAAATGGAATATTCTAAAGAGAAAGCATTTCCTTAACTAAAAACATAGAAGTTAATAAAGATGGAGACGAAGAAGCGATTTTTCAACCCGTAGAAGTGATCTGTTATATTAACTCGGAGGATCGATCCGTAGGGGAGCTCTCCTCGGTCCCAGTGGAAAATTGATTTCTAGACCTTTACTAGAACCTTCGGCATCCTTACTGCTCATATATTTACATTATCTACATTACAATATTCTAGTTCCTTATCTAAACACTCCAATGCTTTAAGTAGTGCAACATTATTCTAGCTAATTTTATACAACTTTTATCTAAGTTTAATTAATTAAAAAAGTAATCATGTGAAAAAATTTTCAAACAGAAAGTGGTTCTACAGTCACTAATCTGCCAATTAGTGAGGCACTTAGCTTCCATACGTCTTATTATTGGAAGAATGATCATATGAGTATAAAATATTATAATCACACCGGGAATTTAAAGTGTCGCCACCGCAAGATTTAGAATATAGAAATTTATTAATAATATCTTATACACATTTATAAATTGATGCAGTTTGTAAAATACTTGGTTCTTATGTTTACAATCAGTAACTAACTTTATTGCATTCAACAAACTATGCATCCTGTCTGTCTGTCAGTATCGTGTCCGACGATTAACAACTTAAGTAAAACTTAAGTAACTTAAGTCAACTTAAGTATAACTTGAGTAAAAGTTGACTGATTTAGTTGAAATTTGGTATACATGTTAATGTTCCTTTTACTAATGCTCAGGGTAAGTTCGTTGGTAACTGCGTTATCCGTCCAAGAGTTCGCGCTCAACGCTCGCGTAAACGTGAGCTTCAGATGTAAAATTGGAATTTCAGGACAGGAAAATAAAGTACAATTGAAACAGGCATGTGAAATTTCAACTTGATACAAGCAGAGGTTTTTGAGTAGTGAAGTCATACATTTTATAATAGTTGGAATGATAATGGTTCCGACCATGTAAGTTAAGGAGTATGTAGAAAGGCATGCTTCTCACCCTCTACACGGCTCTCTATTACAATAATCCTTTTTAACTATCAACTCATATTTATATAAAGTTATACTCAATATTTTCTTAATATCTAATATTTATTGCATTACGCTTGCTTCAATGATGATGCCTAGTGTAATAAACATAATATTTATAGCTTACGCAATAATTTACGCTTGCTTCAATGATGATGCCGCGCGATGCCTAGTGTAATAAACAATAAATAAAATATATTATTTGCTTGATGTAAGTTAAGATCATATACTGTATGTATACAGTAGAGTCTCGCTAATCCGGGTTTAACGGGACCGAACCCAGTCCGGATTACCGAAAGTCCGGATTAAACGGAATCAGTTTTAATGTGTCTGTAGAACAAGCTTTAGTAGAGTAAAACAATTGAAATCGATGTTTTTATCGTAAATATTACTTCTATTTGTCTCCAAAACAAAACATGCTTGTACAACGTAGGTCCACTATTTAAGTTAAGAGCTGTTCTGTCACCAGTCATGTCAAATATCAAATGAATTAAAATAAAATGACAATCTATTCCGCAGGTGGCAGGTATAGAAGGGACTTCCTGAGAAACAGGCTGAGTTCCAATATGAAATTCGACGAGCGATAATGATTTCACAAAAAGTTGAGACATTAGACATTGTTGGCTTGGCAAAATTTCATGGAACTGGGTTGAGCCGCCGCTACATGTTTCTTAAAACCCTTCCCCATCTCAGTCACATATAATTGTACTTCCTGGAATACACTTCCTTTATATCTTCCGCCCTAAATTTCTATGGAACCGAAACAGATTTATCGATGTTCTTACTTATTCTTAAATCTGTTGATTTTTAACAAAATACCGGGTATTCCTCGTGTTATAGACTGTTTGAATATACACCTATAAACTATACTAGGAACAATTTTATACATTTTAATAGACAATAAAAGCAGAAACTCCAATTATCTTAACAATTAATAAATCTTAACAGGCCCTGGTTCCAATTTGTACATAGTTTTTGGCCCGTCCGGATTATACGGATGTCCGGACTAGCGGGGTCCGGATAAACGAGACTCTACTGTATGACATGGACCTAAATATAACTAATTAAAATCTTTTCATCTCCTTTCTGGCAGCCTAATATATTATAGCCTCAGACATATAAAATATCGACTATCTATGCTCGGTAGATATGATACAATTAAGTTATATACAAAATTCTAGCTCGATGTTAGTAAAATATCGCTCCTATATGACAGCTCCTAAACTAAATGATAATTTTGTAAAATAATATTGTTGGCATACATATTATAAAGATTTATAATATACCTTAGATAATTATTGGATATATTTTCCTAATATCAAAATTTTAGCGGAGGAATCATAGTTTAAAATGATTCTTCATGCTGGACAAATTAAAATGCATCGGTGCATATTGAGTGAATGTATTTAGTTATTGCTCAATGTTAGTTATCGTAATATATGCGATTGTTATTTAGGTATTTCTCTCCGTCGAGATAATAGTGGAGCTGTAGGTGTGGGTGCAAAGACTGACATTGAAAAAGATAACCATGCGCAAAGGTTTTCTTAGTCTGGAGTCACCGTTATCAGACAGGTCTAAATATCTGACGTAACAGTGTCTCTTAACATATTTTTTGCAGCGCTTAAAGGAAAACACTAGCCAATTTGTAGAAACGACATCTTAAAAACTATAAGTATATAGAGAAATACATACGAAATGATATAAAAACATATCTTTGTTAAAGAGTTAAAATTCATGTTTCTTTTTGTACTTTAAACGAATAGCAAATAAATATTTATTGAAAGCACACGAGCTGAATATTATAAATAAACAATTTATAATTTATTTAAGAAGGTGATTAGAATCTTTAAGACACTTTAAACAAACTCTACTTTGACCAAAATTCGAACATATACAAAACAAAATGTCTTTCTTAAATCCCATAAAGATTATAGAAATAATTCTATTTTAATGATAAGATCATTTTCATAAATGTGTCAAGTAGCCAATTGTTCGATCCTGCAGTCATCACATGATTTAATATAAGTCACAAAATCATAGAATATAATTTCTTGAGTAAAAAGTTGATTGTATAAAACATATTAAGTTGATAATTATAATGAACAAGCCGATAAGCCCGTGGTAACGGGCTTAATTTTATATTTGGAAAAAAGTAAAATTAATTTAGATAAGTTATTATATCTATAAGTCTTAGAGTAGAAAATTAGAAGTCTCCAAAATTTTAAGATATAGAATAATTATTTTTAGAGGAAGAAAGGGAGTAATAAGTTATATCTATTTGGAGACCAAAAAATATATCTTTTTAAAGACCAACAAATCAAAACAAACATTTATTATAATTGGAATAAATGTGGTTGCCTTAAGCGGACATCACACGGTCAATATAATTTCTTTCAATATATTGAAGGAAATTATAGGAGCTTCAATAAAAGTTAAATAAGTTTGATTTTTATTGAAGGTCCGTCAATATATTGACAACGACAAATATTTCTTCAATATACCCCTCACACGGTCAATATATTGACAGAAATCAAATATTGAGTCAATATATTGACCGTGTGAGGTCCGCTTAGTCGTTGACGTAGGGACACTACTCGATTAATGATTTTATAGTAGGGATAGTCGTTTTCAGAGAAAAAGAGACAAAACTGATGTTCTAGAAGAGAGTATATACTCTTTTTACAATTACTATTAACTTTTGACACTCAGAATGGCCAACTTAATGAGGAAAAAATAAAGCTTCTAGGCCTGTAGGAGGGGTGGAGCCAGTGACTAGTTGGCTCGACCTTCTCGAATTCAAAATTCAATGCTTTCATTGGCTCCCCTCCACATTTTTTAGATTTTCCTACGCTGTCAAAAGTTTATACTAAATGTAAAAAGAGTATAATTGTATTATTGAACGACAATTAAGTAGTTGTCAAAAGAAAAGAGACAAAACGAAAGAGAAGAGTTCTCGAAGAGAAGAATTTAGCTAATTCTAACTAAATATTATTATGTTTTGCTACGACCAAACTACAGTCAAACAAACTGAATGGCTAAAAAAAAATGGCTAAAATACCAAGAAATATTTTTCCCAAATTAAATATCTCTTTTATAAATGCCCACTAACCAATTTTCCGATTAAATAACACTCTTAACACATAAATTGTAACCTCAAATTACGCCTATTTACAGGTTCTATGAGTCCAAAAAAGTATTTTTCTTTTTAAATATATCTGTGTGTCGCGCAAAAAACTACATGAATAATGTGACGCTCTTAAATATCGTGCCAGGAAGTTTGGAGGTCGATAGGTTAACAGGAGGTCGATAGGTTTCCATTTGTTTTCATTCTAGTACTATATTTCACCGATAGAAGTTCTAAATTTGATATAAAATGATATCAGAGCTCCTAGCGGATTAAATGGTAATCAAAATAGTCGTAACGTTTCATACTTTCACACCATAAGATCCATCTACTATATCAATTAGACAATAATTCTATACTGGTTTTTTCCACTTCATGAAAACATATAAACATGTCGATAAGTAGATTCAATGCCCATAAAACATATCCATTATTCAATGTTTTTTCATGAAAGGGAGAAAATTTTGTATTTCATTTTTTAAGATGACATTAAGCTCCGATTCACCAGTGACAATACAAATAGGATTATCCAAATTGCCAATAATATTACAACTATGGTGTATTCAACTTATAATTTTTCATGGTCTCCAACAAAAACTATTATATAATAAACGCGTAGCTAAATAATCTTATCTACATAGCAATAAAATAAATTTAGTCTAGGCTTTGATCGTAACTACTTAATTCTATTTCATTTTTGCTTCCGAGCTTACCGAAGGTAACGGAAGCATTGTGTTCACTTTTGAGAACGAAAAACTTTTATGCCTCCGATTTTAAAAATTCCAAGACAGAAGTCCGTTTCAGGCATCAGGGATCATTTTTGGTCTCGTGTCTGTCTGTCTGTCGGTCTGTGATTCCGCGAATTATGAAACGTGCGACGATAACTTGAGTAAATGTCAACCAATTTTTATGAAATTTGGTAGACATGTTCATTTTACCAATGCCCAGGACGAGTTCGTTGGACAACGTTATCCGTCCAAGCGTTCACGAGCAACGCTCGAGTAAACGTGAACTTCAAATTTAAAATTGGAATTTTAGGTCGGGAAAAAATCTAACTTCATCTATTCAATGAGACAAACATTTTTTTCAAGTACAATTTTTCAGTAAAACCAACAGCGACACCGCTATGAAGTGTTAAAGATCGCTAAAACTATTACTAGTTTTTACACAATAAACATTATAACAATAAAGTACATGATAGGATGCGAGGAAGCTATGTGCCACACAAATTGGCAGTCTATTTTTTTTACTATACTTTTAGAGCTTCACTAATTCATTCCTCAATTCACCTCAGGGTATGATTTTGTCTGCTTTAAAGTAAAAGTCACTAGTAGTAGTAGTAGTAGTAGTAGTAGTAGTAGTAGTAGTAGTAGTAGTAGTAATCTAGTACTTTCTACTAGAACGGGTAGGACGAACCACTTGTTCGAACCTTGCAATTAGGCCATCACTTAGGCCCTTTTTACGCCCCGCGGTAGAGAGTTCCAGCCACTTCACACATCATACATATTATGTACATTGTTCCGCCGTAGCGAGTATGATGTGATCAATAGTGAGCCATATAAATCATATACGCGAGAAAAGTCACTAACTAACAAACATAAAATTTTACACATAAAGTAAAATCTCCATAAAAGTGACTAAACTATTAAATTTGGACAAGAACAATTTTTCCACAGGATCCATAGAAAAGTGGTCAACCTGACTAGGTGGTAATCGTTTAAAAGTGGTCAATTATCAGGATTACTGTAGTTAAACATAGAGAGTTTTAAAGTCAATTTGAAGATTATTACCACAAGTTAGTAAGCTATAATATGAAGGGTTACTAATCGTCGATACTAGAGCTAGATCTGTGGATCACTGGACCGCTTTCGGCTAAACGCCATCATGTATAGACTCCTCGAGTTCAATTCGACTTCCGAAGTTCTATGTCCTTCTACTGATAATGACATGTAGCCGAAACCGGTCCAGTTATCCTCTGATCAGGCATGTATCGACAGTAGGCAACCCTTTATTTATAGAGATATATTTTCCACAAATGTCTTACGAGATTAATATAAAGAGTTTTCTTTTTGTGTCACTGTCACTACGCAGGAGTCCTTCCATCTCTTAGTTACGTTTACCATTAATTTAAATTGACTATTTAAACATCTGAAGACATCCATCTCATTATTAAAAATAAATGCTCTTAGTGATAAAATGAAGAGGTACTTACCGTCGACACTTGCTTGATCTGTGGATCACTGGACCGGTTTCGGCTATACGCTAGAGTAACTCCACTCTCTCATGTAGACTCTACGAGGTCATTTCGACTCTAGGAGCTCTATATTCTTCTGCTGATGTTGGCGCATAGCCGAAACAGGTCCAGTGGTCCTCAGATCAAGCAAGTGTCGACGCAGTAAGTACTTCTTTATTTTATAACTTACTGACTTGCGGTAATAAACCTCAATTTGGCTCTTAGTGACATATTTATCTTTAGGTAGACGATTTTTTCTAATAGTTAATGAAGTATACATAATCGTGAGAACCAATAATAAATTGATTGTCTTTTAAGCCAATAGTAGAATTTAATGATCTGTTCATGACAGATGTAAAGAATTTTATCTACGAATGATACGAAATATAAACATTGTATCTCTATTTAGATGATGCGTAGAAAGTGATTCTTTACGTACTTGTATTCATTGCACATGCGCGTTTCATAATTCCTCTTTTTTCCGCCCTAGTGCGGTAAAAAAGAAGAATTCTTCACCTTAACGCACGATTAGCGAGTTTGTTTACATTTAACAAAACTGATTTGCCGTTTGTTTAATTAAAGTAACTGTTTATATCCAGTTTTTAGTGAAAAACAATGAGTGATATAAGTGATTATGACGAAAATGAAGAGAATAATACACCTCCCGAAATAATTAATTCGGCACAAAATACAACTAATGAATTACTGTCATCTTTATCAAAAGAGAAATAAGAACTTACGTAGAGGAAATTTATTAATTTTTTTTCTTTATTTATTATTAAAATCCAACAATCGTAGATAAAGTACGGTACGCAACTCGTGCGAAAACGGCATTTTGCTTTGCTCGTGTAGTTTTACTACCCTAAACTCCACTCTCACAAAATGCTACTTTCCGCACTAGACGCGTAATGTACTATTTGTCGGTATTTTCAACTATAATAACTTGTGTTGATCACAATAGTTTATGGGTAGGCATGATTTTAATATATTTCTATGTACCAAAAACGTTACTACCGTTGATAAAAAAACCATAGATAATGTGATTGGTCAGTTTGTAGACCAATGTGGTGTCATTAGAAAGGGAAGACATGAGTAGCTAGAGCTAAAGACCATGTTAAAATGTCAGCACTTGCTCAATATCAAAACAACATCTGAAGGTTACACTTTCTCCACTCACCAAGCTTATTAATAGATTGGAAAACATCTCGTTGTTTGTTAACACTGCTAAAAACCAAACTAATAACTAACACCTGAGATATTAAATACTCCTCCAGTTATTACCAAGTCTTATCAAGTAATAGAAAATATTTATAGAATTACTTCCGCTCTATTGTTTTTCATTTTTACATTGTTTGCTTAGTTCTTTTTATATATATATATATATATATATATATATATATATATATATATATATATATATATATATATATATATATATATATATATATATATATATACGAATGATTTTTTTTATACAGTAAATTTGATATCTTGAATTAATAATGCGATCCGGTTGCATGCTGATATTATGGAGAAGTTACTTATTTATAGTTTGAGGTGCGAACTACAAACAAATCCAAGTACTAGAAAATTCAACAGAATGCGCTATTACACTGAAGATAATAACTGACAACTGAATATAACTGAAAATTGTGATTGATTATACCTGAGGAGACAATAACTGACTACAACTAAAGCTATTGTAAACATAAGACTATAATTATTAAAGGTATAATATAAGACTGAATAATAATAATAACTGAAGATAATGATTGATTATAACTCAAGATAACTGACTATAATTGAAGATACTATAACTGAAGATGATAATAATTTACCTATAACGTAAGACTATAACTGGATATGATACTTAATTAATAAATTGGTCTTATTAAAAAATTTATTTATAGATTGGACCTTTATTAACTGAAGTGAAGAGGCTATACATGCAGATGATAACTGACTATAAGTCACTGACTTATACTGAAGATTATTACTATACTGAAGATTATTACTAGACTGAAGATTCTATATAGCATAACCAATAAGTTACTGAAGATTCTACAACATAACCAATAATTGAAGGCTATAGAGGCTATAACTGAAGATTCTATAACACAACCTATAACTGAAGTGAAGAGGCTAAAACTGCAGGTGATAACTGAAATCTTTATAACTTGACCTATAGCTGAAGTAAAGAGGCTAAAACTGCAGATGATAACAGACTATAATTGAAAACTTAATAACTTGACCTATAGCTAGGGTTACCATCATTTTTGAGGGCCAGATCCGGACAGATCCCCTGGGGGGGGGGGGGGGGGGGGGGGGGTCTGCTGGGTCCAGGGATGGGTTCTTCATTAGTTCTTGCTTTATACTTTTCAGATGAACTAATTTTCCTAAGAAAAGGCACCATTTTTGATTTTTTCGTAGAATTTTGAGCATGTCATAATAGAATTTGCATTAATATTAAGAAGCTCTTTTACAACTAGAGATAATCTTCTTCTTTCAGACGTCCAAATAGACCCCATCATTATTAAAAATAGACTGCCAATTAGTGTGGCACATAGCTTCCTCGCATCCTATCATGTACTATATTTATAACAGTTATTGTTGTATTAATTTATTGTTATATTGTTTATTTTGTAAAAACTATTAATAGTTTTAGCGATCTTTAACACTTCATAGCGGTGTCGCTGTTGGTTTTACTAAAAAATTGTATTTGAAACAAATGTTAGTCTCATTGAATAGATAAAGTTAGATTTTTTCCCCGACCTAAAATTCCAATTTTAAATTTAAAGTTCACGTTTACGCGAGCGTTACTCGTGAACGCTTGGACGGATAACGTTGTCCAACGAACTCGTCCTGAGCATTGGTAAAATGAAAATGTCTACCAAATTTCATTAAAATCGGTTGACATTTACTCAAGTTATCGGCGCACGTTTCATAATTCGCGGACACACAGACCGACAGACAGACAGACACGAAACCAAAAATGTTCCCTGATGTCTGAAACGGATTTCTGTCTTGGAATTTTTGAAATCGGAGGCATAAAAGTTTTTCGTTCTCAAAAGTGAACACAATGCTTCCGTTACCTTCGGTAAGCTCGGAAGCAAAATACGTTTAGCGGGAGCCGAAGTACGAGGCAGACTCATGACAAATTCTACTATTTTAAATATATTCAAAAAGGAGACGTTGCTTCTAGAAAATGCTTTAAATATTTATTTCTATTTCTCATGAGTTTTATGAGTTTTGGTAGGAAAGCCCATTTAGCTGAAATTTCCCTTCTTTTTTAGCATTTTCCGTTCATTTTTGTGAAATCCTGACATTTCTCAAATCCGGCTATAACTGCAAGTGATAACTGACTACAATATAAGACTATAACTGAACACTTTATAACTTGACCTATAGCCGAAGTGAAGAGGCTATATAACTGCAAGTGCTAACTGACTATAATATAAGACTATAACCGACAACCTTATAACTTGACCTATAGCTGAAGTGAAGAGGCTATAAATGTAGATGGTAATTGGCTATAATATAAGGTCATAACTGAAGGTGGTGATTAATTATAACTGAAGCCCCGATAAACAATTGCAGTGGGTTATTAATTAGGGCGGATGAATAAAACATAACATACACATCGACCAAATGGATCGATATGGTCATTAATGTTGTTCATTTAGGACCAATTATGGTAAATATGCTTCATATCTCTGGGGAAATATATCCAGATTATGGTTAAATAAGCCATTTATATGCAGGTAATAATTTAAAAACAGTATCATATAGTGTGCCAGTAAACTTGTCATTTTTATAAATTTAAATAACACGTATTCTACACTAAATTAAATTGAGGATAAGCTCATCCGATAGGTTCCCGCACTCGGTTCCAAGTTCGAAACCCACAAAGGTGAGACATAGTTGTAACATACTATCATTCACCTCGCTTACTATTCTACATCTATTGATATCATATTTGTTTACTGAGTAGGCCATTTCATTAAAAATAATACTTTATTATTTGATGAATCCAAGATGGCGGCCTTATGTTGGAGTGATAGTACCTTTATTTTTCTTCTTTAGATACTATAAGTCTATGTACCAAATTTCAAAACTCTAGGTCCACTTGAAGCTGAGATAATAGAATGTGAATAAATCCAAGATGGCGGCTATAATTCAATATGGTGGCCATATATCAAAATCAAAATGAACAAATCACTTATCGTCGGGACACTACTCCATTATATAAATTATAAATATAAAACCCGAATATAAATTTAATAAAATACTTTTTATTTTTCGTCAAAAGTAATAATATATTCAAAATAGATAGAACGAGAAAGAAAAAGCAAGAACACATCTAGAAGAGGGTTCATATTTCGAATTACAATCCTTGACTTTCATGCCCCCCTCCTCCCATCCCTACATCCTTTTACAAGGGAAAGGATCCTATAATTTCATAACCCCCCCTACTCCCCATTAGAAAGAAGCACGCTTGAATTTCCAACCAATTGGCACGAATACAAGAAAAAAGGAAAGTGGATGTGAGCATATTGATTATTTTGTTTACTCTAATCTTAAAACAACACGTGGGAAAAGATCAACATTTTTTGTAGAAAACATTCAAATTTGGGGGGAAAAATTAAATAAAATAGATAATAATGGGTTGTAAATAACATCGTTAAAGTATGCAAGATAGGATGCGAGGAAGCTATGTGCCACACTAATTGTCATGTTGATATTTTGCGAAAATGTGCGTTTCTTAAAGTGAATTCAACAGATAGAGAAAGACATTTCATCGTGTCCTAATATTGGACAAATAGTCACATGAGTATAAAATAAATTATAATAAGATAGATTTCAAAATATAGATGCTATAAAAACTTAGGATGTGACCATTAAAAAAAAAACAATAAAAATAATGTGGCCCCACTCAGAATTGAAAGGTAGTTGGAACTGTTTCAATTTTCAGTAGGTTCACATTTATTTTTATTCAAATATTAAATGTACAGAAGGTTGAAATTAATATTAGATCATTTGAGGTTTTTGTTTTGACACACCGAGTACTTTTAAAAATAGTCTGGAAATTAGTGTGGCGCAAAGCTTCTATAATGTATTTTTTTAATGATGTTAATGGTTTTACAAACCATTATTGTCTAATTTAATTGATTTTTCCCCATTTTTTAATCAAACAAAATTGTGTTGATATTTTACTGAAATAAAAGTATCGCAGATTATCACAATATAATAAGCGGAAACGGTTGAAATTATATGGGACTATTGGAGAGGTACATTCAGTAAACCATCCAAATTTCTCAACAATCAGATTAATACTTTTAAAGAACTAGGTGCGTCAATGAAAAAAGGTTTGTGCGCATGTAGAAGAGACACCGATGGGTGCATAATGCTAAAACTTATATTCTAAAAGTAGAATAATTATGATCTACCATCGAAATTTCAATAAAATTGGGCAAGTAGTTTTTGGAACGAAGTTCCTTATGGCACGTTCTGGGGCCCGGGAGTGAATCCGAAAAAACGACCAAAATCACCGTCACGCAAAATCCGTCTCGAAAAATACCGATGACGATAACTTGAGTAAAAGATCACCAAGTTAGTTGAAATTCGGTACACATGTTCATTTTACCAATGCCCAGGCTGAGTTTCTTGGAAATCGTTATCCGACCAAGCGTTCACACGCAACTCTCGCGTAAACTTAAGCTTAAAAAAACCGGGGAAAAATGTTATTAAGGAAGCCTGTTCCTTGACTTGTTTTATTTATTTGTGTTATATGTCAAAATGTCACTTGGTTTTGTAAATATAGAAAATATAATCACGGTCTTGTTAAAAGTAAAATTGATCTGTGCTGACGCTTATTTCAATATATTAAGTATGTTATTATAATACTGCGAACTAAATCCAAGAAAAAATTCTAACTTCATCTATTTAATGAGACAAACAACTTTTTTAATTTTTTTTTTTTTTTTTTTTGTTTTAATGATATAAATAAATGATTTTCTTTTAATTTTGCCTTAACTCTGCTAGGTACAAACAGTTCGTTACTTTTAATTTTGTCTCTTTTTTAACTCCACCTTGTATAAGTAGTTAGCAATGCGTATACATACTTAGCAGTGTGATTTTATAATCTATATTTAATGAAAAATGTAAGGAACTTCGTTCCTACCGGGTGTCCTGCGACACCACACGTATTTTTAAGATATGTTACTTCACAAAAATTGAACGACAGATAGACACGAGGCCAAAAATGTTCACTGATGTCTGAAACGGATTTCTGCATCCTTTCACATACTTTATTGATGTTATGGATCGAAAACATTGTGGACAGACAGGCCAAGATGGTTGAAATCAATAAGGGACCATATAAGGGCTACTTTCGAAAAACCATCAACATTTCTTAAAATTCACAAACATTTTTAAAGATTGGACCGACATACAGATAGACAAAAAATTATTTCACAAATGTCAGAAACCCATATCTATTTAAGAAATGTTCAAAATTTCGTCCTTCAGAATTACAATTTGTTAATTTAGACAAGTACTAAGCTCGGAAGTAGAAATTACCTTTAATACCAACTGACAATTTGAACTTGAATATTAAAAAATAAAAAATATTGCCATAATGTTAACATTTATGGATAATTTTTTTAATTCTTATTTCTATAACTTAATAATTTCTGCGGACCGGTGAAAATATAATGTATGGATCGAAAACGCTCCACGAACTGTTGGATAGGAACATGGAACTATGTTTACCGGCCAATAATTGACATTTAAAATTATATATATTGCTTCCGAGCATATACTGGTGGAAACAGAAGCACTTTTTCTTTTCAGCATACGCACAATTTTTTTTTTTTTTTATTAACACTGATATTTTTGATATTCATCTGATCTTGAAGAAATTTAGATGGTTCGTCGAAAATAACCCATAGATTGTCTGATATTAATTTTACCCATCTATACTCATTTAATAATGAAAGAAATAAGTGTGACCCTTCCGGGAATCGAAATAGGTCTAAACAACTACATTTTGAGTTCCCATGTGAACAATCGTTCAATAATAGGATGCGAGGATAGCTATGTGCCAAACCTCCAAAAAATTAAAGTGTTCATCAAATTAACAACTAAATTTTGTTATAATAAATATATATTTGTTTTAATATAATGAGTCGCAAATCATAAGTGAAATAACTCAAATGAAAATTAAGAAAAATCGAATAAATATAGTTCAAAATAATAATATACAATGTCATTTATTGATCTATGTTGATATTTTTAAATAATATATAAGATGATTTATATAACATAAAACAGTTTACAGAATAAAAATTGATCATATATATTTATAAAAATAAAATAGATCTACAGTAGATGCAGTGAACAAAGAATACAACAAGTTCATCATTTATACAATAGAGTAGGTAGTGTCTCGACGACTCACCTCGAAATGATTTGTTATTGCTAAGCTAAGACAACCACATTTATTCCAATAAAAACAAATGTTTGTTTTGATTTGTAGGTCTTTAAATAGATATAATAACTTGTCTAAATCAATATACTTAGTTATACTATTTTTCTAATTATAAAATTTAGCCTTTTACCACTGGTGTTAGGGCTCGTCATTTATAAAATAGAGAAGTGCCCCGAAGACTCATCTCCAAATGATTTGTTATTGCTAAGCTAAGGCAACCACATTTATTCCAATACAAGTAAATGTTTGTTTTGAATTGTTGGTCTTCAAATAGATATAATAACTTATCTTAATATATATCTAAATTAATTTACTTAATTTTACTTTCTTATCTAAATATAAAATTTTGTCCGTTGTCACGGCTTAATGGCTCGTATTATATAATGAGACAATCAATACAGATATTATACTATATTGTTTATGAACTTAATTCGCGAGTTATTTCTAACTTCTATTAACGTTTATTAATAATATCTTTAGACACATTTAGTGTGGCTACACTAGATTTAGTACAAATGAAAAAGAAAAAAAAAATCAATATATACCAACAAGTACTTATAATAAGTATATTACAATAATGAGTAAAAAATACACATTATTATATTATACTATTTTGTTTATACTTATGTAAAAATTTATTTAAAGACCTACTAATCTATTACTAGGCACTGTTATATAAGAACTACATTTGCGTTGTAAAAAAAAATAAAATAAAAAAAATCAATAGGACAACAAATTCGCGTAACCTGACAATCAATATTTATGTAATGGCTAATTTAAAAAAATAAATACATATATTTTATTTTATACCATTACACTAACTATACGACTTCATTATAGTACTTATAAATACATTTATTTATAATAAATGTATATAATATAAGTGGTATTTGTGTATTAGTTAATTAAATTAATTTTTACAAGAACACTTACTACGATCACTTGATAGTATTTATATACACGTTGAAGTACTTAATATAGTATTATTTATGTTAATTAATTAATTAATTTATTTTTAGCAGAACACTTATTATAATTACTATAGATAGTATCAGTATAAGTAATTGTAAATATATTAAGTGTAATGTTTATTTGTATATTTTACTAGAGCACTTACTACGGTACAAATATAGTATTTGTATAGTATATGTATGATATAAAACGTAGCATAGTAGTTGTAATTAAATATATTTTTGAATTTTAATAGACTAAATGAATTAAGTTATAATAATTATTTAATAAAATGAAATGATTAATTCAATAGATTATCATTGAATTGGTAAATATTTACTCCCTTCATTTTAAAATATATACAAATACAAAGTTTATACGTATTTTATAACATGCATGATCAAAATATTCAATCAATAAAAAAAATCTAATTAGTCTATACATAATTATAAACATTACGTCATCAAATCAATAATTACTCATTTAAATCCCTTTAATTTAATTATGAAGTTAAAAAAAAATGTAGATTTTTAATTAGTTAATCAATCGACTTAAAAGTTTGAACAATAAAGTTGTATTTTAATATAAAACATATTTAAATTTAGAGACCACAAACTACCATTTATAATCCAATAAAAGTATAAAAATCATAATAAAAAAAAAATATAATAATAAAATTAAATTTCTATTTAATTATATTATAATTTATAATAATTAAGTGTAATTATAAAAACAAACAATAATTTTCTAGATTAAAAAAAACATTTTTGTTTAATGTAATTGATTAATATTTTATTTGGTTATTCAATTTATTTGAGGTAAGTTTTTTGGGGTAAAAAGGGAGAGTAAAACGAATATGGATTTCTTTAAAACTGAATCAACAAGTAGATCATTTTGAGAGTAAAATATAAATAAAATAATAATAAAGAATTATGAATTAGATATTTATTTTTAATGTTATATTCATATTAAGTTCAATTTATTTTTTTTTTTTATTTTTTTTTTTTTGTGAAAATAAAAAAAAAAAACATAATTCAAATTAACTATTCTAAATAAATTATCTAATATTAGATTATATTATGTAAATAGTTATTTTTTTATTTTTTATTTATTATAATTTACAATTTAAATTAAATTATGTTTTAATTAATAAAGCATAATTGAGTTTCATTAATATTAATTATTATTGTTATTAGTTATTTTTGTTGAGAGGTAAATAACTTATAATCATAATGTGAGTAGGATGCTAATAATGCATGTTTATAATATCACATAGCCGTTCTTTGAAGTTATCAGACACATGGGGGGGGGGGGGGGGAGGGGGGTGTGATACACCTTGAAATATGGGGGGGGGAGGGGGTGTGTTCATGTGTGTATACAACAGGGTAAGTACCACAATAAACTGACGTCATGTCTGTTTAAATTAAATATATATGACACAATGTACGGATAAGTGCGCCAAATTTGAAATCATATGTAGTAACGGTAAACCGGTATCGATTCACGTTTTTGCCGGTAAGTCTTTGAATCGATTTTTTTTTATAAAATTCCGGTGATAACAACACGAAAAAATAAGGTAAATTGTTAATAGAGATAAATTAAAAGTATTTAAGTAAAGGCTTACCTTTATCAACGTGAAACCATTTCCAGAGAAAAATATTAATTAAATAATAAACCGGGATTTTAAAAAAGAGAAAAACAAAAACAATTAAACAAAAAAAAACCAAATAAAAAATTTAAAGTTTTTTTTATTTTAAATTATAATAAACTTCGGAAGTAATGTATATACCGATCGAACTGATTGGAAATTTGAAGAAAAAAAGATGGGAAATCAATAGAAAGATATGAGTGTAAGTATAGAGGAGACTTGGCTGAGGGTAACGTCAGATTACAGAGAGCGACGTGGGACTGTGCTGAGAGAATAGATCCGTGTGACAGAGGCGGCTCGCCTGGTCACATCCTAGCCTACCAGGGCGCGGGCCCGAGTGGAGCTAGCTCGGCGCAGCACGTGAGTCGATATAGCCCGTCTACTGCAGCGCCTCTAGCGGCGTCATCCTCCACCTAGTTGCCTCGGCCCCAAGGCTCCCCCAATCAATACGCGCCCGTTACTCCAAAGGCTTCCCCGCCCCAACACCACATTGATCTCCCCAACCCGAACTACCGAGACCGCCTTTTTCTTTACCCCCAAAAACACTTTAACGTCCAATATTTTTTCCAGACCGAATTTTTTACGAAGGCTAAACAATACCTATTATTTCGATATCCAAAAAAAAAAAATCATTTTTGTTTTCAGTGCATACCAATCAAGTGAAAAAATAATCTGCCAATTAGTGCGGCACATAGCTTCCGAGTTACCTAATAGTCTAATGATATTTGGATGTGTTTCGATTCCAAGTATAGTCACACTTACCTCGACTGTGTTTTTCTGCAATGTGTGATAGCAACTCATCATGAAAGAGGTGTAGTTTAATAACCAAACAAAAATTGCAATTTAAATAATTGACCGGTTTCGGCTGTTCTAAAGCAGCCTTCATCAGATAATCTTGAGGTTACTGGATTGACTTCAGGAGTACAAGTGACTTGTAAGACTTGTATTCGTGAAGTCAATCCAGTAACCTCAAGATTATCTGATGAAGGCTGCTTTAGAACAGCCGAAACCGGTCAATTGTTCAAATTACAATTTTTGTTGAAGACGTTGTTTGGTTATTGAACTACACTTATTTTTATGCAATATAAAATTTTCACAGATTGTTAAAATTATTATGGGACCTTCCACGGATACTTTCAACAAGTTATCTAAATTTCTTCGAAATTGAATAAGTAATATTGAAGAAAGTCTGCAAATTAGCACGTAGCTTCATCACAAAACGCACTGATGTACTTTAAAAATGTAGTTTTGCTATACCAATTATTGTCAAATTTATTCAATTTTTCTCCCTTTATGCTTCCGAGCTTACCGAAGGTAACGGAAACTATTTAATCTTTCAGGATAACAAACATGTTTTATGTCTCAGACACATTTCAAAGACTAAAATCCGTTTCTGATATCAGGGAATATTTTTTATGTCGTGTCTGTTTTTTACCTTAAAAACTACTAGTCCAAATTTAATGTCATTTGGGTGGTAGGTCATTATTAGTCCATTGTTGGTCCCGACTAAATATCAACATTTTGCGCCCATATGCATGTATCTCTTCCACATGCGTCCCCCCCCCCTCCCCTCCCGTTTTGCTTCCAATTTTTTTATGTGTCCGATTTCAAAAGTCCAAAGACAAAAATCCGTTGCAGACATCAGAGAACATATTTTGTTGCGTGTCTGTCTGTCACTCAATTTTAACAAATGCGTTGTAAGTATGTAAGCATAAAATCATTAAAATATACGAAATTGGACGCGAGGAATCTATGTGCCATACTAATTGGCAGACTATTTAAAGAAAAGCGTTTAAAATTATCCTAATATTAATTTACAACTAATAACGATATTAAAACTAATAACGCTTTAAGAGTTTTCCCGGCATATTTCTTGGTAGCCCAACACTAACATATAATTTGGTTTTTTTTTTTAATAATTTAAAAACAATTGATCTTGCTTATGTGCAATTTATAATATTTGTTTCAAACAATGAAGTCCATTCTACTACATTTTAAAAATATTTTATAATAATTGGTTCTAATAACATTAAAGTAAATGAAATAGACCGCGAGGAAACTATATGCCCCACTATTTTTTACATGAATTAAAGTATCAATTTAGAAAAATTTAATGACAGACAGACACAGAACCAAATATGTTTCCTGATTTCTGTCTTGGAATTTTTAAAACGGGAACATAAAAAGTTTCGATCTTCAGGTTGATCACATAGCTTCCGTTGCTTTCGGTAAGCTCGCAAGCAAATAGAGGATAACTTAAATAAATTAGACAATAATGGGTTATAAAACATAACATCATTAAAGTATACACGATAGGATGTAAGGAATCAATGTGCCACTCTAATTGGCAGACTATTTTTTAAATCTGTCGAAAATTGTTTTGATTTTTCACCTGAGTAATAGAATCAATTTAGCAAAATAGTATGGGCGCAGACGGTTAAAATTAGTATGGAACCATCTGTAAACTACATTCGACAAACCATTTAAATGTCTTAAAAATCCTAGGGGTACTTTTAATGATATAGATGTATATTAAAAAATCGGTCCGAGACAACTCAGACAAACTTTCTCATATTCGAGTTCATAGTTACTTAGCCCAGTGTTTTCCATTTATTAGTTTTCGTATGTACATTTAATTATTACTGAACATTTATTCAAAATTTACCATAAAAATAACTTCTCCCGGGCGGGGAATCGAACCCGGGCTCTCTCTGTCCGCGTTTTAAGCTATTTTCTCAGGAACTAGATTTTTCCGGGGAAAACGGCTTATATCGTTAGATTCGTATTTAAATGGACTAAATCGTCGGAACCGTTTTCGAGAAATATTTTTTTTCACGTTTTTTCAGAGTTTTTGGGAGGAACCGCCCCCAAATTTGAAGATCTCGATTTCGCCTCGGGGTATGATTTTTCTGAACATGTATGCCAAATTTCGTCAAAATTGGCCCAGTGGTTTAGGCTCCAGGCTGCACAGACGACAGACAGACATTTTTTAAAAACAACTTTTTTTTTACCTCAAAATGTGTAAATCCATCAAAATCTCAAAATCTAATTTTTGCGCCATCACAATACATACTTTCCCCTTATATGAGAAAGTAAAAATTGATCCGAGACAACTCAGACAAACTTTTTCATATGCGAGTTCATAATTTAATACATTTAATTATTATATACAAAATACAAAATTAACATAGAAATAACTTCTAATCGGCGAGGAATCGAACCTGGCCTCTTTCCGTCCGCGTTTAAAGTAATTTTCTCAGGAACTATATAGATTTTTCCGGGAAAACAGATTATATCGTTAGATTCGTATTTAAAAGGACTACTTTGTAGAATGATTTAATCAAAATCGTCGGAACCATTTTTGAGAAATAATTTCTATAGAGATTTTGGGGGGGTAGCGCCACCAAATTTGGAGCTAAAATTCATTTCTCGATTTCACCTTGGGGTATGATTTTTCTGAACGCATGTATGCCAAATTTCGTCCAAATCGACCTAGTGATTTTGCTCTAAGTGTCTGCATAGACAGACATTATTTAAAAACCATTTTTTTGGACTCAGGGGACGGGACCTCAAAAGTGTAAATCCATTAAAATTTCAAAATTGAATTTTCGCGCCATCAATTTACTTTCTCCTTATATGAGAAAGAAAACTTGTGCACATGTGGAAGAGCTATTGGTTTCTCCTTCAGTGGGGTTCTTTTAAAATATTTTGTTAACAAAAATATTTTTGTGTGCATTCGGAAGTAAGCAAAGGGCGCTAAAGTTTTAATCTAATAGGTGACTAATAACAGACCAATTATGACCTACCACCCAAATTTCATTAAATTCGGACATCTTGCTTTTAATCAACACATCGATTCGCAAAAATTGAACGACAAATAGTCACAGGATCAAATTCGTTGCTTGATGTCTGATACCCTTTTTTTAAGTTTGAATTCGGAGACATAAAAAAGAAATATCTTTCTTCAGAACGATCACATAGTTTGTTATTTTCGGAGAACTTGAAAGTGATATAGTTGAAATAATATCAATTTTTCACACATGAAAGGTAGCAATTGGCTTTGAAAGTTAAAATTAGTATGGAACCAATAATGGGCTAATTATGACCTACTATGAAAATTTCATTAAAATTGGACGAGTAGTTTTTAAGATATGGTGGTTTTTTAAAAAAAAAAAAATTCATACAGACACACAGAAACCTGACCAAAAGGGTTCCCTGGTGTGTAATAGTACATTACGCGTCGAGTGCGGAAAGTAGCATTTTGCATGCGAGCGACAGCGAGGGTAGTAAAACCGCACGAGCAATGCAAAATGCCGTTTTCGCGCGAGTTGCGTACCGTACTTTATCTACGATTTTTAGATTTAAATACAGAAAAAATAAACTTGCTGTATGTAAGTTCGTATCTCTCTCTTGATAAAGATGGCATTAATTCTTGAGTTGTATTTTTTGCCGAATTAATTATTTCTGGAGGATTATTATTCTCCATATTTTCGTCAAAGTCACTTGATTCACTCATTGTTTTCCACTAAAAACTCGATATAAACAGTTACTTTAATAAAAGATCGGCAAATTAGTTTTGTTAAATGTAAACAAACTAATAGTGCGTAAAGCTGAAGAATTCCTCTTCTTTACCGCCCTAGGGTGAAGTAAAGAAGAGGAATTCGTCAAAACTATGAGACGCGCATGCGCAGTGAATACAAGTACTTAAAGAATCACTTTCTTCGCATCTAAAGAGAGATACAATGTTTATATTTCGTATCAATCGTAGATAAAATAGATTAATTTTTGTAATCGGAGACAAAGTAAATTCGCTTTTTAGAATGATCACAATGCTTTACCTACCTTTTGTATAAGCTCGCCGGAAGCAATGCATGTACGTTTTCAGAAAATCAAATCGCAAGTCCCGTGGTTAATACTTAACGGACAAACAAGTTGAAGCTTGAAGTTTCAAATCCACTCGATGCCAAAGATTTTACCAGAAAGAAACCTCTTGAAATTATATTTGGAAGTAAACTGAAAGACACTCATGCTAAAAGAAAAAAAAAACAAAGCAATATCACAGCCTGTTGCTGTGATATCAGGGAAAAAAGTATAGAACGTTCAGATTTATGCGCAATTAAAAAGTTTTCAACTTCAAACATAAACTATAACCCTTCATAGGGGTCTGCATAATCTATATGTATAATTCAAAATTATGAAATCAGCTTTTTTGAAACTTCGGTGCGGGCCTATAGCAGAGGGGACAAGGGTTATTAAACCCCTATTTGAATTTTGAATATTTATAACACTTATAAAAAAAAAAATGTAAATCTAGCTTAGTGTCTATTTATTTGCACAGAATTGAGTCGTTACCTTCTTCACCTAGAAGATATTTTTTTAAGATTAATCTCTTCAAGTAGGAGTCAAGTACCGTCTTCGTCTTAAATGAGGAAAAATATTTTCACCGACATTTTCATTTTATAATTATTTGCCTGAGAATTTTTCATTTCTTAATTTTTTTTCTTGGAAAAAAATATACTAAGTAAGTACATATAATATAGTACATTACGCGTCTAGTGCGGAAAGTAGCATTTTGCTTGCGAGTGTGGAGTTTGCACCCGAGCGACAGCTATAGGGTAGTATAACCACACGAGCAAAGCAAAATGCAGTTTTCGCACGAGTTGCGTACCTTAGTTTATCTACAGTTGTTGGATTTAAATAATAAATACAGAAACAAAACATTTACTTAAATTAAACAAACAGTAAATTAGTTTGAAAAATGTTAACAAACACCCTAATCGTTATCATCCTCGGGCGTCGTAAATGTGCTCTGCCCAGGGCACCATGTACCCCATCGGGACCTGAAGGCAAAGAACAACATTTCTTACTTCTTACAACGGCTAAATAAATGTTTAAGAAAATGTCATACTTTAGGTCAGTGTTTCTCAAATGCTATTGAGTCGCGGACTCCGGATCATCGGAGACCCCTGAACATATGTTTAAATTAAAATCATACCTTTCACATTCATTTTACTACCACCAGTGTAGGTAATGGTTATACCCAATTCAAGGCAATATAACTAAAGAAAAATATTGTTTTTTTAAGCACAGACTATAATTTTATTAATCTGGCATACAGATTATTTTATTTTTCTAAATCTATATCTTATCTATTCTATTCTATCTATATATATAAAAATGAATGTTTGTCTGTCTGACTCTTATGCCTGCCTAAACCGTTCATCCGATTGCGATGAAACTTTGGGGAATGGTTGGACACATTCCCGGGAAGGTTTCTGTTTTAGTAAAACTATGTTCCGATTTTGGGACACTAGGGTACGGGGTACAAATGTCAAAGTAATAAAAACCAATCATGATGCATATCGTTAAAAAGCTCTTTAAGAGTTCAGTAATGGTTGTTATGTAAATTATGTCATATTTTCATTTAGGAGGCGGTAAAGTGCAAAATACAGGACAAATATTTCTATAATTTATATATCTATCATCCGATTGCGATGAAACTTTGGGGAATGGTTGGACACATGCCCAGGAAGGTATCTTAGTTAGTGAAACTATGTTTAAATTTTTGTACAAAGGGTACGGGGTACAAATGTCAAAGGAATGAAAACATTTAATGATGTATATCGTTGAAAAGCTCTTTAAGAGTACAGTAATTGTTGTTATGTACATTTTTGGCATATTTTCATTTAGGAGGGGGGTAAAAGGCAAAATACACGGAGAGTATTTCTATAATCTATATCTATATAAATAAAAATGAATGTTTGTTTATCTGTAAGTCTCTTATGCCAATATTGTATATTGTACAAGTATATATTGCAAATTGTAATAAAAATTGTTCATTTAAGGTAACATTATTTAACTAAATAAACTATTTATAAGGTTTTTCATAGGTAGCAGCTATACATTTCTTATGTTATTAATGTTTATTAGGTGGTACGAAGTTCGCCGGGTCAGCTAGTCGGTAATGAGAATAAGATGTACATAAAAAGTTTTGATGATCGGAAATAACAAAGCTAGGTTTAATAGATGGTATTTTAAAAATGAACCCCCCCCCTTCCTCTCCCCAGTGTGTGCGCCACTGGTTGTAGCAATCTAAATGTAATATCCTCGCCATATTTCTAAACCACCTTTTCAAACTATGTGTCTAGAGTTTTTTTAAAAACAATTTTCCCTAAAAAACATAAATTACTTCGATAATAAACCAAAAGCCCTAAATTACTGTTATTTCCCAAAGGAAGGAACTTCTACACAAGCTGAAAACTAGTTCTTTTATAATTACGTAACATTACTATTTTATATATAATTGTTTTTATCAGAGCTATAATCAATAAATATTTATTTATATTTGATTTAATTATATTGCAGTTGCGCTTCCAAGAAAAAATTAGTTAAATAGTCAGAAAAAAAATAATAAACTGTCAATTAGTGTGGCACATAGCTTCCTCGCTATCACGCACTTTATTGATTTTATGCTTTTACAAGCCTGACATCGTCTATGTCAAATAATTTCAAACTTCGTATGACATTTCATTCAGAAATCACCTCAGAGTAAGGAAGGGGTAGAGGGAGCAATGCGATTTTAAAAGTGGTTCATTATGCGACACCCATATACTAAACCTCTCAAGCGAGCTCAACCCAAACTAAATAAGTGACAACAGCACGATCACGTGGTCGCTGGTCCTTGTCTTATTGGTCTATTCCTTGTCCTTACGTGCCCACGGAAGCTTGTCAACAAAACCTTTACACGTCATGTGCTTTGTTTGATTGTTTTATTATCGAAATTTCAAATATCAAATATTTAAGAGAAACATCTGATGTGATTTCTTTAGAAGACGATTTTGTTTTATATAAGATTGCTTTTGGTTATATAGGAACTGGAACTATTACATGTTATTAACAACGTAACTGCCATTAGATAATTAATTCGGTTAACAACAAACACTAAAGTACATTGTATTTATATAGAAAACTGTATTAAAATATTAAATGTCGTAAGAAAATATCACATTATACTTATCCTTATCAGCTGACATCAGATAAATTTCGAATTTTTATCGAGATATCGATACTGTTTCACCAAACTGCCGCTTGGGAGGTTTAGTATAGGGGTGTCGCATAATGAACCAGGTTTTGAGACCCCAATTCTATAGTATTGTTCCCTCTACCCTTCCTTACTCTGAGATTATTGCCATTTACTCGTATTTAATTTTTTCCCCCGTTTTTTCTTCCGAGCTCACCGAAGGTAACAGAAGCTATGTGATGGCTCTGAAGAACGAAACATTTTTAGATCTCCGGTTTTAAAAAATTCCAAGACAGAAATCCGTTTCTAACAGTAGGGAACATTTTTGGTACCGTGTCTGTCTGTCGGTCTGTCGTTCAATTTTTGCGAACCAACATATCTTAAAAACTACTCGTCCGATTTTATTGAAATTTAGATGGTAGGTCATAATTAGCCCATTGTTGGTCCCATATAACTTTAAACCTTCTGTGCTCATTTGTTTCTCTTCCACATGCGCACAAACATAGATTTATTTACACCTGTATCTTCAAAAGTAATCTGATTTTTATGAAATGTTGTTGTTCGTCAAAAGTAGCCGCGCTCTTGAACTTTTCCATAGTTGATACTTTATTACATGTAAAATATTCTGCCAATTAGTAGCACATTGCTTCCTCGCATCCTATCACGTATTTGATTGATTTTATACTTTTACAAGCCATTATTGTCGAATTTGTTTAATTGTTTCCGCCGTTTTTAATCTGTCAAAATTGGTTGGCTTTTTACATTACATTAATTAAAGTACCAATTTAGCAAAAGTTAAAAAGCGCAGACGGTTCAAATTACTCTAGGGCTATCTGCAGGCTACATTCTATAAACTATAAAAGTTTCATACAAATCAGATAACTAATTTTGAATAAGCTATAGGTGTAAATAAATGTATGTTAGTGCGCATGTGGAGGATAAACAAATGAGCGCAGAAGGTTTAAAGTTATATGGGACCAACAATGGGCTAATTATGCCCTACCATCCATATTTCAATAAAATTGGACGAGTAGATTTTAAAAAACTCTTTTGAAACTTATATGGGACCAACAATGAGCTAATAATAACACCCTGCTAATAATGAACACCCTGTACAAAAAATTAATGAAAATTATGTAAGACATAATATCGTTTTTAAGCGGCTTCAAGTCAAGCAGAAGATTTTTATGAAGAATAACGTAGTGTATTACCCTTTAATCTAATTTATTCTTCAGTCTTTCTTAGGTCTTTAGGGTATTAATAAATTTTATTGCTACTCCATGTTTGGCTATATTTCACCTCCTTTGAGGCATCTTCAGGCCTTTATTTAATCCTTCTATTATATTATAATATACATTTTTCTTTGAAAATCTAACTACCAGTTATTCAACCGTGCGTCGTGCGTCTACACATTTCCTCATTTCATGATCCACTGTTCTCTATTTAATGTAATTTTCAATTAAAAAAATTAATTTTCTCACAGAGAAAATATGTCTTGAGTGTATTTATTATAGATAAATACACTCAAGACGTATTTTCTCTATGAGAAAATGAGAAAATTATTTTTTTTAATTGAAAATTACATTAAATAGAGAACAGTGGATCATGAAATGAGGAAATGTGTAGACGCACGACGCACGGTTGAATAACTGGTAGTTAGATTTTCCAAGAAAAATGTATATTATAATATTATAGAAGGATTAAATAAAGGCCTGAAGATGCCTCAAAGGAGGTGAAATATAGCCAAACATGGAGTAGCAATAAAATTTATTAATACCCTAAAGACCTATAGTCCAGGAGCCAGGTAGATTTACCTGGAAAGTATTTTGAACTTAATGGAATTTTTACAGGTAACTCAGAGGTCCTCTGGGATGCCAATGCTGAGTTTTCGACCTCGTGGCCCTTGTGCTAACTTGGGGAGGGGGGAAAAACCCCAATTTTTCCTCCAATTTTTCGGTTTTTCGCCTCTAGCTGGAAAACTACGCGTCAAACAATAAAACTTTACCAGTACAAAGTTAAAGAGCATCAAATTTCCTATAAAAATCACTGGCCATACGACTGTTTTCACCCATTAGGTACTGTGATACAGCATTGTGAAAAAATGCCAAGTTTTTAAAAATGTGGATTTTAGCGAAAAAAGCGTGTTTTTGGGCTTATAAAATAGATTTATCATCATAAATTGAGTATTCAACATTTCTATGTATACCATAATAATATGTAACCCCCTGTAAACCCCTCCCCCCCTCACTGCCCTCTCCCCCCCCCTCCCACCAGAAACAAATTTGATGACGAATAATGTGCGTGACTTATTGATTACGTAGGTAAAGAAGTTCTATCCTTCCCTTAATTTTTGACTTTTTATCTTTTAATAAAAAAAAAAAAAAAATCAATAGTCCAGGAAATTAAGCGCTTTGGCCCGCAATTCTTTCGTCATGCATGGATTTACTTGAAAATTTGACAGTAGGTAGAGAATAGTCCAACCATCAAAATTTATATCATCTATATCATCATTGCTATTACCCTGGGGGTGGTTGCTACCCCATCTCGGGGGTTGAAATTGTTTATTTTATTTTTACCACAGGAATCGATGGAAAAGCTAATTCTAAGTCAAAAATGATCTATCCATTTATTTTTTTAAATTAATATTTTTCGAGTTATTCGCGATTGAAAGTAAAAGTTGTTCGACCTTTTTGATCGGTTTTTCGCGAATAACTCGAAAAATATGCATTTTATCAAACAAACAGTAAGAACAAAATTATAGCCTATAAAAAAAGAAAGAAAATCTTTATTTTATAAATCATGTACGACCAATACGGACCAACCTACGGCTTGTTAATTGTTTGCTTTTGTTCGTCAAATGCTAAATTTGAGAGATTCAGAGTCAAATTGCGATAAAACTGTGCATTTTACGAGGAAAACGTATAGAAGTTTTTTTAAAGTAGACAAAAAGGGCTTTCATTTTTTAAAAATTAGAAGTCGATAGCATCAAAATTAAGCGAGTTACGATGAAAATAAAGTTAGTCCCTACATTTTTCTACTAAAAAATCACTGAAAACAAGCCCCTAATTACCACCCTAATTCAAATTGATCGTCGCACTTCTACGGTTTTGCGTGGATCACATGGGACACATGAGAACAGCTTAACTCTAACTTTTCGGGAATATCCAGACGGCGGAAGTATGGGGTACGGGTTACAAAAGTCAAAATAGTATAAATCCTTTATGATGAATGTCGTTAGATAGCTCTTTAAGAGAGCAGTAATTGTTGTTATAATCACTTGGTCATATTTTCATTTAAGAGGGGGATAAAATGGAAAAACAGGAATAAATGGTTTTAGCTAAAAATTAGAAATATTATAATTTTTGATCCGATATGAATGAAAATTGGTATCCGTGCTTTATTTGATGTCAGAAAAAAGAATATGAAATAATTTGTGTGTATTTAGTACTTTGGGTTCAAATCGTTGTAAGGGGTTTAAGGGTTGAAAAATTGTAAAATAATGAAATTGGTAATATTTTAGGCAACAACATTCTTAAATTAAGTCGATATGATAAATTAATCATTTATTTAAGGATAAATATTTTTTTGTACATTAAGGTCTAACAAGGGTTGATTTTTAAGGGTAGAAATTTTTTTAAATTGTGTTCGAAAGTATAAAACAATCATTATTCAACTAATCCAAACGAAATTTCACCCACCTTAAGCTTTAAAATGTTACTTTATAAGTTTTGATAATTGAGGGTAGTTTTCACCCCTAAAAAATAAACAGCGCCCATCGGCATAATATAGATTTTGAAGTACTGTGTGGGCACCGGTTGCGAAAATTCCGCCGAGCACAACGTCAACGAGGATGATACTGATGACGACGGTACCGACGACCTGCTCGACAACCTATGCCAGGAAGGCATGGATGAGGAAGGGGCTGACGAGTCGCTTATCGAAGAGAGTCTCACGAAGATTTAATTTAATGTTCATTTTTTGTTTATTATTTTCATATTATTTTTATCATTTTGTTTATTATTATAAATGCATAATTATAGATAACTTGTTTACCTACGTAATCAATAAGTTACGCACATTATTATCGCTTCTTAACATTGCTTTGGTTTTTCAATTTAAAAATATAATTAAGTCCTCCGTTTGAACGGGGCCTGAGGTGGACCGCCCTGAGTCCCCTTGCCTTCGGTACGCTACTGATCAGAGGATCCTTTCCCCCCTTCCCTCCACCCTAAAGTAAGATTGATGATAACACCATGTTAAATGTTTCAGGGAAGAAGAGGTTTTATTTAACTTATTTTTCAAATTTGGTTCTGGGGGGGAGAGGGCAGTGAGGGGGGAGGGGGTTACATATTATTATGGTATACATAGAAATGTTGAATACTCAATTTATGATGATAAATCTATTTTATAAGCCCAAAAACACGCTTTGTTCACTAAAATCCACATTTTTTAAAAATTTGGCATTTTTTCACAATGCTGTATCACAGTACCTAATGGGTGAAAATAGTCGTATGACCAGTGATTTTTATAGGAAATTTGATGCTCTTTAACTTTGTACTGGTAAAGTTTTTTTGATTGACGCGTTGTTTTCGAGCTAGAGGCGAAAAACCAAAAAATTGGCGGAAAAATTGGGGTTTTTCACCCCTCCCTAAGTTAGCACAAGGACCACGAGGTCGAAAACTCAGCATTTGCTTCCCAGAGGACCTCTGAGTTACCTGTAAAAATTCCATTAAGTTCAAAATACTTTCCAGCTCGACCTGGTTTTTTCGACCTGGCTCCTGGACTACTAAGAAAGACTGAAGAATAAAAAAAAAAAAAAAAAAAAAAAAAAAAAAAATGAAGAATAACTTTTTCTCTAAAACCTTCAAATTAACAATTACTTCCTCTTTTGATTTTAGTTTTTTAGATTTTTATAAAGAATTGCGTTTTCTCAAAAATCTGCAAATAAACAGTTTTATCTTCTTGTGATAATAAATTTTAATTACTATTATCACATATAAATATTTATTTATAGTATTATTTATTACCATTTTAATGACATGTATATTACATTAACTCTGTAGGTGTCATGGCTGTTAAAGGGCTTGTACGAACGATAAGGAATACAAAATAACAAATACTACCAAAAGATAAAATAAAATATAAATACCGGAGTCTTTTTTTAAAAATATTTTATCCAGAGATTTTCTTTTTCTTTTTGGTTTTTCTGAGACATGGTGTTTCTATTCTTTTGATTTCTCTTTATCATGCTTTATGGTTCTGTTGTATCTCCAATAACATGACAGCTATCTGTCATCGGACTTTTTTTTCCTTTAAACTTTTTCCTTCAAAGTTTTATTCTTACATAGTATATTTTTTTTTTATATTCCTCTCGTCACATTCATTCCACCCCCCTGCCAAACTTATCTTGGAATATTCGTTGGTTCCAACAAATTTTTCATATTTTTGCTTCCGAGCTTATCGAAGACAACGAAAGTGTAAAAGAAGGAAATTGTATCACCTAATCTAAAAAACTATTTATCGATTAACACAAAATAAGATTATTATAAAACTCGATATGATCATTTGCGTAAAACCAGTCTCACTTCCGTAAAAAACAATCCACCACCTCCTGCATCCTGCATTCAAATCATATCTAGATAATATGATACTGCTTGGACCTTGGGTTTACGCTTGTTGCGTGTACGATGAGACCTTGTTTAAACTATACGACTTATACATCTGATCCAATGTGAGTGACTTATCGGAAAACGAATATGGTCTTAAATAACAAATATATTGTTAAAATTTGTTTAAAAATTATTACTAAAGGGGGTTTAAGTTGTATATATTACAAGCAAGTAGGTACTAATCGGGAATTTTTTATGAATTACCTACATTCTTTTTAGTTTTTTTTCGTAGATCCTTCTCCGAACCCTTATGCTAAGGGGGAAGTGTCTGTCTGTCCGTCACTCTTTAGTTCATATCTCCCGAACCGTTTTAGCTGAAAAGTTTAAATTTAAAACACTGGTGTACCTTTTTGAACCTCTCATAGGAAAAAAGAGAGAAATTAAAAATTTAATAAGCGCATTTACAATTCGCAAAAATGTGGTAAACATATTTTTATTTTTTTTATTTCAACATTTTGAGTGGGGTATCAAATGAAAGCTCCTAAAGAGTAAGTTACAAATATATATATATATTCATTTTTAAATGTTGCATTCCTTATTGCTTTTATGATTTAAAATACTGCGATACTGCTTTTATAAAATTGAAAGTAAATGGCAAGGAAACGTTATTAATTTTTTTTATGTCACCGCATTCAAAAATTCCAATACAGAAATCAAATCTTTTTTAAAACTGTTTTGGTTTTTTACATGAATAAAAGTATCAATTTAACAAACTTTAAAGACTGGGCCACTTTTGTCAAACCATCCAAATTTTTTAGGGATTCATTGATAAAGATAAAACAAAAAAAATGAAACCCTTTTAGTTTAGTTTCTGTGTCTGTCATTCAGTTCCAATAACAGTTGAATCAAAAGAGAATAAATTATGAGACTTTGCAGTATTAATAGTATATTAAGTTACTAGGCTGTGAAGTGAGTTTTTTCTTTACCGCGGCAATTACATTTACTGTCGAGCGAAGCGAGACAGTAAATATTGCCAAGGTAAAGAAAAAAATATTTCACAGTCGCGTAGCATATGCTATTTTTTCCGAGGTAGCAGACAATGAAAAAACATTAAATATTAATCACTAATCAACATATAATAATAACAAATAGTACATACTTAAGACTTAAAAAAAAGAAACCTTAAAAAGAGGTTACACTATAAGAAAAGATAAATAAAACTACTATTTGTACTAGAAGCATTTCTACAAAGACTGCAGCACTACTAACGGAAGTTTTGACAACTACCCGCCGGA
This sequence comes from Gerris lacustris, assembly GCA_951217055.1. Classification (NCBI taxonomy): domain Eukaryota; kingdom Metazoa; phylum Arthropoda; class Insecta; order Hemiptera; family Gerridae; genus Gerris; species Gerris lacustris. The sequence continues at coordinate 27,482,154 of OX578276.1, forward strand.
AAATAAAAATCTTTTAGTTCCTAGGACGTAAAAGATTTTTTCTTTACTGCTAGGAGTAATGAAAAGATTTTTTAAGTCCACGTAATGAAAAAATGGATTTTAGCTATGTTTTTTAGGCTCTAAAGTTACTATTTCACAGCCTACCACGGAAAAAGATCTTTTACGGCAAAGTCAAAAAAATATAGAAAACTCAAAATGATTAAAAATTATATGAGTACTTTTAAAGATATAGTTGTAAATGAATTTATTTTTATGCGCATATGACAGATACGCAAATGGACGCAGAAATTTGAAACCTATGTGGGACCAACAATGGTCCTTTTATCACCTATCCCATGAAAATTTTATTAAATTCGGAATATTAGTTTGAAGAAATGTTGGTCCACAAAAATTAAACGTCAGACCGACAGGCAGACACGAGACCAAAAATGTTCCCTGATGTCTGAAACGGATTCAGAGTAACCTTAGTGCTCAAGTCAATTGTCACATTTGCTAGGCCATATGTGAATAAAAGTCGAGGTCTAGGGTTCGATCTCATGTCTTGGCTCTTTGATTTACATGGCTCACTAATGTTTCTGTTACTAATGTTCACACAGTATTGGTTCGGTGGCATATTGGTGTGTGAAGTTTCTGAATTTTATATGGGTTTAGTGAAAATGGGCCCAAATAAGTGGCCTTATTGCTAGCTTCAAACAAGTGGTTTGTCCTCCCAGTTTTACTACTAGTGAAACAAATATATGTAGCTACTTTATTTTTGTAATATATAAATTTTTACTTTAAGAAGTATAAAATTTAGTCAATTAATTTTCTCCTTCCTGCGTAAGGATAAGGAATGTTGTGTTAATTTTAAGAACATTCTTTATCTTTATAGTAAATTTTATTGAAATCAATTACAAAATTTAATGTGACGCATGTGGAAACAGTATTTAAAACCAAGCATTTATTAATTAGTTTTATAATTTAGTCCAATAAAATAAAATAATTTATTACATTTAAAATTTTATTAAGGTAATTATTTATTTTATTAAGGTAAAATCTTTTTTATCTTAAAATCTGTGATGATTTCTGAACATTTTAAATATATAAGGTTCACAATATATAATTAACGTATATAAAGCTATTTTCATGTCGATATTTGATAAATAAAACTTAAAACTTACTTAAGAATTATTTAAAATTAAATTCTCTTGAATAAATAATTCTACCTTAAAAGTAATACCGTGTCCGAGGAAGTACACCAACACTGCAAAGTAAGATTATGTATGTATTGTTAGAATTCAGCGAAAATGGTTCGAAATAGTGCCATCATTTCCTTTAAAGAACTTAGCTAAGCTGGGCTTCACTTATAATAGAGACTTTGTTATTTTTCTCCTGAGATTTATTTAAAAGCATTAACTAATTCTAAATGACGAGTTAAATCTCTTTTGAAATCTTTTAAATTTTAATAAGAATTATATAAGGTTAGGAAATAGGATACATTAATTATATCCCAGTTTATAATTAAAAAGAAATTTTAATAGAGAGATTATTAAAAAAATCGGTCCGAGATAACTTAGGCAAACTTTCTCATAAACGAGTTAATAATTACTTAGCCCGCAGGTATTTTTCATTTATTATTTTTTTAGTTTTCGTAGGTACATTAAATTATTATTGAACATTTCATCAAAATTTATCATTAAAATAACTTCTCCTCGACAGGGAATCGAACCCAAACCTCGTTTAAAGCCATTTTCTCAGGAACTAGATTATCCCGGGAAAACGGCTTATATTGTTAGATTCGTATTTAAATTGACTATAATTAGATTTTTTTAAATAAAAATCGTCGGTTCCGTTTTGGGGATTTTTTTGGGGGTAGCGCCCCCAAATTTGGAGCTTCATGTAATTTCTTGATTTCACCTCGGGGTATGATTTTTCTGAATATTATGCCAAATTTTTGTCATAAACGGCCCAGTAGTTTAGGCTTTACGCGTCTGCGACAGACGCAGACACCTCAAAACGTGCAAATCTATCATAATCTCAAAATCCAATTTTCGCGGTATCACAATACTTTTTTTATAAGAGAAAGTAAAAATAAATCCAATTTTTAAGTTTTTGGTAGTTTTCATACTACGGAAAGTTAAATTTTAATTTAAATCAAATTATAATTATTATTAACTACGGGAAACAGACAGTGAAAAATACACTCCAGCGCCGGGATTTGAACCACGGGCCTCTATATTTCCAGTATAGCGCTCTTCCATCTAAGCTACGCAGGAGAATGATTTTTCACTACCGTAATCGTTAACTAGTCCCGAATCCAAGCTTTCAATATTCATATACATTTAGACAGTCAATATTTATGACATTAGAACTAAACCAAGAATTAACGCTTATAATTATAAAGTACTCAATTAGTACCTGTACCTTGTACAATCAATTCGAAATTCAATTTTTAAGTTTTTGGTAGTTTTCATACTACGGAAAGTTAAATTGCAATTTAAATCAAATTATAATTATTATTAACTACGGGAAACAGACAGTGAAAAATACACTCCAGCGCCGGGATTTGAACCACGGGCCTCTATATGGTGGTTCAAATCCCGGCGCTGGAGTGTATTTTTCACTGTCTGTTTCCCGTAGTTAATAATAATTATAATTTGATTTAAATTAAGTAAAAATAAATTTAAAATTACATAGTTATGATAGATTACATACTTACTATACGTATAATATGACAAAGACATAGCTACAGCTCGTACGTCAAAACAATAGATATTATTTAGTGAACTTTAATACATGCCTTATATTTCCGTTTGTATATACATAGTATAATTTACATTCTGAGAATTAAGATTGTTTACATACGACTATTTGCAAAGAGATGTTTAATAAACTTTATTTGAATAACAAACAAAATACTAATTGGAAATATATATGGTCGTCACTAAAAAAAAGCTTATATTTATTTGGTACAATTTATTATTTTATTTAGCATTTTAAATATACATATTTATAGTTAAGGCTTGGGTAGATCGAAAAGGAGAGTTTCGGCTGTCCTTTTAATAAAGTTCAGCAGCATCTAGCGTGGACACCATGTGGATGGGTGACCACAGATTTGGGTTCAATTCCTGGACAGGGCCCTGTCGCTCGGTGTCCCCCGTACTGCTATAAAATAAAACACACACCACTGCTATAAATGGGTAGCTGGTTATGTGCCTAACTGATTGTGAATGCAAATTATATAATGTTCATGCAACTGATAGAGCGCCATACTAACCCCGTGACATCCATTGCATATATAGTTGTATAACCACATTGGCAGGCCAAAGTGCTTAGAGAAAGATAGTTTAATTTAAATTCCACTAAAACCCATATGTAAAGTAGAGTTAATGATTAAATGAAAGGGTCGACTGTTCCTCTAAAAAACTCCAACTAAATCTAACAAACTCTAACCACCTCTAACTAGCTCAAATCATCTCAAACCACCTATATCCAACTCTAACTAGCTATAATCACCTCAAACCACCTATATCCAACTCTAACCACCTCTAACTAGCTCTAATCATCTCAAACCACCTATATCCAACTCTAACCACCACTAACTAGCTCTAATCATCTCAAACCACCTACATCCAACTCTAACCACCTCTAACTAGCTCTAATCATCTCAAACCACCTATATCCAACTCTAACTAGCTATAATCACCTCAAACCACCTATATCCAACTCTAACCACCTCTAACTAGCTCTAATCATCTCAAACCACCTATATCCAATTCTAACCACCACTAACTAGCTCTAATCACCTCAAACCACCTACATCCAACTCTAACCACCTCTAACTAGCTCTAACCACCTCAAACCACCTATATCCTACTCTAACCACCTCTAACTAGATCTAATCACCTCAAACCACCTATATCCAACTCTAACCACCTCTCACTAGCTATAACCACCTCAAACCACCAATATCCAACTCTATCCACCTCTAACTAGCTCTAATCACCTCAAACCACCTATATCCAACTTTAACCACCTCTAACTAGATCCTCTATCCAATTCTAAGCAACTTTATCCATCTCAAACCAACTCTGTCACTTTACCTCCAACTCTCACTACCTCAAACCACCTCTAACTACCTTCCACTTACACTCACACTTAGGAAGATAGATAACTTGGTCTTTTTTGTTGGTAGAAAACTCCTTTTTTTAATACAGTACAAGGCAAATACGGCTATTATTGAAGATAGATTTCCAATTTCTAAAATAATACTCTTTTACTATTGAAAAATTGGCTAAGAAATTTGAGCTATTAGAGGTGAAAGAGGATCATGCATAGCAAATTCATCACAAATCTACTTCTACAGTTGAATATTAGTGACTAGTGCCAGAATCAAAATATCCAGAACTTCCAGAGCTATCCGGAGCTTCTTATTTGATTTTTTTTTTTTTTTTCTTTCACAATTTATTTTAGTTCATATGTTAATATCTTATTAATATACATACTTGATACATATAATAAGATGGTATTTTGGCAGTTTCATTTTTCTGCCACCTGTAGATAAAATATTGTAGGTATGCTAACAAGGTAACAAGGCAGCAAAGAAAACATGTCTACCTCGCGCATTCATTGCCTGCCTCAGCAGGTAATTTTCATAGCCTGTCGTCGCCTCCGGCTCCAGAGGCTAATTTAAACACTTGTCAGTGAAATTCCATTTTGCTCCATAGTTGCACAGATAACTATTTCCTGAGTGTGATAAGGAACAAGTAAGGTGGGATAGTTATATTTCTCAGGTAAAAGGTCTAAGGTTAATTTCTCAGATGGAGAAGATAGACAAGAGCATGAAGCTCGTCTGGATCTTGTCCTAGCATTTGTTGGGGGTGAACCCTAAAGTATAATTGATAACCATTTTCTTCCAAACTCTATAGATGATAGTTTGCAGGACTCGTAGGAGGAACTCTAAACTTTATGTGATAATCTTTTCAAGCTGCAGTTTCCGCTGCGTGTATTAGTTTTGACCGGATAAATAGTTATGAACATAAAACAAGTTGAACATTTACGAAAAGATCAAGAGAACTAAGTAAAATATACATTCCCCAAGAGAACCAAGGGTTTCTTACTAATATTAAAAATAACTGGGATGATTCCTTCGCAGATGATGTATGCTTTGCCAAATTTGAGATTGAGTTACATCAGCGATGACTAGAGGGGTTATCTGGGCGGGAGGAATTGAACTTGTAATAAGTTTGTTAAATTGGAGGTTTTAATGGACAGGGCTCAGCTCGAAGTGTATCCAACAAAGAACATGGCAAATTACAAACTTTATAAAGTGGATGACCGTGCAGAGATAAGTAAGTTTGGTAAATGTGGGCTGCAGGAACACAGGAGTATGAAATGCCTGACAGAGAAGTTTAAGTGTTGTAGATGTGAAAAAAACAGGGCATATTAAAAAGTTTTGTAAAGAAAATCTTAATACCTACAAACATAATATTGCAGTCCCTAGATTCAACTATTTGTTCTAGGATAATCTTATAAATTCTAATATGGTTGTTTCCGTTTTCTTTCTGGCCTTTATTTATTTATATAAAGTTTATTCAACCTGGTTTAAATTTAACAAGGTCAAGGTAAAAACCTTGAAAACTGCTCATCAGATCGGTGAGATATATCAGGCCCGGAAACACCTGACTTTCCCATACATGTTTAATAGTGAGTAAATCAATATTATGAGAGTGAACAAAAAAAGTGACGGCCTTATAATTTATGCATAGAGTTAAGCTTAAAAAAAATAGGTGATTGGGAATGATGCTAAAGGTTTAGCAGAGTGTTGTTTGTTGCCGGAGGGATGTCATATATCGATCGTTAAGCAAGCCAGCTGCTTCTGTTCTTAGAGCTTTGTAAGCGGGAGAAGAATCGATCAAACCGGTGTGGAGCTGTGGCTAGAAGCTGCGGAGGTTAAAGCCGCAAGTACTCCGGAACCACAGTGTCCCTGGACAGTGCCGACAATAGCAGGACCCGACACAAGAGAAGAGTCCAAAGAGGGGGGTCACCTGCCGAGGAATAGAGGGGGCATTGTCCCTGAGAAGATCTGCGAGACGGTAGCGCTACCTGGCGGTGCTTCTATCCACCCACTTGTTGCAATATTACCCTCCTTCCCATTCAATCCTCTCGCTTTCTCCCACTCTCTCACCCCCGACTTCACCTCTCATTTAATATCATACATACTTAAAAACCCACTATTATTAACCTCCTCCCCTTGCCCCGTACAAATTGCCTCCCTCGATCTCTAATTGATTACCCCCGCCCCGTTCCCAGTTCTGTCGCCGGCGATTCGGCACTCAATTACCACCTCATTTTTTGTGCCTTGTGTACTGAGAGATATTTATTATTGGACTCGTAGCCAATATAAAACCCCTTTATAGAGTCGTTTAGCCTCCCTCCCCTGCACTGAACACAGATAATATAACCGATCCTCTCACTCCCTCTTATACTTAAAGCTTTCTCTATCCAAACACGTTATTATTATATCTACCCTTGTCCTGCAAAGCACCTCTACCCTGTACAAACAGTCGTATTCATTTCAAACATAATGTATTTAAACTTCACACCCTTATTGCCTATTGAACCTTGTACATTCAAACCAATCATCGTAATTATCCTAAAAACATTTTAGTTCGTCACCGCACCTTATTTATATTTCATTGAGAACCTTAATACCTTTTATATTTATTGAGAACATTAATTTGTAACAGAGAAGTGAAAAAAAAATTGAGAAAGCTGCTTCAATAGTTCATACACTTTAAGGAATTAATTAATATAACTGGTTTAACGCATCTCTAAACTAAAAATATATTACGCCCTCACTAAGGGCACATTCATAATAAACGGCGAGAATACAATTAACTTTTCACGTCTTGAACATAGATTATAATAATTTCAAGATAAAAAGAACTTTTTATATACTACGTTTTTAAATTTTCTGTTGAATCGTATGTAATTTTGATAATATAATTGTTATTGATATATAAAATATAATGTTAGTAAAAAAAAAAGTTCCGAATTTATTTACTTCACATAAATGACAACCATCTAGATCTTAAACCTATAAAAGGACAAATCTTTGTACAACGGATCTCCCCAACACCAAATCTAAAGCGTGCTATCGATTTTTTTTAAATAATATAAATAATATAATCGATATTTCCTATTTTGCTGTCATTCAATGTTTATCTATAACAAATTTGAGACCCGTCAAAATGAAGATTACGTAAATATGGGATAAGGCAAAACAAATAAAATAACTTGCGGATTTCTTCCGAACTAACTTTCCGTACAGCAAAATTTGCTGAAAACCAATTAAATTCTGCTGAAAGATGGCTAAAAGTATTAAAATAATGCATTGTCATCGTGTTCTGAGCTATGCTAAAAGTTTCAAATGTCTAGCTATTCGGGAAGTAAGTTAGAAATCGATTGCCAGATTTGTACCGGACAAACAAACAAACAAACAAGAAAGGAAGCTAATAAAAACGTAGTATAAATATTAGAAATACATATTGATGAATTCCTTAAAGTGTACTTCTGAACTATTGAAGTAAACTAATCCAAGGAAACAAACTTACGAACTTTCATGATAAAGCTGTAATTCACACTAAATATTTATATATTGACTATTTGCTTGTCAAAGGTTACAGAAGCGTTGTTATCGTTCTGAAGAATAGTTATTTATGTAACTAGGCAGCAGAATGGAATTTTACTGACGAGTGATTAGATTAGCCTCCGAGCCGAAGGCGAGGAGAGGCTATGATAAGTAACTGCCGAGGCTTCGCCTCGGCAGGTAATTTACATATTTGACTGCCGAGGCGAAGCCGAGGCAGGCAATGAATAAACGAGGCAGAAATGTTTCCTTTGCTGCCTTGTTGCATACAATATTTTATCTACTTGCGGCAGAAAAATGAAGCTTCTAAAATGTTATATTTATTAATATAACATAGTTAATAACGTAGTTTTTTTTCCTTTATTGTCCCTTTTATATTAACTATAGGTGTAGAAGTGGGTCGTGAAGGGTAATAAAAAGATGTGGTTTAAATTTACGAAATGGCTATATTTCGCCCCACTCCGGGGCATAGTACAACAAAAGTAGGTTAAACTCAGGTTACCTCAAGCTTCTATGTGATATTTTTGTTTTTAATCGTTTTTAATTTTTTAATTGTTAATTGTCACTTTTTCAAATATGTTATGTTTTTTTAAACCAGTTAGTTTAGAGTTTAGTAGGAGAGTGACGTCTAAAGACGAATCTAATTATTTAGATAAATTCGACCAATAATTTTTTAAACATGTAACCAAACCTTCGTTTACCGGCACGTCTATGCCCCGGAGTGGGGCGAAATATAGCCATTTCGTAAATTTAAACCACATCTTTTTATTACCCTTCACGACCCACTTCTACACCTATAGTTAATAACTATGTGTCATATTAATAAAGATAATAACATATGTATTAACTAAAATTAATGTTCAAATAAGAAACTTGGGAATAATAACAATAAGTGAAAAGCAAACTCAATCTATAACAACAAAATACAAAACACACGTTTATAAGACACATAACTTCTGAATGAATAATGCACACAATATATAATTTATATTTTTACTAAAAAATTAATAAAAGTGTTAAAGATATCTTCTATTGCTTAAAAGAAAAGAAGTAACTAGGATACATCAAGAAAAGTAGCTAGTCTAATCTAGAAAGACTTCAATAATAAAAATAATTATGGATGTTCAATGTTTACATGGCGCTACAGTATAGCCAGTGACTCTACTATTTTTTTAATTAAAGATCTACTAATCATTGAACTTATTTAACAAAATTAACAAATTATTTTATTATTAAAACGTTTATTTATTAAATGTTACTTATTTAACTATAATATATAATGTTATAAGATAGAGATAATAGTATAAACTGTTCTTGCCAAAATAAGAGGTTATGACACGCAGTGGTAAACACTGTTACTTTCTCTGCCTAGGCAGAGAAAGTATTTTCCTGACTGTTTTAACTACTTTTCTGCCTGTTTTTAATATTTTAATGAAAAATCAGGGAAATAGTACTTTCCAGCATACAAACAGTTAAGTAATGTTTAATTTTACTGCCGTGAGTAGATAAAGAAATTTGTATGTCCCCGAGTTAAAATTTATTCGGAGACATCAATCCGTTTCGCACATCATGGAACAATTCTGATCTTGTGCCTTTCTGTCGTTCAATTTTTTATGAAGTAATGTACATTAAAAACTACACGGCTGATTTTTATTAATAAAAGATCCAAGGAAGCTATTATGCTTCATTGGCAGAATATGTTTAAATCTGTCGACGTGGTTTTGATTTTTACTAGAATAAAATTATCAATTTAGCAAAATGTAATGAGCGCAACTGGTTGAAATTATTAAAGGACCATCTTTGCGGGGCTACATTTATCAAACCACCCAATTTCTAAAAAATCAGATGAGTATTTTTAAAGATGGGAGTCTATAAAAAAAACTTTGTGCGCAAGTGGAAGAACAAAAAATGGGTGTACAAGGTTGAAACATATCAGAAAAAGATCAAGTAACAATGGTTTAATTGTGACCTACCATCGAAATTTCATTAAAATTGTTCGTAAAATGTAAACGAATATCAGACTGTCAGACAGACAGAGTTCCAAAAATGTTCCCAGGTGTCAGAAACGAATTTCTTCGTCTTGAAATTTTTGAATTCAAAGACATAAAATTTTCACTCTTCAGAACGATCACGAAGCTTCCTTTACCTTCGGAAAGCTCTGATGCAAGAAATCATTAAAGTGCGTGAGGAAGCTATGTGCCACACAAATTTGCATACAATTTTTAGATACCGTCATTAACTCTTAACCTGTAAAAATACTCTGCCAATTAGTGCAGCACAAAGCCTCCTCGCGTTCTATTTTGTATACTTTAATGATTTTATACTATTAAAATCTATTATTGTCAAATTTATTTAATTTTCCCCGGTTTATTAAAACTGTAAAAATTGTTTTAATTTTTTATATTTAAAGTACAGACGGTTGCAATTAATCTGGGGCCATCTGCAGTCTACTTTCGACAAACCATCCAAATTTCATAAAAATCAGATAAGTGCATTTGATGATATTGGTGTAAATAAATGTATCATTGTGCGGATTTGGAAGGGAAACAAAAGAAGGTTGAAACTTACATGGGACCAACAATGGGCTAATTATGATCTACCATCCAAATTTCAATCAAATCAGATGAGTTGTTTTTAAGATATGTTGGTTAGCAAAAATTGAGCGATAGACCGACAGACAGACACGGAACCAAAAATGTTCTCTGATGTCTGAAACTGATTTCTGTCTTTTGATTCTGATCTAATAAATTTTGTTCTTCAGAACGATCCATAGCATCCATTACCTTCAGTAAGCTCGGGAGCCGTCCCTCGGTAAGTCGGAAGCCGTTCCGTTACCTTCGGTAAAGCAGACCCTACACGATCAAGCCGCTTGATCAAAACAACACGTCAAGCTGATTGACACGACCTTCAAGCCACCTTGGGGCGCATCAAGCATACCATCAATCTTTTCATCAACACTCATTTGTAGCGGAGTTTTCGACTAGTGAACTGCTCCTCCTGGACTGTAGTAAATCAGTATTGTGTAGATACCATGGTTTCGAATCAGGATTTGGGGTGTCGAGCAGGTGATTGACGGAATGCTTGATCAAAATTGTTCTAGACTATCAAGCGCTATGTCAAGCCGCTTGACTCATTCAAACTTTCCATCAATCTCCGTCAAGGCTTGACTCAAGAATCAAACGGGTTCCTAGACTATCAATCATGCTTGACGCGATGTTTTGATCAAGCGGCTTGAGCGTGTAGGGCCTGCTTAAGAAATTAATAAATCCTTAACTTCAAATTGTTTTTGAGGAATAAATTTTGTATTCAAATGTTAGCGTCTTTCCAACTAAGAAAACAAATAAAGGAAGGTGTAACAAATCATATATTATAAATGTATTTGATGGCAATGTAGTGTTTGCTTCCGAGTTTACAGAAGCAATGTATCAACAAGTTGATGTATTTAGTCGTGTAAATAAATCAAATCATTCTGACAGATTTAAAAATAGTTTGATAACTTCCTTGCATCCTTTCACGTACTTTATTGATGTTATGGTTCGAAAACATTGTGGACAATGGTCTAATTTGTGACCAAGGCGGAGATGGATGAAATTAATACGGGACCATATGTGGGCAACATTAGACAAACTATCCAAATTTCTTAAAAATCAGATGAATACTTTTAAAGACATATAGTTGTTATTAAAAAAACTTTCTGCGCATGCAAGAGAAACCAATGGACCCAGAAGGGTGAAACTTATATGTTTTTATGGAATCAACTATGGGCTAATTTTGACCTACCACATAAAGTTCAGGAAGATCGGACGAGAATTTATTATTAAGATATGTTCAACAAACTATTGACAGTTAAACCGACAGACAGACACAGGACTAAAAATGTACCCTTATGTCTGAAAAGATTTATTTTTTTATTTTTTGGAATTTTTGAATTCGGAGACAAAAATTACTCATATTTTGGAACGATCGTATTGCTTCTGTTACCTTAGGTAAGCTCGGATGTAAAAGGGAAAAACAATTGAATAAATTAGACAATTGTAAAAGCATAGCATCAATAAAGTACGCGCTATGTGGCTGCGAGGAAGCTATGTGCCACACTAATGAGCAGAATATTTTTCTTACAACTCTATTCTTAAAAATGGCTTCTCAATGGATGATAATGCCCTATAAATATTTATGAATGCTAATATATTTATAAATATTATAAGCCTTCATATTTAATAAATATGTGGGCGCGAACCCTTATTATTTATTTAATTTTGTATTTTAGTTTTGACACAGATCAAAACATGTTAATGACAAAGTATTAATAAAATAGTGATTCTTCTTTTTCCCTTATAAAATCGAGTTATATCATTTATTATATAGTGTACTACCTATAAATATTATAAACCTTAATATTTAATAAATATTATAAACCTTAATATTTAAAAACTATTATAAACCTTAATATTTAAACCTTAAATATTATAAACCTTATTATTTAATAAATATTATAAACCTTATTATTTAATAAATATTATAAACCTTAATATTTAATAAATATTATTAACCTTATTATTTAATAAATATTATAAACCTTAATATTTAATAAATATTATTAACCTTAATATGTAATAAATATTGTAAACCTTAATATGTAATAAATATTGTAAACCTTAATATTTAATAAATATTGTAAACCTTAATATGTAATTAATATTGTAAACCTTAATATTTAATAAATATTATAAACCTTAATATTTAATAAACATATAAACCTTAATATTTAATAAATATTGTAAACCTTAATATTTAATAAATATTATAAACCTTAATATTTAATAAATATTATAAACCTTAATATTTAATACATATTATAAACCTTAATACTTAATAAATATTATAAACCTTAATGCTTACTAAAATACTAGCTAGAATTTAATTGTTCTGTCTTATATCTATTTCAATTCTTAAGAGCATAACAAAAGTTAAGGAAAATTATGAGTAACAAGATTTAACTCTTAAATGTTCTCTAGGTATTTCCCTTGATGGCTTATCATTAATTTACTAACATCCTGATAAGAAAGCTAGAAATCAAAAGGAGAAAAGCCACCTTGTGTGTTATATTCCAAGTCAGTGGATTTTATAAATAAATAATAAATGTTCACCCTATTCTTAGAAATATTTATTATTAAAAGGAACGAGTGGGTGATTCAGTGTATATACATAACATTGCGCTAGAGGGATGCTTGGTATGTCGTATCTGTTCCTTCGATACACCCTTATGTTTTGATGTACGACAGATATGTAATGTAAAGGTACTATTGAAAAGTACACGATCAATCATATACTGAGACATTGACAGGGGGAGAAATGACAGGGCGGAGGGAGGGACAGGGCTTCCGTTTCCGAACCTCACCGGATTATCTTGTCTACCACAGTTCGGAGAGGAATTTCCACGAGGATTCGGTAGAAGGAGATTTATAGGGTGGTCTCCTTCTATTCCGTCTTTGCGGTATTGATCCGTATTGCCTACATGTCGCCCCTCAACAAGTCTTAAAAATATATGTGATGGTAAATAAATTTGCCTCCTATTTTTTTCCCCCTCTGCATTCCAGATTTGCCAAAGCATTTCGTATTTGGTATGCCAATCATTCTCGTTTGTAAATTCCATTCTCCCTTTATATACGTTGAGGCAAGCGTAGGGTGGAGGGAGAGAACAAACGATAATATCGTTAAAACGATCAAAATCAACACTAGACTCTCTCCATTTTTTTATCTCTTTTATCCATCGATAAAAAAAAATCCGGGTAGGAAAATGTAGGTTTACACCATAAATTGTATTAATTCGATTACTCTTTTTTTCAGATATTTGAAAATTACTGCTTCAACCACCCAATATTCACTGGTATAGGTCCAATATATTGATCAAATATGGAACTAATAATATTTCAAGTTGGTTTAATGATTGGTCGGAGAATAAAGATTATATGTTTTTATTTACAACCTATTAGAGAGGTTTATCTAGAGTTTTGTGTTCGAATTAAAAATTAACACTAACTAATTTTAGTATAGGGTTTTGTACAACCGATATTTCTAACTTAGTGTAACTCTTGAAAAAACTAACTAGCTTATCTTTTAGGGCTTGAGTGACGCAGATTTGTGAAGTGAAACATCTTTAGCCGCGGAAGAGTGAATTTGCTTACATAAAACGACATCGTGAAACGAAGTGTGCCTTTCGAGACTCGTCCAAGTAAAATATTTTTGAAGTGAAATTAACGAATTGCAAGTATGTATATGTTTTGAGACTAGTCTGTGATAGATTTACCTGTAAAAAAATCTTACTACTATTCGAGTCTCGAACTACCGACCCTAAAGTCGAGCTAACCAATACACCATGGGTTCAATAATTTTCTTCATGACACAGAATTGGTATATACCCTAATTATTCTATACATTTTAATAATTAATATAATATATAAATGTTGTTTATCTACGATTGATACGAAATATAAACATTGTATCTCTGTTTAGATGCGTAGAAAGTGATTATTTACGTACTTGTATTCATTGCGCATGCGCGTCTCATAGTTCTGAATAATTCCTCTTCTTTACCACCCTAGGGCGGTAAAGAAGAGGAATTATTCTACTTTACGCACGATTAGCGAGTTTGTTTACATTTAACAAAACTAATTTGCTGTTCTTTTTATTAAAGTAACTGTTTATATCGAGTTTGTAGTGAAAAACAATGAGTAAATCAAGTGACTTAGACGAAAATGTGGAGATAATTCTCCTCCAGAAATAATTTATTCGGCAAAAAATACAACTCAAGATTAATGCCATCTTTATCAAGAGAAGAGATACGAACTTACACACAGCAAGTTTATTTTTTTCTTTATTTATTATTTAAATCTAACAATCGTATAGATAAAGTACGGTACGCAACTCGAGCGAAAACGGCATTTTGCATTGCTTGTCTGGTTTTACTACCCTCGCTATCGCTCGGGTGCAAACTCCACACTCCCATGCAAAATGCTATTTTCTGCACTCGACGCGTAATTTACTATTACTGTGTTTTCTTCATTATACGCTAAATTTTATGAAAATATTTTTTAATTGAAATTACGTTTCTTTGAAAAGTTATCTGACTGTGGCGGCATTGTAAACTCTTGTTTAGAAATATGTATGTTGCGTATTTAATAAATGATTTATATAATATGCATTACTTAAATAAGGATTATTGTGCTATTTAATTATTATTATTATTTAAATCTAAGTATGTAATAACAATCTTTTTTGTTTTCTTTATCTTGAAACCTACAAATCCTCATTTCTACGTAGTATATAAGTAGAGCAATTTGATTTGATATACGAGTAAAATTGAGTTACGAGCTTCTTCTAGGAACGATTTAAACTCTGAATTATATATATGATATATTTATATAATTATATTATATAAATATCTAGGAGGAAGCATAAAATCAACTGTTTCTAGAACATTTTTTTTGGACTCGACCTCTCCAGCGCCCTCTAGTGAAAAAAAATTGTGTTTTTTATAGTGTACCCAGTTATCACGAGTACTTTTTTACGTGAAGTCCAAACTGAATAAAAAGAACACTATCTTGTAGAGGACACTTTAGATTTGGTACCCTAGTATGAACTTTTTTCGTGAAGTCCAAACCGAATAAAAAGTATTCTATCTTGCGTAGAGGACACTTTGGATTTGGTACCCTAGTATGAACTTTTTTCGTGAAGTCCAAACCGAATAAAAAGTATTCTATCTTGCGTAGAGGACACTTTGGATTTGGTACCCTAGTATGAACTTTTTTCGTGAAGTCCAAACCGAATAAAAAGTATTCTATCTTGCGTAGAGGACACTTTGGATTTGGTACCCTAGTATGAACTTTTTTCGTGAAGTCCAAACTGAATAAAAAGTATTCTATCTTGCGTAGAGGACACTTTGGATTTGGTACCCTAGTATGAACTTTTATTCGATCCCAACCTCTCCAAGTGGAGGCATTGAAGTTATGAAGCCTCCGAAGTTGAGTGATTCCCAATTTTTTTTTTATGTTTAGGGTTTCATTAATTTTTTAATGACGAGGAGTGAAGGGCTGGAAATGATATGGATGGGGTACTCATATTTTTCTCTTTAGACCGAGATCGAATCTAGATTTATTTTCACTTTTGTGTTTAGATGTTGGTTTAAGGGAACACTTCTCATGATGTATAGTTATTTCCTAAATAGTTTTGAATATTACACTGTTTCATCTTCAAACAGATTCTTGTTACATTTATGTCAGGTGTGAGAAATTCTAATATTATGCGGTAAGTCGAGATTATATTACATGCAAATAATGAGATATAATTAAATGATAAGACTATGATATTGCATTTTGGTGGAATTTTCAAAATAGTTCATTTCGAGATGATGTAAAGCTTTGGCAGTATATTATAACATGTTTAACATTATAACATTAAAACATGATGAAACCTTTTGCAATATTTCTTTTGGGATGTACATCAAAGTTTATATTTTAATTTGACTCACTAGACCCTTTTATTGCGCAGAAAGGACAAGATTAAGGACGCTTATTGTTTCTAATTTTTTTTTTTTTACGAATAATGAGGATCTTTGTGAATCAAACTAGCACAAAAAAGGTTATTTGTCGTACCTAAAATAATAAAAGAAGTGACATTTGGCAAGTAATAAATAGCCTTTAAAAAAGGCTATTAATATCTAGCCAAATTCGCCAGTATATAGCGGCTCGCAAGCGCAAGGTGTATTATCATTTATATAATCGAGTAGTATCCCGACGACGAAGCAACACGAAATGATTTGTTATTGCCAAGCCAAGGCAACCATATTTATTCCAATAAAAATAAAAATAATTCCAATAAAAAATTATGTTGTTTCCTTTTTTTTTTTTAATTTTTTGGTCTTCAAGTAGATATAATAACTTATCTAAATTGATAAGTTCAAAGTTAAGAGTACGTTGAAAATGAATTTACTTAATTCTAATTTTATTTCTAAATATAAAATTAAGCCCGTTGCCACGGGCTTAACGGCTCTCGCTTATAATAATGTAATGAATAATAAATAAACAGGTCAAGTGTGTGCTAGTCAGCACACAGCGAGGGCCCGTAGGCCACACTATATAGTGTTTAACTGTAAAGTGTATAAACAGTGTTTTTTTAAAAATGCTAAAAAGCTTACTTTGAACCATTCTAAGGGTCTGATATTCTCAAAACACACTCTGATAAAGTATTTGTTTGCCACTGAACCGGACTACAACCATATAAATACCATAATTACAAAAAAACGTATTTCGTCAATAAAAAATAAAAAAATATTTTTTTCGAAATTTCCAAAAGGTGGTATCTTTACTTTTGGTCGAAGAATGTTCAGGAATTTTTTCAGATTTTTTGCACTTCACATAAGCGAGATAGAGAGAAGGGGGGACACGTTTCACACCCACTTCATACTTGTTAAAAAAAAAATGTTAACCCTTAAGTTCTTTTACCCTAATTTTTTTGACACATAATTTTTTTAAGTCGCTATATTTTTAAAATATGTGGGTTGGTACAAGACATATACATGCCAAATTTCAAAGTGATCGGACGAAAGGTGTAGCCGTGAGAGCACGCGAGAGGATGGACGGACAGACACACGCAGGAAAATATAAGGGTCCTTGGTTTTGCCTACGGACCCTAATTATGTTTAGTTTTTATGAAAACAACTTAATTTAATGGCTTAGCTTACATGATAATGCAGTAAATTATAACTAGGAAACAGCCACTGATTCTTAGCATATGCCCCGATTCTGGGTGAAGCCTAACATACCTACCTAGTAACAAACTAGGTATTACCCGCAGCCAAATTTGATGTAAAGAAAGCGTCTTCTAGAAATTTCGTAATAGGAATGCTAGGAATGTAGGTGGTATCATTATACATGCAGAGCGCATTACAATTCCAACGTACAAATATACATAACCCTTAAATATACACAATATGCAAATTATGTTAATATCCCATGATGTTCTACACATTATTATTCAAATGGATAAATATTTGGATATATTATGCATTAAACCAACTCTATTAGATCAATTAGATTGATCAGTCATGCGCATCATGCTTAGATAAATTCTTACATAAGCAATTATAACGTTTTCATTCAAGTAATAAGGTAAGTCATTTCCTAATTAATTCGTTTAACATTCTTAAAAGTAAGATTTATTTTAATTTAAATCAAATTATAATTATTATTAACTACGGGAAACAGACAGTGAAAAATACACTCCAGCGCCGGGATTAAGATTTATTATTATTAAAAGAAAGAAAGACTGTCATTTATTAGTGGGGGAAGGAGTTTCGTTGCGTCCTATTACTGGACTAATTAGACACGAATACAAAGAAAACACGAATACAAATACAATGCTTCCGTTACCTTTGGTTGTGTTCACTTTTGAGAACGAAAAACTTTTATGCCTCCGATTTCAAAAATTCCAAGACAGAAATCCGTTTCAGACATCAGGGAACATTTTTGGTCTCGTGTCTGTCTGTCTGTCTGTCTATCTGTCTGTCGGTCTGTGTGTCCGCGAATTATGAAACGTGCGACGATAACTTGAGTAAATGTCGACCGATTTTGATGAAATTCGATAGACATGTTCATTTTAGCAATACTCAGGACGAGTTCGTTGGACAACGTTATACGTCCAAGCGTTCACGAGCAATGCTCGCGTAAACGTGAACTTTAAATTTAAAATTGGAATTTTAGGTAGGGGAAAAAATCTAACTTCATCTATTCAATGAGACAAACATTTTTTTCAAATACAATTTTTTAGTAAAACCAACAGCGACACCGCTATGAAGTGTTAAAGATCGCTAAAACTATTAATAGTTTTTACAAAATAAACAATATTACAATAAAGTAATATAACAATAATTGTTATAGTATATGATAGGATGCGAGGAAGCTATGTGCCACACTAATTG
This sequence comes from Gerris lacustris, assembly GCA_951217055.1. Lineage (NCBI taxonomy): Eukaryota > Metazoa > Arthropoda > Insecta > Hemiptera > Gerridae > Gerris > Gerris lacustris. Next base: position 27,500,759 of record OX578276.1, read on the forward strand.
GCAGTCTATTGGAATTAAGATTTATTATTATTAAAAGAAAGAAAGACTGTCATTTATTAGTGGGGGAAGGAGTTTCGTTGCGTCCTATTACTGGACTAATTAGACACGAATACAAAGAAAAGTATAATTATGATATATGTATTTCAAAATGTGAGCTTTACTAGTTACTTCAGCAGTTAGCGTACTATAGGAGGCTAACTTTGATATACTATCTAAATTTCATTAAAATCGGACTAGTTGAGTTTTAAAAATATGGGTGATCGTAAAAATGTTGCCACGGTTTGACTAAAAAGCTGACTCTGGGCCAGGAATAGAGTGTGATATGAACTTTCATTTATTTTATGTAATTCTCATTTAAAAGTTGGGAGTGGATTATAATTAAGATAATAAGTAAAATAATTTACTTAAAACAATGAACTTAATATATTTATCAAGACCGCAAGTTTGTTCATAGGCTTATATAAAATTTATATAAATTAAACTTGGCTGTATCTATATTAAATAAACTGAACAAAATAGGTGTGGTGTCGCAGGACACCCGGTAGGAACGAAGTTCCTTAAATTTTTCAATAAATATAAATTATAAAATCACACTGCTAAGTACGTATACATTGCTAACTACTTATACATGGCGGAGTTAGAAAAGAGACAAAATTAAAAGTAACGAACTGTTTGTACCTAGCAGAGTTAAGGCAAAATTAAAAGAAAATTATGATTTGTATTATTAAAGCAAGCGTCTTACTATAAATATATATTGAATATAAGAAAAAAGTTGATCATGATGAGTTTATAGTTAAAGAGTATGTTTGTTAAAGGATGTTGGATTGAAATAGGACTGTTTTCCACCTACCCGGCCTATTAATTTAAAATATTATAAAATATATCTCTTCCCTACTCTAAAGCTTCTGCTTGTATCCGGTTGAAATTTTAAATGCCTGTTTCAATTACTGTACTTTAGACAATGTGTAAGAGGTTTTATTAAAATCGTTATACGTTAGAACGGAAGCTATCGGAAAAAACGTTGTTTCTTTATTTTAAACTTTTGGGTCCACTTTAATAAATTTAGCGATCTTTATCACTTCATAACAGTGTCGGTGTTCGTTTTACTAAAAAAATATTTAAAAAAGTTGTTTGTCTCATTAAATAGATGAAGTTAGAATGTTTTCTTGGATTAAGTACGCAGTATTATAATAGTATCCCTAATATATTGAAATAAGCGTCAGCACAGATCAATTTTACTTTTAACAAGACCGTGATTATATTTTCTATATTTAAAAAACCAAGTGACATTTTGACATAATAATAATAATAAACAAAACAAGTCAAGGAACAGGCTTCCTTAATAACATTTTTTCCCGTCTTTTTTAAGCTTACGTTTACGCGAGCGTTGCGCGTTAACCCTTGGGTGGATAACGTTTTCCAACGGACTCAGCCTGGGAATTGGTAAAATAAACACGTGTACCAAATTTCAACTAACTCGGTGATCGTTTACTCAAGTTATCGTCATCGGTAGATTTCGTAACGGTGATTTTGCGTGACGGAGATTTTGGTCGTTTTTTTCGGATTTACTCCCGGGCTCCAGAACGTGCCATAAGGAACTTCGTTCCAAAAGTAGATGGTTAGATGAAGTTGTCGAAGGTACGGTAAACTCAGCCCTGTCCTAACTTCCCGTCACATTAAGGGTTCTAGAGAGATATTCTAAATTTTATAGTAAGGAGAAAGAATTAATTGCGGGGTCCTATTGCTTTGCCTTCTTTAAACTTCGACATTTGAACTTATAAATACAGAACTGAACGATCCACAGCCATGGCAGGTGTTCCGAGAGTCTCTCCCTATGATTCAAAAAGCATGGAACACCTCCACAGAGAAATGAAAATATCAAACCGACCAAAAAATAAAGCTTATCCAAAAAATTTAAAACAAAAGCCTAATAAGCAAGATTTTTCTAAACACAAAAATTATAATTGCATACTGCTACGTAAAAAAATAGCCATGTTGTGCAATGTTCCACCAAATTTAAAAAAAAAAATATTACTGGGAATTTTACTCAACTAACAACCTGTAGATAGGAGAAATTTTGAATTTGGAGAAAAAAAGTTTGTTCTTCAGAATTATCACAATACTTCCTCCGTTACCTTTGGTAAGCTCAGAAGCAGTGATTTCATAACTTTTCCTAAATTTTGTCCCGATTTACAACTGTATTTACCCCCCCCCCCCTCCAAATATTAAAATATATTACCGATTTATTAAGAAAACATCGATGTTAGTTGGCATGTTTGACATGGAATCGAATCAACAACGATGTCAGTTAAAACATCGATGTTTCCCGTATATCGGTAAAACTTTTAAATGAATCTGAGGGGGCTAAATATTTGGTAATACGAATGTCTTTCAGGAGTTTTTTACTATGATAAAAACATGGATTGCCATTTTTCCTTAATATGTTAGGGATATTAGGAGAAGTTCCTTCACCAGTCAGAGAGAATGAATTCACAACAGTAGTCAATGAAATAAATTCATTTTTAAAAGCACGAATGAATTAAAGTGTAAAGTATTTGATGCTTGTATAATATCATGTATGATCTATGGAGCCTAAACATGGTCGATGCTGAGCTGTCCTCCTTAGCGAAAATCGCGTAAGTCCATTTTTTTCGAAATTGAGTTAAGACCATTTATAGGTTTTGGGGGTGGTTTTTAACAGTTTTTCAAGGTTTCAGAGCTCTATCTCTACTCTAAATGGTCTAAAAATCACTTACGTTTTCTTGTTTTGTTAGAATTTGGAAATAATACTTAGCCAAATCTGCGTATCCGACAGTTTTATAGGCCAATATAGCGTATGTACTGTACTTACGCATTTTTTGCTAAGTAATAGTGACTTACTTATATTTTGATTAAGAAATTGTTACTTAAGCGATTTTCTCTAATTATTTCATTGTGCTAGGCAAGGCGATATTGCGTATCTGACTGCAAATCAAAGGTCTACTTAGGTACTATATAATCATTAGTCGCCCTATACTCACGGTTCTATTTGATGAGTTCTAGTTTCCATGGTTTATATTCTATGCAGAAAAGAAAAGTGAAAAGCAAATACTACTCAAGTAGGTATTGGGTCACTTGAGACCAACCCCACTCCTGACCCCCTACGTCATACCCCCACTCCTCGAGGCCACGCCCACCCCCCACTCCTCCCCCCTTCCCCCACTACCCCCCACTCCTCCCCCCTTCCCCCACTACCCCCCTCCATGTCTACCACCCCCCTCCAGGTCTGCCACCCCCTGCCACCCTCCAGGTGTACCACTCTCTGACGTCACGTGTCGGCCATCTTGGTTTTTTGAATTTTTCAAATTTCGCGGTCCTGTTTAATTTTCAAATCTCCCGGTCATTTTTCGAATATCCTGGTCCACCATCTTGTAGAGAAATACCTGTAAAAAAGCTGTGCCTTTGATGAGTATCGAACCCCGAGCTACTGGGTGAGAGTCCAACTCGCTAACCACTACACCAGCATACCAATTGATAATCTACAACCTAGAAGTAGTATATAAGCCATATCGCTCTATACAATTCGTAAATAATCCATGTGAAATGCCAGGGATTCGAACCCGGGCCTACTGGGTGTGAAGCCAGCGCTCTACCACAGAGCTACAGAACCAGTTGATATTCTACAACCCAAAAGTAGAATATAAGCCGTCGTGGGTCGAAGCACGTGCGACGTCATACTATCTCAGCGGTTCGGACGGGAGTGGGAGGTTACCGACACGCGGCAGTCTGACCTAGTTCCCAGCCTACACTCGTTCCAGTCTACACTGCTGACTTATGCACTTTTCTTACTCTCGCTCTTTTTGAAAATTAATATTTAAAAATATTATCTACACCTCTATATATATATATATATAGTTTCTTTCTCACTCTTACATATTATTTAAACGGCGTTCTCTTTTTTTATTTTCTTAGCTAATACAAACATCTGTTTTTTGTTTTTATTATTTGAATTAAAACTTTTTCCCGGTCAATGTTTTTCTTTTATATGTATTATATATATTTGTTTTGTAGTTGAGTTTTAATAATTTGAATTCAAACCCTGTTCCCGCCTATACCTAACACGCATACACACACACATACAATATATATATAATATTAAATAGTATATTTTAATTTGAATTTAAACATTGTCCCGCGCAAAATTAAAGAATAATTATTATTAACCTGTTTAGCCTATACCCATGATTTACAACCAAATTTACAGACTTTTTAATATTACCTGGGTTATAAAACATGTATGTCTAAATATGTGTTGTAGTGTACATATCTCAATCACTTGTCATGTCTATTTTAGCAGTTATTCTCACAATAATTCTAACAAAGTAGTGTATATTTTAACAAGTTTACTTGTAGTTAAGTTACGTGCATAGTAAATTTGCCTAATATTTAATTTTACCGAGGCTTATTTAGCATTCCACACTTCTCATTTGTGATTACTTTATATATATGTAGCCGTTTTACTCACATACACACTCTGTTTACTATAAATTCTCTAATGTCTCTTAACTCAATATTAAACAATACAACTAAAACAATATTCCTACATATTTTATACATGCACTAATTTTGTACGTCTGAATATTTTTCTTTCGCTGGTATACCTAAAACAATTTACCAAAACAATATTACTAAAAATATTGGTATTGTTTAAATGTATGTGTACGTTCGTGATAAATAAAAATAAAATAATGTGCTTATTTGTTAGCCTGCTTGTTACCTCTAAAACAAAACTTTAAATTAATAAAACCAGAGAAATAATAAATTATACAGGTATATACAATCTAACTTACTTAAAGTTTTATAGAAATTAGAGAAACCATGTACAGAATTTAGATAATATATAGAACCCTGTGTATATAGATATAATACAAAGATTTGTTCTTTTCTGTACATTTTACTAAAAATTAAAAATTCTCGAAACAAGTGTGTGGTAGATTCTTATTAAAAATATCCAATATGCATATTATAATATATACCCGATAATTTTGTACATCTATATTATTTGTTTTCTTGTTTGTTAGATAACAGGTTTATAATACATGCATATATTTTACCTAAAACTATATTCCTAACTTCAACTCCTAATTTAATATCCCTTAACTACAATTATACAACTGCATATACAATACAAATTTAAACAATCCTACATATATAAAAATAAAACCAAAAAATGTCTATTTAAAATAGTTCGAGCTGTATGAGTTATTTAATTAAATTATTATTATTTTAAAATCAATTCAATCACATTATCTTTACTTGCAAAATAAGGTAGTTGATCAGTTGGTTGAAAATGGCTAACAAATATAAACAAGAGATACAAAATTAAATATTACGAAAATAAAATGTAGAACTATTTTATAATTATTCAATATATCCCCTTGGTAAACTAGTTTTTGTTGTATTATTCGTCTGTAATATGTAGATGGTAGATCTTATAGTATATATTTATAATTTGTTTAACCATACCTCCATAATACTATTAAAATGCACAATTATATACACAGAATTTTTAGAGTCCAGTGATTGTAATGTTTCCATGCAATTTATATCTGGTATTCAATTTTATATAATAGAGTTTCCCTCTTTTATCTATGCAATTTGTATGCAATAATAAATTTATTCTATTATACCTATAGGTTTACAATTCCAATAAATTTTAATTAAATCTGACAAACTTTTTCTTAATAACCAACTTGCTGTAACAATATTTCTGTGTAAGTTAATGTATACAACTTGGCAAGTAAGGATACAATACTTAAAGTTGAGTTTTACTATTTATGCTTCTCTCAGTATACATATTTACGAATTAAAAAAACGTATAAACTATTTTGTATTGTGTTTTACCACACCTTTGCGAGCACACTGAGTTTACTTCTTCTCGACACAGACTTACAGACTAATTCCATGTGGTACAATATCTAGTCGACAATAGTATAATGTGTATACACTCTCCAGAAACAAGCTTGTATTGGAAACTTGATAGAACAATATATGTAAGCCAAATACATAGACTTTTAATTCTATAGGTTACAAGTAGTGTGCAAAAGAGTAAGTGTTCCTACAAGATATTTTTAAAATATATTAAAATTGTGTGGCAATAGATCGGAAGTGTCATCTATTAGGGTCAATAACCTGGGTTACAAATTCTTAAACATGTTGTTTTGTTGTAATAATTTATACATTAATATTACAATTTAGTTCTTAACCAGATACACTCCCAACGCGTACTTACAGTGGTTTGTCGTTTTATTGTGTTTAAATATAAGCAAAATATATTAATCTCTGTTGTGATACTTATTAGAAAAACTTACAGTTCTCCAAAATTTAGACGAAGAAATTTAGATTCCGACCCCACTTGTATCGAACCCATACACATGTATACTGTACGAACATGTTTTTCTAGCATTTATATAACTTGCAGACGGTTCCATTTTATTTCTATACACGACTTAGTTCGCGTACACTTCTGTTAATTTTGTTTGTACCATAACAGACAACAATAGGAATATAGCAAATTGAGTTGACTAAGTTTAAGATGTAGCATAGATCCATAAGATTTATGGAGGTTTTACGAATGGTTGTTCCAACGTACACCAAAATGTAGCTCTGTTATATTAGATTCTCTGTTATGTTAGATTCCACTGTCCCACACATACCCGATTACATTATGACAGTTCGAATGTCTACCAAAACTACCTGCACACGCACATGGTCTGGTATATCGACCACCAGTAACAAAATATTATTAAAGCAATAAAACTAATTTGTAGACTACCAATTAATTTACATTCTAGTGTGCATACAATTCGTTTAATGTACTATTTGTTTCCAATATTGGTTCTGCCATTTTTTAGTTTACCTCTAACATTTAGTTGTACCTGTTTGCACGGAACATACCGATTGCTACAAACAAATTGGATTTTTAGTTTAACTTTACTACCAAAATTTTAGATGTACTTTTTGTAAGGAGTGTACTGTCTGTTGCAAGTGGTACTTAATTACACCACATCCAAAATTATAAAATGTCGATAAGAAATAAGCTGGTAAATGTTAAGCATAACATCTGTCATAGGCAAACAGCTGACCATCAAGTACTATTGAAAAAAAATATATATATACATACAGGCCTTGTTTAACAAAATCACGGACAACAATAGGAATATCACAAATTGAGTTGACAAAGTTATAGATATAGCATAGAGTCGTAAGATTTATAACTTTTTACGAATGGTTGCACTAACGTACACCAAATTTAGCTCTGTTATATTTTATACTGTTACAAACATACACCATTTTAACACATACACCCAACCAACTGCTGTTTTGTACACACATTAGCTAGTTTAAGTAATTAATTTATAACAGATTATCTAAAAGTACAGGTCTAACAATTTAATTGTTTGCATGGTTAGATTTACACTGTAAACAATATTTATGTTATTCTGTATCTCCTTACTGTAACTTACTAAACAATATAACTACCATTACTACAATATTACAATATTATTGTTAACTTATTATTACTTGTACATTATTATTACATACAAGATTACTACTTTTTACATTATTGCTACATTACTTACTTATTGTTAACTAATTAGTATTATTACATTACTTACAAAATTACTACTCTGTAGTCTCAATTTAACGTGTACTCAATATTAAGCCACCTACCATATTTGTCATTTGACAAACCTATTTTGTATTTAATTGTGTTGATTTTTTAAACCTCAGTTCTTCCACAACAACAAGAGTCCAAATGCACATGATTACATTATGGCTGAGGTAGTCTACCAAAACATAGTTCTACTTACACACACACAATGGTCTGTATATCGACCACCAGTAACAAAATATTATTAAATCAATAAAATTAATTTGTAGACTACCAATTATTTTTATACAGCACAACACAATTCGTTTAATGTTAAAATGGTTAATGTTAATTGGTTCTATGTCATTTGACAAACAAATTTTGATTTTTAGTTTAACTCTAACATTTAGTTGTACTTTTTTTTGTGTTGATTTTTTTAAACCTCAGTTCTCCACAACCAACAAGTGTCCAAATGAGCATGCACATGATTACATTATGGCTGAGGTAGTCTACCAAAACATAGTTCTACTTACACACACAATGGTCTTGCATATCGACCACCAGTAACAAAATATTATTAAAGCAATAAAACTAATTTGTAGACTGACTTTTAAATTTTAGTGTGTACACACAATTCGTTTAATGTACTATTTATTTCCAATATTGACTCTGTCATTTAACAATCAAAATTGATTTTTTAGTATAACTCTAATACCGGCATTTAGTTGTACTTTTTGCAGGGGACATAACGACTGTTACAAACAAATTGGATTTTTAGTATAACTTTACTACATTTAGTTGTGCTTTTTACTAAGGCCATACTGACTAATACAATTGCAATGTCAATCACGACACATCCAAATTAAAGATTTCGAAAAGACTAAGATGGTAAATGTTAAGCATAACACAGGTCATGTAACGAAAACTAGTTTACATTTTGGTACCATGGTGTTGTAAAAACCAAGGAATAATTAGGTTTTAATTTTAAAATGTAAAGTATTTAGTTTTTAATTATTTATAATTTATTAGTCAGTTTGTAAGAGTAGTAATTATTAGTTTTATTATTTATAAAATAGGAAATAAAACCACACTAGAATAACAAGTAAATATAAGATTAGTATATTTGAATATAGAGGTTGATTTTAGTCTGTAACTTTTAAGTATTTTAATTATTAGTCTCTGTGTAGTGTCTGTGCTGTTGTTTGTCTCCTTATATTATAATTTTATATTAGCATTGTTAGTAAAATTAATTTAGGTCTGTTAGAACTGCTTGTAAATATTATTAGAATTTTAAAAACTAAATGTTTTATATTAGTAATTGTGGTTAATGTTTTGTTTACATTATTTGTACTAAAAAATAGGATCAATGTATTTTTATGTAGAATCTTTATTGTTAAAAATAGGGTGTAATTATAATACCACTGCTCCTTTGTTTAACTTGCTAGTTTAATTAATATACTTTTAATTTTTGTATTGTGTTAGTAATATATATATATAATCAAAATACCTTACACTGCATACTATCCAAAAATGAAATCCTTTGGCGGTAAAGTAACTACACATTAACACCACTTTTAACCTAGTATAATAAAAACATAGGCACCAAACTATTGTAGGTACTGTAACAAATTTATTTTATTATCAGGGTATCCATCGAGGTATAATTTGGGGCTACAGTACCAACTATTGTAGATTTTATTAACTTAAAAATAATTATCCGCGGCACCTCTCTTGGCTTTTAGTAGCGTGTGATTATTTACCAACACCGGTGCCGCGGATAATTATTTTTAAGTTAATAAAATCTACAATAGTTGGTACTGTAGCCCCAAATTATACCTCGATGGATACCCTGTTAATAAAATAAATTTGTTACAGTACCTACAATAGTTTGGTGCCTATGTTTTTATTATACTAGGTTAAAAGTGGTGTTAATGTGTAGTTACTTTACCGCCAAAGGATTTCATTTTTGGATAGTATGCAGTGTAAGGTATTTTGATTATATATATATATTACTAACACAATACAAAAATTAAAAGTATATTAATTAAACTAGCAAGTTAAACAAAGGAGCAGTGGTATTATAATTACACCCTATTTTTAACAATAAAGATTCTACATAAAAATACATTGATCCTATTTTTTAGTACAAATAATGTAAACAAAACATTAACCACAATTACTAATATAAAACATTTAGTTTTTAAAATTCTAATAATATTTACAAGCAGTTCTAACAGACCTAAATTAATTTTACTAACAATGCTAATATAAAATTATAATATAAGGAGACAAACAACAGCACAGACACTACACAGAGACTAATAATTAAAATACTTAAAAGTTACAGACTAAAATCAACCTCTATATTCAAATATACTAATCTTATATTTACTTGTTATTCTAGTGTGGTTTTATTTCCTATTTTATAAATAATAAAACTAATAATTACTACTCTTACAAACTGACTAATAAATTATAAATAATTAAAAACTAAATACTTTACATTTTAAAATTAAAACCTAATTATTCCTTGGTTTTTACAACACCATGGTACCAAAATGTAAACTAGTTTTCGTTACATGACCTGTGTTATGCTTAACATTTACCATCTTAGTCTTTTCGAAATCTTTAATTTGGATGTGTCGTGATTGACATTGCAATTGTATTAGTCAGTATGGCCTTAGTAAAAAGCACAACTAAATGTAGTAAAGTTATACTAAAAATCCAATTTGTTTGTAACAGTCGTTATGTCCCCTGCAAAAAGTACAACTAAATGCCGGTATTAGAGTTATACTAAAAAATCAATTTTGATTGTTAAATGACAGAGTCAATATTGGAAATAAATAGTACATTAAACGAATTGTGTGTACACACTAAAATTTAAAAGTCAGTCTACAAATTAGTTTTATTGCTTTAATAATATTTTGTTACTGGTGGTCGATATGCAAGACCATTGTGTGTGTAAGTAGAACTATGTTTTGGTAGACTACCTCAGCCATAATGTAATCATGTGCATGCTCATTTGGACACTTGTTGGTTGTGGAGAACTGAGGTTTAAAAAAATCAACACAAAAAAAAGTACAACTAAATGTTAGAGTTAAACTAAAAATCAAAATTTGTTTGTCAAATGACATAGAACCAATTAACATTAACCATTTTAACATTAAACGAATTGTGTTGTGCTGTATAAAAATAATTGGTAGTCTACAAATTAATTTTATTGATTTAATAATATTTTGTTACTGGTGGTCGATATACAGACCATTGTGTGTGTGTAAGTAGAACTATGTTTTGGTAGACTACCTCAGCCATAATGTAATCATGTGCATTTGGACTCTTGTTGTTGTGGAAGAACTGAGGTTTAAAAAATCAACACAATTAAATACAAAATAGGTTTGTCAAATGACAAATATGGTAGGTGGCTTAATATTGAGTACACGTTAAATTGAGACTACAGAGTAGTAATTTTGTAAGTAATGTAATAATACTAATTAGTTAACAATAAGTAAGTAATGTAGCAATAATGTAAAAAGTAGTAATCTTGTATGTAATAATAATGTACAAGTAATAATAAGTTAACAATAATATTGTAATATTGTAGTAATGGTAGTTATATTGTTTAGTAAGTTACAGTAAGGAGATACAGAATAACATAAATATTGTTTACAGTGTAAATCTAACCATGCAAACAATTAAATTGTTAGACCTGTACTTTTAGATAATCTGTTATAAATTAATTACTTAAACTAGCTAATGTGTGTACAAAACAGCAGTTGGTTGGGTGTATGTGTTAAAATGGTGTATGTTTGTAACAGTATAAAATATAACAGAGCTAAATTTGGTGTACGTTAGTGCAACCATTCGTAAAAAGTTATAAATCTTACGACTCTATGCTATATCTATAACTTTGTCAACTCAATTTGTGATATTCCTATTGTTGTCCGTGATTTTGTTAAACAAGGCCTGTATGTATATATATATTTTTTTTCAATAGTACTTGATGGTCAGCTGTTTGCCTATGACAGATGTTATGCTTAACATTTACCAGCTTATTTCTTATCGACATTTTATAATTTTGGATGTGGTGTAATTAAGTACCACTTGCAACAGACAGTACACTCCTTACAAAAAGTACATCTAAAATTTTGGTAGTAAAGTTAAACTAAAAATCCAATTTGTTTGTAGCAATCGGTATGTTCCGTGCAAACAGGTACAACTAAATGTTAGAGGTAAACTAAAAAATGGCAGAACCAATATTGGAAACAAATAGTACATTAAACGAATTGTATGCACACTAGAATGTAAATTAATTGGTAGTCTACAAATTAGTTTTATTGCTTTAATAATATTTTGTTACTGGTGGTCGATATACCAGACCATGTGCGTGTGCAGGTAGTTTTGGTAGACATTCGAACTGTCATAATGTAATCGGGTATGTGTGGGACAGTGGAATCTAACATAACAGAGAATCTAATATAACAGAGCTACATTTTGGTGTACGTTGGAACAACCATTCGTAAAACCTCCATAAATCTTATGGATCTATGCTACATCTTAAACTTAGTCAACTCAATTTGCTATATTCCTATTGTTGTCTGTTATGGTACAAACAAAATTAACAGAAGTGTACGCGAACTAAGTCGTGTATAGAAATAAAATGGAACCGTCTGCAAGTTATATAAATGCTAGAAAAACATGTTCGTACAGTATACATGTGTATGGGTTCGATACAAGTGGGGTCGGAATCTAAATTTCTTCGTCTAAATTTTGGAGAACTGTAAGTTTTTCTAATAAGTATCACAACAGAGATTAATATATTTTGCTTATATTTAAACACAATAAAACGACAAACCACTGTAAGTACGCGTTGGGAGTGTATCTGGTTAAGAACTAAATTGTAATATTAATGTATAAATTATTACAACAAAACAACATGTTTAAGAATTTGTAACCCAGGTTATTGACCCTAATAGATGACACTTCCGGTCTATTGCCACACAATTTTAATATATTTTAAAAATATCTTGTAGGAACACTTACTCTTTTGCACACTACTTGTAACCTATAGAATTAAAAGTCTATGTATTTGGCTTACATATATTGTTCTATCAAGTTTCCAATACAAGCTTGTTTCTGGAGAGTGTATACACATTATACTATTGTCGACTAGATATTGTACCACATGGAATTAGTCTGTAAGTCTGTGTCGAGAAGAAGTAAACTCAGTGTGCTCGCAAAGGTGTGGTAAAACACAATACAAAATAGTTTATACGTTTTTTTAATTCGTAAATATGTATACTGAGAGAAGCATAAATAGTAAAACTCAACTTTAAGTATTGTATCCTTACTTGCCAAGTTGTATACATTAACTTACACAGAAATATTGTTACAGCAAGTTGGTTATTAAGAAAAAGTTTGTCAGATTTAATTAAAATTTATTGGAATTGTAAACCTATAGGTATAATAGAATAAATTTATTATTGCATACAAATTGCATAGATAAAAGAGGGAAACTCTATTATATAAAATTGAATACCAGATATAAATTGCATGGAAACATTACAATCACTGGACTCTAAAAATTCTGTGTATATAATTGTGCATTTTAATAGTATTATGGAGGTATGGTTAAACAAATTATAAATATATACTATAAGATCTACCATCTACATATTACAGACGAATAATACAACAAAAACTAGTTTACCAAGGGGATATATTGAATAATTATAAAATAGTTCTACATTTTATTTTCGTAATATTTAATTTTGTATCTCTTGTTTATATTTGTTAGCCATTTTCAACCAACTGATCAACTACCTTATTTTGCAAGTAAAGATAATGTGATTGAATTGATTTTAAAATAATAATAATTTAATTAAATAACTCATACAGCTCGAACTATTTTAAATAGACATTTTTTGGTTTTATTTTTATATATGTAGGATTGTTTAAATTTGTATTGTATATGCAGTTGTATAATTGTAGTTAAGGGATATTAAATTAGGAGTTGAAGTTAGGAATATAGTTTTAGGTAAAATATATGCATGTATTATAAACCTGTTATCTAACAAACAAGAAAACAAATAATATAGATGTACAAAATTATCGGGTATATATTATAATATGCATATTGGATATTTTTAATAAGAATCTACCACACACTTGTTTCGAGAATTTTTAATTTTTAGTAAAATGTACAGAAAAGAACAAATCTTTGTATTATATCTATATACACAGGGTTCTATATATTATCTAAATTCTGTACATGGTTTCTCTAATTTCTATAAAACTTTAAGTAAGTTAGATTGTATATACCTGTATAATTTATTATTTCTCTGGTTTTATTAATTTAAAGTTTTGTTTTAGAGGTAACAAGCAGGCTAACAAATAAGCACATTATTTTATTTTTATTTATCACGAACGTACACATACATTTAAACAATACCAATATTTTTAGTAATATTGTTTTGGTAAATTGTTTTAGGTATACCAGCGAAAGAAAAATATTCAGACGTACAAAATTAGTGCATGTATAAAATATGTAGGAATATTGTTTTAGTTGTATTGTTTAATATTGAGTTAAGAGACATTAGAGAATTTATAGTAAACAGAGTGTGTATGTGAGTAAAACGGCTACATATATATAAAGTAATCACAAATGAGAAGTGTGGAATGCTAAATAAGCCTCGGTAAAATTAAATATTAGGCAAATTTACTATGCACGTAACTTAACTACAAGTAAACTTGTTAAAATATACACTACTTTGTTAGAATTATTGTGAGAATAACTGCTAAAATAGACATGACAAGTGATTGAGATATGTACACTACAACACATATTTAGACATACATGTTTTATAACCCAGGTAATATTAAAAAGTCTGTAAATTTGGTTGTAAATCATGGGTATAGGCTAAACAGGTTAATAATAATTATTCTTTAATTTTGCGCGGGACAATGTTTAAATTCAAATTAAAATATACTATTTAATATTATATATATATTGTATGTGTGTGTGTATGCGTGTTAGGTATAGGCGGGAACAGGGTTTGAATTCAAATTATTAAAACTCAACTACAAAACAAATATATATAATACATATAAAAGAAAAACATTGACCGGGAAAAAGTTTTAATTCAAATAATAAAAACAAAAAACAGATGTTTGTATTAGCTAAGAAAATAAAAAAAGAGAACGCCGTTTAAATAATATGTAAGAGTGAGAAAGAAACTATATATATATATATATAGAGGTGTAGATAATATTTTTAAATATTAATTTTCAAAAAGAGCGAGAGTAAGAAAAGTGCATAAGTCAGCAGTGTAGACTGGAACGAGTGTAGGCTGGGAACTAGGTCAGACTGCCGCGTGTCGGTAACCTCCCACTCCCGTCCGAACCGCTGAGATAGTATGACGTCGCACGTGCTTCGACCCACGACGGCTTATATTCTACTTTTGGGTTGTAGAATATCAACTGGTTCTGTAGCTCTGTGGTAGAGCGCTGGCTTCACACCCAGTAGGCCCGGGTTCGAATCCCTGGCATTTCACATGGATTATTTACGAATTGTATAGAGCGATATGGCTTATATACTACTTCTAGGTTGTAGATTATCAATTGGTATGCTGGTGTAGTGGTTAGCGAGTTGGACTCTCACCCAGTAGCTCGGGGTTCGATACTCATCAAAGGCACAGCTTTTTTACAGGTATTTCTCTACAAGATGGTGGACCAGGATATTCGAAAAATGACCGGGAGATTTGAAAATTAAACAGGACCGCGAAATTTGAAAAATTCAAAAAACCAAGATGGCCGACACGTGACGTCAGAGAGTGGTACACCTGGAGGGTGGCAGGGGGTGGCAGACCTGGAGGGGGGTGGTAGACATGGAGGGGGGTAGTGGGGGAAGGGGGGAGGAGTGGGGGGTAGTGGGGGAAGGGGGGAGGAGTGGGGGGTGGGCGTGGCCTCGAGGAGTGGGGGTATGACGTAGGGGGTCAGGAGTGGGGTTGGTCTCAAGTGACCCAATACCTACTTGAGTAGTATTTGCTTTTCACTTTTCTTTTCTGCATAGAATATAAACCATGGAAACTAGAACTCATCAAATAGAACCGTGAGTATAGGGCGACTAATGATTATATAGTACCTAAGTAGACCTTTGATTTGCAGTCAGATACGCAATATCGCCTTGCCTAGCACAATGAAATAATTAGAGAAAATCGCTTAAGTAACAATTTCTTAATCAAAATATAAGTAAGTCACTATTACTTAGCAAAAAATGCGTAAGTACAGTACATACGCTATATTGGCCTATAAAACTGTTGGATACGCAGATTTGGCTAAGTATTATTTCCAAATTCTAACAAAACAAGAAAACGTAAGTGATTTTTAGACCATTTAGAGTAGAGATAGAGCTCTGAAACCTTGAAAAACTGTTAAAAACCACCCCCAAAACCTATAAATGGTCTTAACTCAATTTCGAAAAAAATGGACTTACGCGATTTTCGCTAAGGAGGACAGCTCAGCATCGACCATGTTTAGGCTCCATAGATCATACATGATATTATACAAGCATCAAATACTTTACACTTTAATTCATTCGTGCTTTTAAAAATGAATTTATTTCATTGACTACTGTTGTGAATTCATTCTCTCTGACTGGTGAAGGAACTTCTCCTAATATCCCTAACATATTAAGGAAAAATGGCAATCCATGTTTTTATCATAGTAAAAAACTCCTGAAAGACATTCGTATTACCAAATATTTAGCCCCCTCAGATTCATTTAAAAGTTTTACCGATATACGGGAAACATCGATGTTTTAACTGACATCGTTGTTGATTCGATTCCATGTCAAACATGCCAACTAACATCGATGTTTTCTTAATAAATCGGTAATATATTTTAATATTTGGAGGGGGGGGGGGGGGGGGTAAATACAGTTGTAAATCGGGACAAAATTTAGGAAAAGTTATGAAATCACTGCTTCTGAGCTTACCAAAGGTAACGGAGGAAGTATTGTGATAATTCTGAAGAACAAACGTTTTTTTCTCCAAATTCAAAATTTCTCCTATCTACAGGTTGTTAGTTGAGTAAAATTCCCAGTAATATTTTTTTTTTTTAAATTTGGTGGAACATTGCACAACATGGCTATTTTTTTACGTAGCAGTATGCAATTATAATTTTTGTGTTTAGAAAAATCTTGCTTATTAGGCTTTTGTTTTAAATTTTTTGGATAAGCTTTATTTTTTGGTCGGTTTGATATTTTCATTTCTCTGTGGAGGTGTTCCATGCTTTTTGAATCATAGGGAGAGACTCTCGGAACCCCTGCCATGGCTGTGGATCGTTCAGTTCTGTATTTATAAGTTCAAATGTCGAAGTTTAAAGAAGGCAAAGCAATAGGACCCCGCAATTAATTCTTTCTCCTTACTATAAAATTTAGAATATCTCTCTAGAACCCTTAATGTGACGGGAAGTTAGGACAGGGCTGAGTTTACCGTACCTTCGACAACTTCATCTAACCATCTACTTTTGGAACGAAGTTCCTTATGGCACGTTCTGGAGCCCGGGAGTAAATCCGAAAAAAACGACCAAAATCTCCGTCACGCAAAATCACCGTTACGAAATCTACCGATGACGATAACTTGAGTAAACGATCACCGAGTTAGTTGAAATTTGGTACACGTGTTTATTTTACCAATGCCCAGGCTGAGTCCGTTGGAAAACGTTATCCACCCAAGGGTTAACGCGCAACGCTCGCGTAAACGTAAGCTTAAAAAAGACGGGAAAAAATGTTATTAAGGAAGCCTGTTCCTTGACTTGTTTTGTTTATTATTATTATTATGTCAAAATGTCACTTGGTTTTTTAAATATAGAAAATATAATCACGGTCTTGTTAAAAGTAAAATTGATCTGTGCTGACGCTTATTTCAATATATTAGGGATACTATTATAATACTGCGTACTTAATCCAAGAAAACATTCTAACTTCATCTATTTAATGAGACAAACAACTTTTTTAAATATTTTTTTAGTAAAACGAACACCGACACTGTTATGAAGTGATAAAGATCGCTAAATTTATTAAAGTGGACCCAAAAGTTTAAAATAAAGAAACAACGTTTTTTCCGATAGCTTCCGTTCTAACGTATAACGATTTTAATAAAACCTCTTACACATTGTCTAAAGTACAATAATTGAAACAGGCATTTAAAATTTCAACCGGATACAAGCAGAAGCTTTAGAGTAGGGAAGAGATATATTTTATAATATTTTAAATTAATAGGCCGGGTAGGTGGAAAACAGTCCTATTTCAATCCAACATCCTTTAACAAACATACTCTTTAACTATAAACTCATCATGATCAACTTTTTTCTTATATTCAATATATATTTATAGTAAGACGCTTGCTTTAATAATACAAATCATAATTTTCTTTTAATTGGCCTCGAGGAGTGGGGGTATGACGTAGGGGGTCAGGAGTGGGGTTGGTCTCAAGTGACCCAATACCTACTTACTCACAATAAAATTGATAGAAAATTTATTAAAGATCACATTAATTCCTTTAGACCCACAGTTTCTCACTAACTCAGATTGCAGGCACCATGGTGGAAATATCTGCCTATAGTGTCATATCAGTTACAAAACTATACGATAATTTTAAGGAAAATTATTCTGAAATGTAATCTTGTTGCAATGTTTACAGATCAGTACTAAATCCAAAGAATATTTCATTTATAAAACTTGGTCTTGAAAAGTGTGAGGTATGTGAGGCAAATATGTTGCCAAGAAAACTGTTTTAAATCACAATAGGTGTGAAATAAGTACAAATTGGGAAAAACACGTGATATTTGCAAAAATGCTCGGAAAATTTATTAACTTAATGCTGAAACCATCTTGTGACTTTGATAATGAAATTATTTATACAGTAGATTCACAAAAAGATATAATGTACCCACTTGTATAAGTCATTTATTTTCGTGCCATACAATGAACTTTTTGTCCCTGCGAGATCAAGCAGTTAGCTCTCCCCATTTGCAGTTTGCATGAAGGTGCATACATATTAGAGGCAGGATGAAAGAGGACATCATTAGTGCATATTATAATTTTTTAAAAATACAGGGATACAAAACACATTATATTATGAGTGGATAATTGTATGGCTCAAAATAAAAATTTGGCATTATTTTCTTTTCTTATTTATGCTGTTAATAACATTCCAACCATTGCCCTAGAAAAATGGTTTTTATTACTTTGAGCTCGGGCATAAATTCATGTCAGCAGACAGCTTCCATCGTCTTGTGGAGAAATCTCTAAAAAATCGGTCCGAGACAACTCAGACAAACTTTCTCATATACGAGTTCATAATTATATAGCCCAGTGTTTTCCATTTATTAGTTTTCGTATATGTACATTTAATTATTATTGAACATTTCATCAAAATTTATCATAAAAATAACTTCTCCTGGGCGGGGAATCGAACCCGGGCTCTCTCCGTCCGCGTTTTAAGCTATTTTCTCAGGAACTAGATTTTTCCCGGGAAAACGGCTTATATCGTTGGATTCGTTTTCCAATGGACTACATTTTAGAATTTTTTAATCAAAATCGTCGTTTCTCTTCTACATGCACAGACACATACATTTATTTACACCTATATCTTCAAAAGTACTTATCTGATTTTTAAGAAATTTTGACAGTATCTCGAAAGTAGCCCACAGATAGATCCAGATTAATTCCAACCGTCTGCGCTCTTTAAATTTTGCTAAATTGATACTTTAATTAATGTAAAAAATCAAAACAATTTTTAGACAAAATTAAAAAGCGGGGTGAAAAATTTAATGAATTTGACAATAATAAGTTGTAAAAGCCTCAGAGCAAGGAAGGGGTAGAGGAAGGAATGCAATTTGAAAAGTGGTTCATTATGCTACACCCCTATACTAAACCTCCCAAGCGAGCTCAATCCGAACTAAAGTGATCACGTGGTCACTGGTCCTTGTCTTATTGGTCTATTCCTTGTCCTTCCGTCCCCACAGACGCTTCTCAACAAATCCTTATCAGTAGCATTTATTTGATACCCCACTCAAAGAAGATAGCTATTGGTTATGTAGGAACTGTTACACGTTCATTAACGACGTTACTGCCTTTAGATAATTATTAAGGTTAACAACAAACATTAAAGTACATATTTATAAAAAAAACTGTATTAAAAATAAAAATATTAAATGTTGTAAGAAAATATCACTTATTCTTATCAGCTGATATCAGATAAATTTCGAGTTTTCATCGAGATATCGATGCTGTTTCACCAAACTGCCGCTTGGGAGGTTTAGTATAGGGGTGTAGTATAAGTTGTAGCACTTTTTGAGACCCAGATTCTGTAGTATTGTTCCTTCTACCCCTTCCTTACTCTGAGGTAAAAGCATACAATTAAAGGATAAGAAGTAGGACGCGAGAAAGCTATGTGCCACACCAATTAGCAGGCTCTAAAAAAAAACATAAGATTTACTACTAATAATGCTAATAATACTAATTACGCTGTAAGAATTTTCCCTGCGTATTTCTTGGTGACCTTTACCATATATTTTGAATTTTTTTTTTTTTTTTTTTTTTTTTTTTTTAAATAAATAAACAATACATTAAAACATTTGTAATTAAATACTTGTAATTAAATTAGTACATATGTATAGCTTAAATTACATTTGTAACATGGTTACTTCTTACGGTAAGACAAAAGCCTGTGTTGTAAGAAGGAGGAGGAGGAGGGGGTGCGTTTGTTAACCATTTAAAAACAACTGATCTTTGGTTATGTGCAAGGTATAATATTTTTTAAAAAACAATGAAGTCTATTCAAATACTTCTTAAAACTTTACTTTTGATTTAGATCTTTCGGTCTGGCTTTTTTTTAACCTCCATTTTTTCTTTTATACTTTTTTTTTACCTTGATTAGTGCTTGGCGAAGATTTCTTAATTCTTTCTCGAACTTTGCTTAACTACTTCTTCACCAAGTTTTTTTTTTCATCCCTCCTTTCCTTATCATCCTAAAGAACTTTTTAATTTGAATGAATCTCCTTTTTTTTATAAGAAAAAAATCCCAGAAGATTCCAAAGAGAAGAGTTGGGGAAGAAAGAACTATAATTATTCCCTGATCTCTTGGGCTGCGAAATAAAAAAAAGAAAAATTCTTACTCGTTTACAAAAGGATATTCCTTACAAAGAAGGAACAATTTTATAGTTGGATAATATGAATATTTAAATATAATAATTGTACGGCTTAACAATAGACTTAACTTAAGAACCATTTGATTCATTTGTTAATATATATATATATATATATATATATATATATATATATATATATATATATATATATATATATATATATATATATATATATATATTCTGCATCTTTGAACAAAAATTAATCTTTTAATACTCTAGGGTCTATTAATATACGAGGGGGATTAATAAGTAAGGTCTCACAATTTTTATTTCCAATTCAGGAAGCAATAAAAATTAATAATTTGCATAAAAATGAAGTAAATTTATTTAAGTTTCAAGAAAAATTATCGTTCAAAATAATCACCATTTAATGTAACAAACTCCTCCATACGTGAAATCTATTTTTAGGGTTTTGTAGATATTTCTCAAAACCCTTACGCCGAGGGTGATTTGTCCGTGTGTCTGTAGCTCTTTGGTTCATAGGGCCCGAACCGTTTAAGCTAAAGAGCTGAAATATGAAACACTGGCGCAACTTTTGGGCCCAACCACAGGAAGAATATACAGAAGTTAACAATTAAATATGCGTATGCGCAATTCGCAAAAATGTGGTAAAATTAGACATTTTATTTTTTTTTAATTTTCAAGTAGGGTATCTAATGAAAGCTGCTGAATAGTAGGTTTCAAATATATATTACTTTTTATTATTATTTGGCTTTTTACCGCCGATATTGCGTTTTTAGCGCCAAAATTTCACCCAAAGAAAATGTCCTCCCCAACCACTATATAACGGCTGGTCCTAACATTTTGAAATAATTCATGCTAATACCTTATTGTGAGGCGACGAAAATTAGAAGAATTTCTTCTGATTTTCTAGCTAATTAATTCTAGAATTAAATACCTAATTTTGTGCGTGAAAATGGGTATCAAATGAAAGATGCTGAAGAGTATAGGATACAAATATATATATGCTTTTTTAAATTTTGCATTCTTTATTGGTTTTAAAAGTCAAAATATACCCAAAAAATTCCCCCCCCCACCACTATATAACGGCTGGTCCAAACATTTCGAAATAATTCATAGTTATACCTTATGGTGGGGGGCGATGAAAATTTCCTGAAAAAATGTAATTTATCTTGTCGTTATTACTGATAAAAAACAATGTGACCCCCCGGGGGATCGAACCAAGGACCCTTGAGGTTGAAGAAAAAAAGCATAATTATACAACAGGTATGCTTAATCATATACAAAACCCTAAAAAGTACTTGGACGCGAGTACTTCCCAGTGATTTTTATTTCAATCGGTTTACGAAAAATTCTACGTTTTGTTTTTTAATCCGTGACCACACTTCATCATTTGTCGAAAAGTTTTGACCTTTAAGGTGTTCTTTCAACTTGGGGAAAAGCCAAAAGTCCATCAGATTTTTGGAAAGAATGATTAAGTTGAAAGATAATACTTTATTGTTCAATTAAATTCCACATAACCATTTCTTAATCCTGAAATAATAAAATCGTCCACAAATGCAAAGAGAGGAATGTATAAAATCAAGTGTTTCTAAAACTTAAATTTCACTTCTCACTAACAATAACATTAAATATATTTCTAAATATATAAACAATAGATCAAGCAATTTATAAAACAACCTTTCTAAATTAAACGGCAGAAAGCAAAAGACTTAATTTATTTTTAAGTGCATATAGGCAATGCAACAGGTGCTTACAGATGGATATGCAACTTCAGATCTACGTCTATCAATGGAACTATTAGGGTAGAACATAGATAGAATCAAGAACATAGATGATTGATAATGTTTAGACTTTGGTTGGCACTGATTCCTGTCAGTTCTCTATTGTATGGGAAACAAGAGGTTGGTTGATGGTTGATACACGGTTCAGATGGTATAAAGCTTATCTCATCACGTTACTCAGGCTGACATAGCGCTGTGATACTGCACTGCTCTCATAACATAGAAAGCCCTATCTCCAAACAACTAAATTTTACAGGAAATAAGGAAAACAAATTTCTTCACCTGCATCAAAGTTTTGATACTTTTAAAGGCTTTTATTGTGTATATGTTGTTGTTTTAATGTACCCAACTTTGTGTTAATGTTAATATAATTGATTTTTAATTGTTTTATAGAAAAAATGAATTTAGGGCTTTTTTTAAAAAAAGGTTGCTATAGTAAACTAACTCTTTTATGGGAGTTGGGGCTTTCTATTTTCATAATTATCACGTTTATAATAATAATAATAATACCATTTATTGAATGTTTTTTACAAAGTTAATTGTACTAATAAATTTTAAATTTTACATAATATTGACATTCAAATCAGCTTTAGCTGTGGTGACCTGATTAGTCGTATTACATATATAGATATCCATATTTAAATTATATTCTCTTTACATTATATAATTACATCATATAATAAATACATACATACTTCCATTAACACTTATTACATACTTATACATACACACACACTCACATATTCACATTTTGGTAATTCTCTTATTTATATACAATACAATAATTCAGATTTATATACTTTATAACTTTGTTAATATTTATAAATTGTATTATATTCTTTATTAAATAAATAAATATTTATCTAAATAAACATAAATAATAAATAATATATTATTGCGTAACAATTAACAACAATAAACAATTAACAATGAACAATGGGGGTTAATAATTTAGCATCTTATTTCTAATAAATCCTAAAAGTTTGTAAATTTAAATTGATTTCATATTTATTATTATTTTTTTTACTAAATTTTTATGTTGCACAATTTATGTTATATACATATTGAAGTTATTCTTTATGCAGCCATTCCCCAACATTATCACGTTTACAAACCTTAAATAATAGCATTGCATGTAACAAATCTTTGTGGATTTAGGGTGTTTTTAGTATTTATTTGTTACATAGGGCCTTCTTTTATCGAAAATGGCCAATATAAATTTCAATATATAATAGTTGGAGTTAGGACCTTTTAACGTATGACGGCAGTGCAGGCTAGAATGCTTTTATTCAGGAGACTTAAAGGAAACCAAAGTGCACCACTATATAAATATTAACTATAAAAATTATTTTTCTTTCTACCAAAAGTTTGTTCAACTTTCTTATTGTGGAATAAATTCAATGTGTTGTCAGTAGAATTGCAATGTTTTAATACAAAATCGGTTTCTACCAACTAAGACGGTTTCGACCGCATTAGATGGTAAAAACAAACTAATGAAATGACCATCAGTACATAAAATAAGGTGTTTGCTGATACTAAACCCACAATACATAGAAGTTGTGAAAACTAGTCTACACCATAATTACCTACGAAGGACAAGAGAAACAATATCTCTAACATCACACAAGATAAAACATTTCAAGATAAAAAGAACTTTTTATATACTACGTTTTTAAATTTTCTGTTGAATCGTATGTAATGTTGATAATATAATTGTTATTGTATAATGTTATTGAAAAAGAAATAGTTCCGAATTTATTTACTTCACATAAATGGCTACCATCTAGAGAGTTGATCTTAAACCTATAAAAGGATAAATCTTTGTACAACGGATCTCCCCAACACCAAATCTAAAGCATGCCATTGATATATTTGAAATAATATAATCGATAAATAATATAATCGATATTTCCTGTTTTGCTGTCATTCAATGTTTATCTATCACAAATTTGAGACCCGTCAAAATGAAGATTGCGTAAATATTGGATATGGCAAAACAAATAAAATAACTTACGGATTTTTTCCGAACTAACTTTCCGCACAGCAAAATTTGCTGAAAACTAATTAAATTCTGCTGAAAGATGGCTAAAAGTATTAAAATAATGCATTGTCATCGTGTTCTGAGCTATGCTAAAAGTTTCAAATGTTTAGCTATTCGGGAAGTTAGTTAGAAATCGATTGCCAGATTTGTACCGGACAAACAAACAAACAAACAAGAATGCAAGCTAATAAAAACGTAGTAAAAATTAGGAAAATAATACCACTTCTAACATTCTCATATGCAAAGTATATTATAGAAATTAAAAAAAAACAAATAAATAAATAAAAAAAAAAAAAAAAAAAAAAAAAAAAAAAAAAACAGTACATTACGCGTCTAGTGCGGAAAATAGCATTTTGCATGCGAGTTTGGAGTTTGCACCCGAGCGACACCAAGGCTGGTAAAACCACACGAGCAAAGTAAAATGCAGTTTTCGCACGAGTTGCATACCGTACTTTATCTACGATTGTAGGATTTTAATAATAAATACAGAAACAAATATTTAACTAACTTCCTGTAAGTTCGTATTTATCTTTAGATAAAGATGACATTAATTCATTAGTTGTATTTTGTGCCAAATTAATTATTTCGGGAGGCATATTATTCTTCTCATTTTCGTCATAATGACGTAAATCAATAATTGTTTTTCACTAAAAACTCGATATAAACAGTTACTTTAATTGAACAAAAACCAAATTAGTTTTGTTAAAGTTTCGTCTGTTTGTAGTCTGTCTGTCATGAAATTTGGCATACATGTTCAGAAATAAAACACTAGGCTAAATAATTATGAACTCGTATACAAAAATGTATACGAGTACAAATCTCCAGTAGGGAGAAAAAGTTATGATTTTGAATTAGTTTAGAGGGACTAAAGTAAGTCTTTTCATCCCTGAACACCAAAAGTAGGGAGAAAAAGTAAAAGTAAATGTGTAAATTGTTTAATTTTCTACGCCATATTGTCAAAAAGCATCCAAGTTTTGCTTGCCCCCCCCCCCCCCTCCTTATTGTATTAATTTCATGTTCACAATACCAACGAAATTACAAGACTTCACACACAAACATTTTTTTAAAAAAATGCCCGGTGCTAGCCGTGCTAAAATTTCGCATACCACATAATTTCTTTTGCCACGTTTTTACTTTAGCACCCCCCTTGGTTCTAAACAATATTCTGCCCCACAAAAGTCTCAAAGGTTGGTGTGTTTGTCTTCCCAAGGCATAGAGACGTCAGGGGCAGTTTTATATTTAATACTCCTTTATCTTAATAGTTGATTAGACTAAGGGATATGATCACAATTATATACACAAGTGTGATATTCCTTTGTCCCAAGGTACATTGGAATAAATATCCCTTCGTCCAAATAGTAATTTAGACTAAGGAATATTTGTTACTCTGTTTATGTCTAAATAACTATTAACACAAAGGGATATAGGGGGGTGCTAAAGTAAAAAAGTACCTTTCTTCTTTTATATTGTTTTGCATTTGTAAGTTGTTTCTAGGTTACATTTAATTATCATTAAAACATTTCATCAAAATTTACATTAAAAAAATCCTCTCTGGCGGGTAATCGAACCTGACCTCTCACCTTTAGCAATTATCGTAATTAATCAAAAACTAGATTTTATCAGGAAAACGACAGATATTGTTAAATTCATATTTAAATTGGAATAATTGTTTTTTACAAGTTTTTGGGAGGCAGTACCCTTAAATTAAGAGGAAAAATTCATTTCTCGATATTGCCATGGGTATGATTTTTCTATTGTGAAAAAAAAATTACTTAATATGATTTTCTGTATAAAGTTATCATTAATGCCAATTTATATAGATATCAGCCCAGTATACAATCAATAAAGATATATCTTAAAGATAATATTAGAATAGAAGTCATTAAAACTAAATTATATTATAAGTTTTAAATTCTTGGTATACAGCTTATTTTGGCGCTCTTTCGAATTCTAAATTTTCTAGAGTATTTGATTATTTTAAAATTTATTTAAATACTTATAGCGAATGATAGTCTTGTTTTTTAAGACATAGATTATAAGCTCATTGAACCTAGAAAGATCAGTTTTATAAGTATCGAGTCAAATTACCAGTAACACCGGAGAAGGAAAAAAAGCGATGTTAAGGGAAATATTGAGCGGGGAGACTCACATGGGAAGCTGTGCCCAGCGAGCCTGGTGGCAGCCACATCAACTACAAGTCCTCTCAGCCACTGCGCAAATGTACACCAATTCGATCTCAATCTTCAAAATTCCAACAACCCCGCCACTTTTTTTATCACCAAGTGACAATACGTCAAAAAAATAAAATTTCTCGTTTCAAATAAAGAAGGAACCGTAATTATTAAAATTTCATTTTGTTTTTTGGTTGGTCGTAAAAGCCATTTTTTTAACGTTATTTTTAATCTATGCGAAAAAAATAATCTGCTAAGACGAAACCTTGTAATTATGTTGGTTTTTTTTTTTATTAAACTGTCAGAATACATAACTGAAAAAAATTCAAATTTGACATTTTATTTTAGTTAGCTTGATCAAAAAACTCCAAATTCTTATAGTCCAGGAGATAGCGTGCAAAAAAGTGTCTGTCAACACATTGGTGTCAACACATTTTTGGTGGACAATCACATTGTCCACCAAAAAGGTGGGACATGGCAGCTCTCCACCGGTTTTTTTTCTTCAAATGCCTATTGCCGAGCTATGTCCCGCAGACGAACTTAGCTGACCACATATTCTTAAAAGGCACCAAAACATTTACTTATACACAAAAATCTAGCTTGATGTTAGTCAGACACTTTTTTGCACGATATCTCCTGGACTATTAAGTTCTCCATACAACTGACAAAGCTTAAAATTGTATTTTTTTTACCTCCTTTTTCTGTTTACAATTAGTTTAAGTTGTTGACAAGCTAACTATGCTGGATTTTCTGTTCTCACTCACATAGGAGTTACGTGGGTGATAAGAAGGAGAGAACTTAGAAAAATACAAAAAAATTTCCCTCCCCCCTCCTAAAAATGTCAGTATATCAAAGTAGTGATATCTACATTGCGGCCAAGTCAGCTTTATGCCTCATTCAGAAACTGGCCAAGTGTTAAAGGCTCTACCGCCCTTTGAGGTTAGAAAAGACAGTAAAATTAAAATTTTATTGGTTCTAAGCAAGATCTAATTGCAGGCTTCATTCCCAATTTTAATTCTGCACAATTTGAGCCCAATTTCAAATTTCTATGATAAATAGTACAGGCACCATTTCAATACAACGATAAAACTCGTTGTATTGAAATAGTTGTAGTATTTATTATAGTAGGGAGTTGAAATAGGGCTCAAATTGTGCAGAATTAAAATTAGGAATGAAGCCTGTACTTGGATTTTTTATATCTTGCTTAGAACCAATAACATTTTCATTTTAATGATTTTTCTAACCTCAAAGAGCGGTAGAGCCTTAAGCAATACAACTAAAAGAGCAGTGTTGCTCAGGAAAATAGAAGTAAAGTGAGGTTATGGACTGACAAAGAGCAGACTTGGTCATAATGTATATATCACTTCTTTGATGGGCTGACATTTTTGGGAGGATGAGGTCTGGCCCTCCCCCAAAAAACCTTGGTCCTTTTTTCACTGTTAGGTTTTTGTTGAGAATATCAACCTTTTTTGCTGCCTTCAGCATGGTGGGCGTCATCTTGGTTTTTTACAAGGCACTGGAGGAAGCAGGGCCACTGTATTTTCCCAATATATACAGTAAACCGGCGTTATTCTTTATAGTACAAGATATAGAGTATCTATACATCGTATAAGGGTATAGAGTATTGTATATAATGATATTATATTATAATAAAAAAAAAATTCAAAGTGAGGCCATTTAAATTATAATATGTAACACAATAAAAATCTTTTAAAAAAAGTTGGCACATGACACATGACAGGGAACTCTAGAAAAAGTTTACCCTCATACTTTCAAGCAAATAGGACGAATTTATAAAATAATAAATAATCAATTTAAAGAGAATTAGTGTGAGATTTGAGCCCTACAATCAGAAATAAAATCGGTCAATAATTACGGACACTATGAGAGATCAAAAAAAATCTTTATGGAATTTTCCCTTAAGAGGAAACAGAGATATGAGGGTGAGAAAAATCGGGTAATTTGGTTCAACTAATGATACACTGCATGCTGGAACTTGACCTTGCGTACTGACACGCGCTCAGATATATATATATATATATATATATATATATATATATATATATATATATATATATTCGTGCATATGAAAAATTATAGTACTAGTCGTGAAAGACGGATACACATCATAAATTGTTTGGATTATGTATCGTTGTTTGAAATCCTAAATATTTCAACATAAAGAGATGAATTATAGATTTAAATATAAAGGTAAGTTTAATGAGACTGTTAAAATGTGAATTTATAGGTAGTATTATAAGATTAAGTTAATTAGTAATAAAATATCTTTATAATTAATCAGTGAGGTAACTAACTCGAAATTTTTAAAAGTAAAAACTTAACTAAGAAAATTTTAAGAAGGCATTAAAAAGAAATAAATATAATTCCTAATGAACTAAAACCAATTGGTCTAGGTTGAAACTAATTACAGTTAGTTATTAAGTTAGTTTTTTCTTTCATTTTTAAATATTTAAAAAAATTTAATATACCTAATTTCAGAAGGGAAGTAATAATGGAAATAGCTAGGAAACAGTGGGATTAGGTTAAAAGAAAACCCAGACGAGGGCTGAGAAATTACTTCAGTAGACTGAGGCATCTGTAATAAAATCAAATCTTCTCTACTAGGGTATCAGCGGAATAACAATCGCTTTTGGAAGATCCACTTCAAAAAGGTAGCTCTAAATATATATATATATATATATATATATATATATATATATATATATATATATATATATATATATATATATACTATATATAATTAATTTTATTTGTCTGGAGAATCCAACTCAAAAACTTGACTCTATTCTAGGAATAATAAATTAGTAAAAATATATTATTTGATAAATAAGTTCTAATAAGAATTAATTTAAATAATTATTATGTATTAACTTATTTCATATCTTGGATGTTAGCATTAAATAATTTTAGTTATTTTTTCTTCATGTTTCTTTTTAGAATTGCATAAGAATTAGTAGCGAATCAGCTGGAATACTCCTGATGCCACAGACCTTAGAATGACCATAATCAATTAAATGAATCGATCCAACATCCTCAAAGAAAACTTTCCTTGGGTTTTAAATTTAGTTATACTAATTTTAATCCCATTAAATTTTATTAAATTAATTTATTATTAAACTTATTCAAAAAGTGCTCAACAGGTAGTTGTTTTAGGTTCCTGTACAAAGTACAAAAATAAACCTTATATAACGGCTCTGTCTGTCTGTCCGTTGCTTGTTTCAATTCATAAACTACTATAGCTAGGCACATTTTTTTTTTTTTTTTGCATTTTTCACACTTAATACTTTCAAGATGGCGGCCAATATAGCGGGTGACTAAAAAAATATGGTCTTGAAATGAAGAAAAAGAATATGCAACTATTATCATTTTACACGTAATATTTTCAATATGGCGCGGCGGGTGACTTCTTAGTAACTATGACATGTTATACATCAATTTAAAGGTCTTGAAGTGTAGAAAAAGAATATGCAATTATTAAAATTTTCAAGATGGCGGCTAATATGGCGGGTGACAAAACATTGTGTTTTAGTTACCATAACATGTTATACATAAATTTAAAGGCCTTGAAGAGTAGAAAAAGAATATTACTATTAAAATTAGTGTAATTATATTACACTTAATAATTTTAACTTTAATGTACAGAAACCGGCGATTATCGCCCCACGTACTTATGTGAAACGCGCCTTACTTGTTTTATTTTAAGGGTGCGCGGACGTGTTTGATTTTACAAAATTTCTGTTTTTGTCCGTAATATTAGAGATAAAAATACAATATTTCGTATCTGGGTTCATCAATATATTCTTCAATGCAGCCGCGAGCCCGATTTTTGATTTTCCCCTTTTTTCCCACTTAAGTGATTCTTAAATCCGATTCTATTTATTTTTTAAAAAAGTAGCTCGCGGCTGCAAAAGGCAATTATCTAAATACTCTAAATCCCAAATTTCGTGAAAAAATATTAATTTTTAGAGCCAGGAGGAGTAATTTGGTAAACGGGAAAAAGTGGGATCGAGAGCTAGTGCAGTCTGTCGGATTTTTAGTGAACTAGGCTTTACTAACCCCCTCATTACCTTCCTATCGGAGGTAACTAAGACATGGTTAGAGATGGTCAGTCTCTAAGGGAAACATTCAAGCATAAACACGCTATGTTTACACACACTAAGATTCGGCCAAAATTATAAATATTTATTATTCCATAGTTTCATTCTATTTTTTTTTTTCAGATAATTTTTGTTTGTTTACAACAGTATTTTGACTTTATATAATTTGAAATTCGTAATTAAAAAAAAATATATAAAAAAACATTGATTTTTTTTTTACATTTTAAAACATTTTTTTTTTACTATTTTAAAATGATGTTTTTTGAGATTTCAACTGAATTGTCCGTTTTAGCTAAACTTACTGAGAGGTTTTTACCATGAGGTTTGATCATTGTATTACCCACATTGACAAATTTGGTTTATAAATACTTTCAAAATGTTAATTTCGGTTGAAAGGTTTGTAATTTAGGACCTCACCCGATATTTAAAATTCAATTTGTAAAGAGAGGGGATGAATATCAAGATTTGGTGGTAGGGATGCCAGGGTTTTCTTTACCTTACTTTACTTTTCCTACCTAAAAAAGCAAAAAACATTTGATTCCATTTTTTGCTGACTCAAAAACTAAAGCTTACTTTTAAGCTAGAGCGTCAAAACTTGAGAGAAAAATCAGTCTTTTAGGCCTTTTTCACACAAGGCAACTCGTCCGCCCAAGCAACTATGAGGTCAGACACATGTGGCACTCGCGTTCTTATCCCCACTAGTTGATTCAACTAAAAAGACTGCAAGGCATTAGGCCCTTCACACCAGTCAACTTAATTGAGTCGGCTGGGACATTTTTTCACTATGCAATGGCAAAGTTATTTTATTTTCTCTTTTAATTCCAATTTAGACTTATTGATTGAATATGTTCGTATTCGTCCCATGATATGGGACATAAGGTGCAGTGAATACAGTAAATCCTGTGCTGGATCAGGGCGTGAATCTCTTCGAAGGATGGTCTTTACATGCGGAAATAATTGAAGAGTTTATCCTCGTGGCTTAGAAGTTCCGGATATAATTGTAAGAAAGCGCCTATTTCCCCTATTCTCTAACAAGGGAGGAACGCACAATCTTCGACTAGATAAATTTCCTCCTTTATTGCTTTTCAGAAGAGCAAGCTCAAGAAGTACTCCTGCTTCCTCGGGTTCTAACATCGTACTGACCTCCCATTGGCAAGAAAAGTTGAATCACCTAAGCTGCCTCGTGTGAAAGAGGACTAAATTGATTTGTTGAGTCAGCAAAAAATTGAATGAAAAGTTTTTTGTTTTTTGGGGGAAGAAAAAGTAAAGTAAGGTAAAACCCTGGCATGTAAATAAAAAATTCCTACCATCAAATCTTGATATCAAATAATAAATATCATATAATAATCATTCTATAATAGTAATATTTCTAATAATAATAATTATTGTTATTATATATTTATTTTAACAATATAATTTTATCAACCAATATTGATATCAATAGTATTTTAATCTAGCTGAAGATGAAAAACCAATACATGTTAAAAAAAAAGATAGGAGCTAATCCTACTAGGTATCTGAAAATTGTGTTAGCCAATATATATATGGGAGCCAATACGGAAACTCTATTGGACAAACCGCCTAAAACTGACTAAAAAATTAAATTAATATATATTTTATTCCCATCCATGACTTATCTAAGGGTACATGGGAGAAACAACAAGTCATATTTCGATCAATAAAGAGTTAGTATAACTACGTCTGGCATCTCAATACGTAGTCATGTGAAAAACTGAATGCCGAGGAATAGGGATAAAAGCCCATGAAAACTAAAAGGTGAATTCAGAAGTTTCTGGAGAGAAACAAGTCAACATTTTTTTATCCTCGTGTGGCCATTCTTCTCAACAAATGTTTGTGTAAACTTGAAAATTATATTTCTACGAGCTGAATGGTTTATAGATTATAATTTACCTAATCAAATCATAGTACCGTAAATAACTTATCTGTAAGACTGAATATTTTTCTCGTTTTTATCAAAATAAATCGCATAAAAAAGAATAAATACACATTTTCTATTGGATCAATTTGTGAATTTAAACCATTCTTGAATAAACTTCGTACACACAAAATTTCAAAAAATCAGTCTAGCCGTATAAGAGGAGCTCAGAGACGCATAAAATCGGACAAAGAAATCTATCTATATTAATAAAGAAGAAAGTCTGTGGGTGATGTATCTATGTGGGTATGTCCTTTATACAAATCTACAGTTTTATCCCAATTTGATGAATATTTACACACTTTTCCTTAAAAGCAAGGGGGAAGCCACTGTCTACATGCATTTTAGAAATTTAAATTTTGGTAAAAAGGGGTACGGGGTACAAGTAATGAATACGGGGTCAAAGTAATGAATATCCTTCATGATGCATGTCGTTGAAAAGCTCTAAGAGCACAGTAATTATTGTTATGTACAGTTTATTCAAATTTAAATTTAGGGGGGGGGGGTTAAATTTTGGATATTTGCAAAATATTTTATCAAAGAGGAGGGGTATATGTGGGAGGGATAGAATCTAAATCTAGATATTCTGACATAGTAGAATAATTTAAATGTTTCTTGATGATAGTTTATAAATTTGTCAAATTAAAATAATACTCAGTAGCGAAGCACGGATATCCAGCTAGTATATATGTACATAAAGATGTCAAAATATAAGTAGGTATGTAGGTAACACACTAGAGTCGTAATACCTGTTATATTTGCAATACAGCGATGTTAATTTCGGACATTATTGTTATTACCAATGTTTATTATGTGGAGTTATAGAAGCTATAATGGCGTGTCAGTCGGACTTCTGCCTATGGCTCAAAATAAGAATTATTTTTTGCTCTAGGCATTTTATTGGGCAGAGGCAAAAGCGCGTTGGCAACATTATAGTAACTTTTCTGGTCTCTAGCGGTAGAAATAATGCTTAGAATAAAAAGTTCTAAGAATAAACAAATGCGCCAATAATATACAAAGGCGCGCTTCACGTAAGTACGTGAGGCGATAATCACAGGTTTCTGTACGATTAAGTTAAAATTATTAACTTAAAAAAAAATACTTTTGTTTAGTAGCCAGCCATATTGGCCGCCATCTTGAAAATATTAAGAGTGAAATTTTAATATTTGCATATTCTTTTTCTACACTTCAAGACCTTTAAATTGATGTATAACATGTCTTGGTGACTAAAAACATATTTTTGTCACCCGCCATCTTGAAAATATTAGGTGTGACATTTTAATAGTTGCATATTCTTTTCCTACATTTCAAGACCTTTAATTTGATGTATAAAATGTCATGATTACTAAAAACATTTTTTTTAATCATCCGCCATCTTGAAAATATTAAGTCTGAAAAATCAAAAATGTGTCCAGTTGTCATAAATGCCGAGATGCACCTGTGTGCTGAATTTTATGCTCCTAGCTATAGTAGTTTATGAATTGAAACTAGCAACGGACAGACAGAGCTGTTATATAAGGTTTCTTTTTGTACTTCGTACAGGAACCTAAAAATTCATATTTCAAGCCATAGAATCTATATCCTCTCTTAAAAATATGGCTTTCAATTTTTTTTATTTTTATTTGTAGTTTCTTTTC
This sequence comes from Gerris lacustris, assembly GCA_951217055.1. Lineage (NCBI taxonomy): Eukaryota > Metazoa > Arthropoda > Insecta > Hemiptera > Gerridae > Gerris > Gerris lacustris. The sequence continues at coordinate 27,535,252 of OX578276.1, forward strand.
ACTAGAAGTGCTCATCAACATTTTTTTATAGAATTTAAAAAGCCTCAGCCAACAGTTTATGCCCGTCTTTTTATCTCCATCCGTTCTCGAGAAAAGTGCGAATCCTTGTATATCAAGCTCAGACTCATTACATATTTCTCAGCATACGATACTATTGTAGCATTACATAGTAGTACATAGTACATATATGATGTATATATATATATTAGTAAAATTATATATATTTATTTTGAAGGAGTTGTGGTGTGATGACCGCTAGTACCGAGAATGGTCTAAAACGAGTAAGCTGTTTATACAAAGATTGGCATAGCACAGTAAAGCATAATTACGTGGCGTTTGCGTTTGAGGCAAATTTAACCATTTTTACTTACTCATATAAAGAGAAAGTATTGTAATGGCGCGAAAATTCAATTTTGAGATTTAAACGGATTTACACGTTTTGAGGTCCCCTGTGTCCAAAAAAGTGGTTTTTAAAAAATGTCCGTCTGTCTGTGCAGACGCCTGGAGCCTAAACTACAGGACCGATTTAGACGAAATTTGGCATACATGTTCAGAAAAGTCATACCCCGAGGCAAAATCGAAAAATTAATTTTAGCTTCAAATTTGGGGCAAAAAAAATGTAGTCCATTAAAATACGAATCTAACGATATAAGCCGTTTTTCTGGGAAAAATCTAGTTTCTGAGAAAATAGCTTAAAACGCGGACGGAGAGAGCCTGGGTTCAATTCCCCGCCGAGGAGAAGTTATTTTTATGATACATTTTGATGAAATATTCAATAATAATTAAATGTAGCTATGAAAACTAATAAATGGATCGTATATGAGAAAGTTTGTCAGAGTTGTGTCGGACCAATTTTTCATATTCGAGGGCTAACTAAATAACTAAGAACTAGCTAAGAACCATAATTATTTGAAGATTATTATAAAGATTTTAGTATCGACCATGATTTAGCAACAACATAGACATGATATTATAATATTCCAGACTAGACAAATTAAATTATTTCTAACATTTTCAATCTTCAAAAGTTCAAATAATCATAGTAAAAAAAAAAAGTTCAAAAAAAAAAATCAATATTATTTTTCTTACAAAAAACAAATAAAAGTACGACATTAATAACGCAAATAAAATCCATATAATTATGTCAGTTAAAAATGTAAATATTGTGACGTTTTAGAAAACAGAAATAAATTTAAAAAAAAAAAAAAATACTCAGACCTACATGTAGTCCACAGGCCACCATAAGAAGTGAGTCGCTGATTGATAAAGTTTTCTTACCTTATGGAATCGCTTATTTATGCCTTGTCCACCGATGAATTGGGTATACGACATCTGGGCGCTGGGCCATTTCTTTTTTGTTGACATGCCAAACTTGCCCTTCTGCGGGAACATTGAAAAGAGATAGATAAAGTTTTGATTTTCACAGGATCGTTTAATTAAATTATTTAAAAAACAGTGGTAAAGGTGGCCACCGATATGAGTGGGCCGTTTGGGGTGTCCACCGCCCCAAACATATCGCTTTGCGGGGAAATTGAATAGAAAACGGCCCACTCATATCGGTGGCCACCTTTACCACTGTTTTTTAAATAATTTAATTAAACGATCCTGTGAAAATCAAAACTTTATCTATCTCTTTTCAATGTTCCCGTAGAAGGGCAAGTTTGGCATGTCAACAAAAAAGAAATGGCCCAGCGCCCAGATGTCGTATACCCAATTCATCGGTGGACAAGGCATAAATAAGCGATTCCATAAGGTAAGAAAACTTTATCAATCAGCGACTCACTTCTTATGGTGGCCTGTGGACTAATGGTAATCTAACCTTCCGTGGAATGTGATTGTCAGAGACATCTAGCGGCAAAAGTATGCAACAAGCTTTAGGGTATACGCAGCCTTAAGCTAAATCATATTTATTTACATTTGAATTTCAAAAAACTATATTTTCACCAGGAAAACGGGTTATAAGGTTAGCTATGTTTTTAAATATAGATATATTTAAGGGTGGTAGACTCTATCATGCCATGATCAGAGGGTTCATCAGCAAAGCAGACGTAAGTCAGAAGACGAAGATGCCTGTCTTCAAAGTGTTGCCCACACACTAACGAATAGTTGCGAGTTGTGAGTCGTGGGCATTAACAAATAAAATATTTAATCGCATCCAAGCAACTGAAATGCGTTATCTAAATATGGTAGCAGGCAAGACAAGGAGAGACAGGGTCAGGAACTCAACCATTAGACTAGGGCTGGACAGCCTGCAACGCTGACAGTGGAAAACTCTCAACAAAGATGGGACACGTGAATAGGATGAGTACTGACAGACTTCCCCAAAAAGTTCTTGAAGCCAGGTGTGAGGGGAAAAGTCCCAGAGGAAGAAAGAGGACAGCCTGGATGGACAACATCACATTCTCCCTGGCTCAAAGAGGAATGTCCCTACAACGTGCCCGTACCTTGTCCACGGAAAGAAGAGGGTGGAAAGCTTTTTGGTTTTCCACGACATCGCAAGGTAGAAGATGATCCTACTAAGTAAGTAGGAATATTTAGGGTCCGTAGCCAAGCCAAAATCTAGGAACCACATACATGCCTGCACTTGTCTGTCTGTCTGTGCGCCTGCAAAGCAAAGTACCCGACACAAAAATATAAAAATGCTGAAACAAACTTTTAAATGGTCGCTATCTTGATACGGCTGGGCTGATTATGCTGGTTAACGAACTTAACCTGTTTGTTAAATTAACTACGGATCCTTTGGGTGTTGAAAACACATACTCTGTAACATATATATTAAGTGTAGGGGGAGTTCCTCAAATTTAGAGTTCAAATTAATTTCTAAATTTTGCCTAGAGGTATGTTTTTTTCTGAATATGTGTGCCAATCGACCCAGTAGTAATGACAGGCTGCAGACAGGATTTTTTTGAAAACCATTTGTTTGGTCTTAAGGACCTTAAAACTTTAAATCCATCAAAATCTCTAAATCTAATTGTCATGACTTTTCAATAATTTCTATCTTATAATATGCTACATACATTCGAAAGTAAAAATAGGTTGGAGATAACATGTGGTGCAAGAAGTGGAATGTGACAGAAAAGTAAACTAATATATCAAGTATCAATGACATCGGTCAAGGTATCGTTTGGCCACAACTATAGAAAGGGACACACTGATATTAACTTGAGACAATCACACTTTTTTTACACACGCACTCACTGTACAAACCTATATAAACTAGGAGTTTAAAAGGGACTGTTAAAATTTTAAATAATTTCATTTTCGGTTGGAAACTGGAACCCACAATACACGGCTTTTGTGCGGTTTAGCATTTTTCATTTTATAGTACATGGCTCCAACAACGATACTTCGACCTGAAACTTTATTGTGAAACCCAATAAATTAAGCAAATATTAATTAGTGTTGGAAATACTTAAAATAATTTTAATAATAGAAGAGTATTATCGCCGTCAGGGTTATTAAATAAGCATTATTAATATTTATTACAAACTATTTATGAGATGTAATTATTTAAAGGCTATGATAATAAATAAGTATAATAAAGAAAAAAAAGGTAAAATTACTACACAAACATGAAAATAATGTTATCGTAATAAAACATAAATAATCGGTAACAATGCAATAGTTTAGTATGTACTGCCGCTAGGAAGCCCCATGTGCTGCTTTCAAAGGTCAAGCCACATTTTGAAGTCAAAGTTTGCAGGGCCGCCGACGGGGGGGGGGGGGGGGGGGGGGCAAATGCCCAGGGGCCCGGTTCTCGGGGGGCGACTCTGGTTTTTTACAATCAAAAAAGGCAAGATGGATATTGTAATTAGTGGCATAACTATGGGCCCGAATCGCGGGCGGACCCCGGGGGCGGGGGCCCCCAAATCCAAATAAAACATGAAATTACTATATTTGTACCAATGTCGGTAGGGGACCCTTTAGAGCATAATAAAAATTAACTTAAAATTATACTTCTATACTATTGTAAAGGGGACCCCATTCAGTTCTGAACGCAAATGTTTTTTCTTTTCTTTTCTCATTAATTTTTTTTTTGGCGTGGGGCCCCTATGCCCTAGCTAAGTTTGGGAGGGACAGGCTCGGGCCCCCTTGAGCCCCGGGCTTCCGGGGGTGGATATTGTGATTAGTGGCATAAGTATAGGCCCAAATTGTGGGTGGGGCCCCGGAGCCAAGGGGCCCCCAAATCTAAAACAAAAACATGAAACTACTATCTTTGTACCAATTTCGGTAGAGGCCCCTTGAGAGCATAATAAAATCTAACTTGGAATTATACTTCTATACTATATAAGGGGACACCATTCAGTTCTGAACGCAAATGTTTTTTTGTTTTTTCTTAAGATTTTTTTTTTTTTTTTTTTGCGACGGCCCCTAATGACCTAGCTAAGTTTGGGAGGGAAAGTTTATTCACGCAATGGAAATTAAACAGACACAAATACAAACTTAACCAGCAGTACATATGTATTTGAAATTCGTCCCCGCCAAACATCTTTTTTTAGGACAAACTTGCCCTCAGAAATTCTTAAAACTCATCTTTTTGCTCTTAAGTTTTAAAAAATGTTCCCGGACCCCCCGCCGTTATTTGTTCAAAGGGGCCCAGATGCTAAGTTTATCACTAATTGTGAAGAACATAAAATTATTCCAAATGTGTCATAAGTATCGAAGTTTGAACTTTAGTGTTTCATTTAGTTATGTACTTAGATTTTTATCTTATTCAATATGGTCGATGTTGATTTATAGGAGAGAAACTGACAGACAAATCATATTGGCATACTGATATTAATATTTTTTCCTAGTAATGCAACTTTTGTATAAAAAAAAAGAAAAAAAATAAAGCGTAACTTAATCATTTTGATTTGTTTTCTCTTAATCTCACTATTTTAGCAAACAATTTATATTATGTTTTCTTTAATATAATGTATTTTAAAAAGTGTAAAAGAAGGTTTTTTAATGATACCTGCTACAAAACTACTCAATTATTAGCCCATCTTAGTTTAACATCAAAATTTGTCCCCACCAAACATATTTTCCTCTAAGGACAAAGTTGCCCTCAGAAATCTTTAAAACTCATATTTTTGGTAATTAAATTTTTAAAAATTTTCCGGAGGAGGACCCCCCCCCCCCCCCTCTTATTTGTTCAAAGGGGCCCAGGTGCTAACTTGCCCAGGGGCCCGGAAATCCTCTCAGCGGCCCTGAAAGTTTGTTTACTTTTTTTTACTTCACTTCCTCTACTCTATATGCCTCGTTTGCATTCAGCTACTGAAATTGTCCGCTGCAGTATTTACTCTCCAAAATACTTCTGTGGCAGCATCAAAGGAGTGTTTACAGGAGCATGGCCAGCGCGAGTAACCTATTAACATACTCACGCTCCTCAATTTCATGCCCACTTTCTTGCTCACTGCCACAGAAGTGGGCTGAATGTAAACGATATAGAGTTATACTTAGATAGAGTGCATGGTAATCACCTTAGGACACAATAAAACGTCGGAAAACACGACTAATTTAAAGCCCCCCGTACACGATCTGACTCCATCGGATCGTGAGTGGGTTCAGTAGACCCATCTGTTGAACCCACGTCCGTGGGCCATCGGGCATGGAAGAAAACTCCCAGTGGACTAGACTGACACGTTCGACATCAGCCATACTTGGACTGAACTGACTTGGAAGAAGGCCCGAAGTAATCCGATTGGAAGATAATTAATAAGATGATCCCTCATCACACTGGTCGGAACGTCGGTGGTAACCGTCAGACGAGGAGAACATGGTCAGGCGACAAGTCGGTCCGTGTATGGCTTTAGATTATATTTGTTTTGACTCCTTAAAAAAATGCAAAAAAATAATGGCAATAGAGAGATTATCCCGAAGTATCCTGGAAGCGAGATGGGAGAGAAAATTACCCAGGAGAAAAACAACTTGCATGGATACTGCAACAAGCCCAAACGCACTAAGCACGAGAACTTTGAAAAGTATAAGGCCCCATTCACACGGGGATACGCAAATCTTGTCTCGAGCTACCTCACGACCAGGAGACCGGGAGACTGAGCGATTCAAGTCGCCCGTCAACCTAACACAACCATACTCGAGTTGTGCGCACAACCGCATTGTCTGAGGTTTGATTATAAAGTAAAGTAAGTTTTCACAGGCATTAGGCCGAGTAAATACCCAGTACTCTTTATCAATGTATCCTCCTCCCCAAACAATATCTAGTGATTCTATTAGCGATCAGGATATCGTTATCCAGTATTATTAGTACCACCAGTAAAGAAGGATAACAGTGAGATATAGTTTTGGGTGCATCCTTACATAAAAAAAACATAAATTGTAGATTAGTTGTTGATGCAAAAGAATTGCATGAAGCGGATTCAAAATGCCATTAAGCCTGTAAGTATATGGCTCGGGAAACTTCTCCACTCTAGCCACGAATTTTAAATTAAACACTTATTCACTCATTGAGACAAGTAGTTAAACAAGCCACGTTTGGTAGGAAACTGAGAGATTGGGAGACTAAGAGACCAGCATGCATAGTGCATAGTCGCCTGGTTTTCGAGGAGAAGGGCCTTTGAGTTGCTGGTATCGGGGTATCTCCGTCTGAGTAGCGCCACCTAATTACACATGTTGAGTCTCTTAGTCGCCGATTCTCCTACTGTCGAGGATATTTGCGTAACCCCGTGTGAATAGGGCCTAGATCCAACTAAACCTTGAAATCGAATTTTGTTGCTGTCACTATAACTGAACCAATTTTTGTAAACTTAACACTTATTAGTGGTTTTATAATAGCAAATTCTTTTAAAAAATGTAGACTGCCAATTGGTGTGGCACATAGCTCCCTCTTGCATTCTATTCACGTACTTTATTGATTTTATACTTTTACAAACCATTATTGTCTAGTGAAATAAAATATACTCAATTTAAAGAGCATTAGTAAGTGTGAGATTCAAGAGCCTAAATCAGAAATGAAATCGGTCAACTATTATAGAAACTATGGCCATTCAAAGACAAAAATGGAAAAAAAATAAAACCAAAAATAGACTGCCAATTAGTGTGGCACATAGCTTCCTCGCATCCTATCATGTACTTTATTGTTATATTAAAATTATAGTTATATTACATTATTCTTATATTGTTTATAGTGTAAAAACTATAAATAGTTTTTAGCGATCTTTAACATTTCATAGCGGTGTCGCTGTTGGTTTTACTAAAAAATTGTATTTGAAAAAAATGTTTGTCTCATTGAATAGATGAAGTTAAATATTTTTCCCGACCTAAAATTCCAATATTAAATTTGAAGTTCACGTTTACGCGAGCGTTGCTCGTGAACGCTTGGACGGATAACGATGTCCAACGAACTCGTCCTGAGCATTTGTAAAATGAACATGTCTACAAAATTTCATCAAAATCGCTCGACATTTACTCAAGTTATCGTCGCACGTTTCATAATTCGCGGACACACAGACCGACAGACAGACACGAGCCCAAAAATGTTCCCTGACATCCGAAACGGATTTCTGTCTTGGAATTTTTAAAATCGGAGGCATAAAAGTTTTTCGTTTTCAAAAGTGAACACAATGCTTCCGAGCTTACCGAAGGTAACGGGAACCAAAATACCAAAATTATCACCATCTAAGGCACAACCGATGATACGACAAAAAGTCATAAGACCAAAGTTGTAGATCTTTTAAAATCAGTTACTGTTGGTGCCATCCGTTTTCCAATACGACTTACCGTTTAACCGCAATAAGCACCCAAAACAGCTAAAAATCATGTCGGCCTTTTTTATTTTTTTAAGGGGGGAAGGAGAGGGAAAAGGGTACTTTTTATAATTATTTTGGTTCACAATATGGACGTTGCGCGTCGAATGGCGCAAACCGCAAGTCTCTAGCTCTTCTGGAAGTGGGTAAACATTAATGCCAGTCAGTGAGTCAGTTAGCCATGCGGCATTATAGCATATTGACATATTAAATTAGCACGATTTAAAGTGCGCAGATGGTTGAAAATAGGCGGGTGCTATCTTCGGGCTATTTTCGACAACCAATCCAAATTTCATAAAAATCAGATGATTACTTTTAAAGATATAGGTGTAAATAAATGTATGTTTGTGAGCACGTGGAAGATAAACAAATAAGCGCAGAAGGTTGAAATTTATATGGGACCAACAATGGGCTAAGTATTATCTACAAACTAAATTTTATTAAAATAGGACAAGTAGTTTTTAAGATATGGTGGTTCGCAAAAATTGAGCGACAGACCGAGAGACAGACACGGAACCAAAATTGTTACCTGATGTCTGAATCGGATTTCTGTCTTGGAATTTTTGAAATCGGAGATATAAAATATTTTCGCTCTTCAGAACGATCACATAGCTTTCGTTACCTTCGGTAAGCTCGGAAGCAATATTCAATAATGTAAGCCTGAATAAGATAATGATAATAAAACTGGGAATGGTTAATAATTTATAGTAAAAAAATAAATGAGAATTAAGAAAATGAACATTTAAAATAAAATGCAATGAATTTTTAAATTTATCTGTTATCATTATCAATTTTATTTCGTTGGAATAAAAATATAATCGCTAAAAATGTCCTTTTAATTTTTAGTCGAATACAAAAATATTATTTGGGTAGTATAAGCAGATATTTTGCTTTATATGAATGAAAGTAATTTTAAGTATTCTGAATGGATTACAAAATCAAGCATACAAATTACCTAATACAGATTACCTCATTATTAGAGATAATATTCAATTTTGTCTCTATTAAAAGAAGAGATTAAAACAATGTTAAACCATTAATTTCCCACAGTCAAAGGTTAATTTAGTGAGGGTAATTTCTGGGAAAATCCTGAAAATAATCCTTCTGAGAATTTTGGTCTTTCTCTTGTATTATATATTATTATTATTATAATTATAACATTATTTTAAAGTATATTCCATCTGAGGTAAAATATATATAATAAATGTTACATGTTTATTATTAAAGTATATTCCATCGGTAAAATATTTTTTATCATATATTTATTTTTATAAATATATAGGTTGTCCAATTTTATTTAATTCATTTAATTATTTGAATTTTGGCGAAAGAAACTTTAACGAAAGTATGACACTAATTAATAATTATTTTTTAGCTTATAACTTTAAACTAATTAATGGAATTTCATCGGTTTTTTTTTATATTTGTTCCTTTTTTTTTTACCGATTCCAACGATATGCTGTACATCAAAAATGTATTTATACTTTCGGTATTATTAAGCGTCAAAGTTTCAAAATTCAAAAATTGTTAACTTCAAAATGGCTGTCAATATCAAAATTAAATTTGGTGGATTTGTTTGACATACAATACATTCGTGCCAAATTTCAACTCGATCACCAAATTATTGATTTTTTACAAATTTTTACAAATTTTGCTGACTCGGCAAACTGGGTTCAAGATGGCGGAAAATATTGATTTTCCGGGCGGAACAACTAGAAGTAAGGTCTGATTTTTCGGCCAAGTTTCAACTTTTAGGTCAAATACCCTGGGCGCTACGATGATAACACACATACACTACATACACACATACACACACACATGCTGAAAACCACTCAGGAGGTCTTAAAAACACTCAAAATGGATAATTCAGTTGAAATCTCGAAAAAAATGTTTGGGTGAAAACAATACTTTTCCTACCATAGGTGTGGAAAGAAAAAATCTTTTAGATGGTAACAACTATACGTGCCCTTAAAATGACCCTAAAAAGCCCTGTCAAGGACAACTTTAAAATCTTAAATAAAAACCTCCCCTTTTTACTTTTCCTCACTACTAATAGTAGGAAAAGTATTGTTTTCACCAAAAAAAAAGTTTACGAGATTTCAACGGAATTATCCGTTTTAGGTGTTTTTAAGACCTCCTGAGTGGTTTTCAGCATGACGTATATGTATGTGTGTATGTGTGTTATCATCGTAGCGCAAAAGGTATTTAACCTAGAGAGTTGAAACTTGGCAGAAAAATCAGTCCTAACCTGTAGTTGTGCCGCCCGGAAAATCAACTTTCTCCGCCATCTTGAACCCAGTTTTCTGAGTCAGCAAAAATTTAAAAAAATCGTATAAATCGAAAATGGTCCTGATCAAGTTGAAATTTAGCTGGAATGTACCTCTCTGTATGACAAACAAGATCTCTGGGTCACTGCCTTCTCAGGATTGGGAAGAAAGGAGTTCTACTAAAGGATTAGAGTTAAATCACTCTAAGGACTCGTGGAATTTTTGGTATCTGGATATAGATAGGTCACGGACAAAAGAAATATTGAGATCATGGTGGAGGATGAGGTTGGATACAAAAAAAGGAGCATCGCTGATTTTACGAAGGATTTTGGATTGAAGAGTTTGTCGTTGACGGAAGTTGGAAGGCTTAGTGCTACTACAGACCTACAAAACTATTAGATGATCCAAGCCGGTTTTAAAACTGTAAAGTAGATGTGGAGTTTAATAGTCAGGGAAATTTTGGATCTACGACCTAGAAGACGAAGCAGCAACTTGTAGCGTCTTGAGATGTCAGTAGGTTTAGTCTTAGTGTGATGTTACCAGGTGAGTCGTCGATTAAGGTGAAGGCTAATGTAACGGAGGGGGATAGATTGAGGAATGAGGACTTGGTTAAAAATGACTGGAGGACAGGTGCTATGTCGAAAAGTAAAAGATGTTCTGTTCGTTATTCCAGATTCTCCATTTTTGTAACCAAGGATCGAGAAGAAGAAGGTGACTTTGGGATTGGATGCAATTTGAGGGTCTTGGTCGACTGATAGAATTTCCTTGTCATCTGCCAAGGTGGAAAGGACTGGGAAGACTGTTGAGTGATATCATGTGTGTAGAAGGAATATAGGAGGGGTACCCTGAGGAGCTCTTAAAGGGCAGATGGAGGTGGAAGAGGTTCCTAAATTGCACAGAAAGATCTGTCAGTGAGAGAGGACTTCAGGATGGGGGTAGTAAGTGAAAGGGAGGATGCCCTTGAGTTTCCAAAGCAGCCCAGCGTGCCAAACTCTGTCAAAGGCTTATGCCTCGTCAAGCAAGAAAGCTGAGCAACACCTTTTCTTCTCTAGGTTAGAGGCAATGACATCGACAATGTGATGACACTATTGGATGGTAAACGTATGGGAAGTCTTCAGAGAGTCTTCAGAGAAGGAGCTTTTCAAGGACTTTTCCTATTACTGGAAGGAGACTTATAGGTCGAGAAGATGGCACGAAGTGAATTAGAAGGAAACGTGACCAAAACATTTCCTTGGTTTAAGAAATTCGCTTAAGTTGAGAAAATATTTTATTTTAAGACAAAATAAACATCGTTCTTCAGAATGATCACAATGCTTTCTTATCATTCTGTTTGCTTGGAAGCAATATTTATGTAGTAAGAATTTCAATTTTGAATAAAAAAATCTCTGCCAGAACAAATGTAATTTGTTTTTTTTGTTATTTTAAAAAACAAAAGTTCTTTGATAAAAAAGAAGAAAATAAAAAACGGCTTTTGTAGTCAGCCTCCCATATATTCAATTGTTTCCGATATTTACAATCTTCCCCCCACTGTTTTTACATACAGGTTGAATAAGAGTTGGCCGAATTTTTCTATGCCTTCTCATAAATAATTGAAAGGAACATGGTTTTAAGTTATTCACATTCAATTTTTTTCTTTCTCGCATACGTAGTACATATAAAGAGAAAGAATTCTGATTGCGCGAAAATTCTAAACGAAAGTTTTAACACCCCTAAATCCAAAAAAGGTGTGTTTTTAAATAATGTCCGTTGCTTGTTGCTTAACGTCTGTCGTTTGAGCAGACGCGTGGAAATTGTGATAAATTTTGTCATACAAGTTCAGAAAAATCATACCCCGAGACGAAGTCAAGAAATAAATTATAGATTTAAATTTAGGGCTACTACCCTCGAAAAACTCGAAAAATAATTACATCTCTGTTACTAAACTAAACTAAACTGTTCCGACGATTTCAATTAAAAAATAGTGTAGGGTATAGTGCGGGGTAAGATGGTAAGGGTGGGTAAGACGCCACTTGCTAATATTTCACAGATAGACCGCTAGGACGCATTAATTATAGCTGATTAACCTTTAATTATGGAAGAACTCTCTAGAGTCTAGAGCAACGCTTCTACGTCTCCATCTTCAATCCGTTTTTCTAAAATTTGACTAAGTACATTATTTACCTTTTTGATATAACTCATGCTTAATAATGACTGATGAATTAAAATATTTTCTAGGTAATATTTTTATGGATATGTACTATAGTCTTAGTCATCAATAAGATTTTAATATTTAAACCGTACCAACATGCTTTAATCTCTTGCTATGTGGTCAGATTCGTTGGTGGCATCTTACCCCTCTACCTTGGGGTAAGATGCCACTTCGTTAGTGAGGTAAGATGCCACACCAATTGGAAGTCTATTTTAACCTTTTATATTTATTTTATTTTATTAATTAGATAATAATTTAGATTTTAGAAGTAGTCATACTCATTAAAACATTTAAATGTACTATTAGGTAACTTTTTTATTAAAATTGTATTAGTTCATTTTTATTTATGAGAATTGACGATTTATTTACATAACTCTACAAAATAAATGCTGCTTTGTCTAAGACATGCTTTTTGTAATAAGTAACAGTAAAAATGGCATCATAGAAAGCATGCTAGCTCTTGTTGAATTAATAAAGTTTTGTGGCAGCTTACCCCAATAACGAGTGGCATCTTACCCACCCTATGCGGGAAAGATGCCGCACTTTCGGGAGTTATATATGTATGCAAAATAAACATATTTGTTCAGTGACTACAACAATAAGTAAATAATAGTAAGAAAAGGAAGGTTATACTTTTATTATTACGTATAATATAATTTGATATTCCTATAAATGTGGCAGAAATTGACAAAAATGTCTTAAGTATGGCGTCTTACCCCGCCCTACCCTAATATTTAGTCCACTCTAGTATGAATCTAATCAAATAATAGTTCAGGAGATAGTGGGTAAAAAAAAAAAATGTCTGACTAACGTCAAGCTAGAATTTTGTGTACTAGTTAATCTTGTTTAAGCTCTAGTGCTAGTGTAAGTTGTAAAGTTCTAATGACTCAGTCCACGATGTCCCTCATTCTAAATGCAGAACAACATGTACAACCCTGAAGATGCCCCCAGCATAGGAGGCGAAACGTCGGAATATACATCGAACATGACACGCTCACAACCGGAAGACCTATAGAACTTAATGTTGACATTAACCGCGGAAGCATATGCAATAAGATAAAGTTATAAATATGTGGTTGTCTAAGTTCGTTCCACATACGTAGCTTGGAAAAATGCGTTTTTTTTAAAAAAAGAATACAAAGCTTAGAGCAGCCATGTCCCGCCCATTTTGGTGGAGAATGTGATATTAATAATACACTGAGTACAAACTTTGTTGGTGAACCAAAAATCAAGTTGATATTAGTTAGTCACTTAATAGGTCACCACTTTGTTTTGGAGTAATATTAGAATAAATTACCTATCATTTAACAATCTAATATCAACTTGATATTTGGTCTATTCAGAATCATCAAAATCACATTGTACACCATAATTGACGGGCTCTCCACCGGTTTGTTGTTTTCAAATGCCTATTGCCAAGCTATGTCCCGCAGACGAACTTAGCCGACCACATATTCTTAAAAAGCACCAAAAGATTAAATTATACACAAAATTCTAGCTTTATGTTTGTCTGACACTTTAACACTCTATCACCTGGAATATAAGGCGTTTTCCCAAGAAAAAATTAGTAGTTTACATTGCAGGATCGATTCCTCGCCGGGTAGGTATAATTTTTATGGTTATTTATTTATTTATTTTATTTTTATGAATGTTCAATAAAAATTAAATGATACACGTATTAGATGGCTGAAGAGGTGTAATAAATATAGACGTAATTGCTTTAACAAATGACAATTATAAACATTACAAACAAACAAAACAAGTAATTTGTTTAAGTAATTACGTCTATTTATTACACCTCTTCAGCCGTCTAATTAGTATTTCAAGAATTTCAAGAGTGTATCCTATTAAATTATTAATTGTAAAAATTAAATGTAACAACGAAACCCGAAACAACTAACAAATGGAAACCACTGGACTAAGTAGTCATTTTCTAGTATAAGAGAAATATTAGTATGACCATTATCGGACAGATATTGCTTCCGAGCTTACCGAAGGTAACGGAAGCATTGTGTTCACTTTTGAGAAAGAAAAACTTTTATGCCTCCGATTTTAAAAATTCCAAGACAGAAATCCGTTTCAGACATCAGGGAACATTTTTGGTCTCGTGTCTGTCTGTCTGTGTGTCTGTCTGTCTGTCTGTCTGTCGATCTGTGTGTCCGCGAATAATGAAACGTGCGACGATAACTTGAGTAAATGTCATCCGATTTTGATGAAATTTGGTAGACATGTTCGTTTTACCAATGCCCAGGACGAGTTCGTTGGACAACGTTATCCGTCCAAGCGTTCACGAGCTACGCTCGCGTAAACTTGAACTTAAAATTTAAAATTGGTATTTTTGGTCGGGGAAAAAATCTAACTTCACCTATTTAATGAGACAAACATTTTTTTCAAATTCAATTTTTTAGTAAAACCAACAGCGACACCGCTATGAAGTCTTAAAGATCGCTAAAACTATTAATAGTTTTTACACAATAAGAAACAATAAAGTAATATAACAATAATTTTAATGTTAAAAAAAAATGTAGTACAGATAGGATGCGAGGAAGCTATGTGCCACACTAATTGGCAGTCTATTTTTCTATGGGTTTAGAATCAAGGAATTTAAAAAATACTATATTCTTTTTAGATTTATAAATCTTAATATAGGTAAATCCAAGGAAATCTTTAAAATTGTGAAATCAATGAATCTAAATAAACTAGGTAGATGAAAAATGAAAAGAGGGTTAGTAGGTCATTAGTGGATGTTTCTATACAGAGTATTACAGAAGTGAAATCAAAGGTTTTGAGTTCAAAGCAGGATTTTATTTGATTTCAAGTATAAGTGGAAAACTGTTGCTTGTCGCTGAGGAGGCAAGATCTCGTCGGCCTCCAGATTCCAAACGCTTCAAACTCCTGTAGTTATTAAAAATAAATATCCCTTCACAGTATTAAATCTTCTCTTTAAAGCTCAAGCTATTACTCAATTCATTCGAAATCAATTCACTTTACTTTTTACGTAACAAATAAAAAAAATTGGGAATAAATTGTAAGTTTGTTGGAAGATATTGTATCGGTTTTAAAGGAGAGGTAGAATGCAGGGAATCCAGGGTGGCGGTGGAGGAAGCCGTATTCAGGGCTGCCAACATAAGCCTCCGAGCCTGAATCAATACGATTTTAGTTCAGGCACATAGGACTCCGGCCGTTTCCAAGTTGGCAACACTGACCATTACGTAATATTCGTTATAAAACTGCGATTTTTTATTCTATTTTAAAATACTGGAAAAAAAAACTAAACAAATTCAGCTTATCTTGTTATGTATTAACATGTTTATATACATCCATTGACTTTTTTCTTGAAATAAAAAGTAACATAATTAAATAAACAATAATTCAATGATCGGAACAGAAAAAAATAAAAATAATAAATAGAAAATTTACAATAAAATAGAAATTTCTAGTGAAAATGAAAAAAGATCAATAAGGTTTAAACGCCCACAACGAGTACCACCTACGCTAACATAGCTAAGTTCATGTCTGGAAAAGGTCAAATCTGTACTACCACACTGACCTAACTAGAGGTTATCTAACGTGGACTATTATCACCCAACATTTAAAGGTATTGTCAATTATTATTAAGTAATAAACGCTCAACTAATTTCTTATCAATTGAAAATCTAAGGTTAATTCCAAGATAAATACTAAGAGTGTATTCTATTTGTTAGTTATAAAAGTTTTTGTTTAGGTTAAATTAAAATTTAGTTTAAAAAAATTTAGAGCTAAAATTCATTTCTCGATTTCGCCTCGGGGTTTGATTTTTCTGAACATGAAGGCCAAATTTCGTCAAAATCGGCCCAGTAGTTTAGGCTCCAGGCGTCTGCACAGACGACAGACAACAGACAGACATTTCTTAAAAACCACTTTTTTGGACTCAGGGGAACTCAAAATGTGTAAATCCATCAAAATCGAATTTTTGTCGCCATCACAATACTTTCTCTTTATATGAGAAAGTAAAAAACCCTATCAAGTGAGAAATTAAACCTTATAATTCCTACGTTAATAATCTTTTCTATTTCCTCTGAATCAATACTTTTCCTAGGCACGTATAATATATTGCATAGTATTCTAATGAACTACAATCAAAATATTTTAATTTTAATATAATAAATAAATTATAATAATGGTATTTGCAGTCTTAACAACAACAAGAACATTGTACAATTAATTTATTTGTAAAAAAGATACAATAAATTCATTGTCTTAAATTAATAAAAGAGTCAATATGAACACAAAGAGAAACAAATAGTTCCAATACATCGAACGAAACTTTCTCATATCGATAATGATAATATAATATATTAGATATCGATAATGATAATATAATATATTAGATATCGATAATGATAATATAATATATTAGATATCGATAATGATAATGTAATATATTAGATATCGATAATGATAATGTAATATATTAGATATCGATAATGATAATATAATATATTAGATATCGATAATGATAATATAATATATTAGATATCGATAATGATAATGTAATATATTAGATATCGATAATGATAATGTAATATATTAGATATCGATAATGATAATATAATATATTAGATATCGATAATGATAATATAATATATTAGATATCGATAATGATAATATAATATGTTAGATATCGATAATGATAATGTAATATATTAGATATCGATATTGATAATGTAATATATTAGATATCGATAATGATAATATAATATATTAGATATCGATAATGATAATATAATATATTAGATATCGATAATGATAATATAATATATTAGATATCGATAATATATTAATATATATATAATTTCCATAATAACTCATTTAATTGGAGGAATAATAAAACTGAAGCTTCCAGACTCCATAAGGTCATCATCGCATTGCCTAAGAACCTGCTTTAGCTAATAAAAATTTTAAAATTACGTGAAGAGACATTATTATTATTTCTTAAGATGACCTCCAGAGACGCTCCCATATCTAACATCATTTAATTTGTTTATTTTTAATCATATTTAAAAAGTGTTCAACAGGTGGTTCTTTACTTCTTGATTTTGGTTTCCAATGAAATTAGATTTATTTGCATCAACATCACAGGAAATAGATTTTTCCCGGGAAAACGACATGGACATAAATAGTTAAATGGACTACATCGCTGAACCGAAACCATTTTCGGGTTTTTTGGAAGAAGCAGTAGCGCCCCCCCCCTCCCCCCCCCCCCCAATTTAGAGCTATTTGTCTATTTTTTTGAACCTGTATGACAAATGTCATCAAAACGCACAGTTGTTTAGGCTCCACGCGTCTGCACAAACTACAGATAACTGATGGAAAATTTAAAAAAATATACTTTTTTGGACTCATGGGGACCTCAAAACTTGAAAATCCATCAAAATCGTATTTTTGAGTCATCGCAATACCATCTCTTCATATAATATACTGCATATATATGAGGAAGTAAAGATCACTTTAAACAAATCAACATTTTCTAAAATTTTACTAGTATACTATTGCGAGTAGTATTGTACATTTTTTCTAACAAGGCGCAACGAAAATCAGTGTAGAGAACTGAACGGCTTTAAGTCATCTGAGCTCAGAATGTCGTCTGCCCAGACACTTATCGAAACCGATGATACGATTTCGATGTAATATAACATACAAGTTCAGAAAACAAAGTTTGAGGTGAATTCGAGAAATCAATTCAAGCTATAAATTTAAGGATGCGAAAGACATTAATAAGTATAAAAAAAAACGGATGTATTACTCATTGTCAAATAGGACGCGAGGAAGCTATATCGCCCAAATATTGGCCAACTTTTATTTAAAATGCTTGCATACGAGTCTGCAAGACAGTGAGACATTTTCATGTAACGCTTTTTGGTGTCGTTTTTTTGGTAACGCTTTTTGCGTTTATGTGCTTAAGTAAAGACATGAAAATGTCAAAAAAAATTAAGCGTTCAGATTTCGGCGTTTGTATATTAGGAATTAAATCGAACATATGTTGTGCACGAAGAAAGAAAGTACTTTTCTTCATTTAAAGTTTATTAAGAAGTAATATTTTAGCTTCTTCACCTATATTTTTATAATAAATGCAAAAACTTATAGTATAACAAAAAAAAAAAATAAAATAAAACAGCCTCGAAAGGTATTTAGGTACTATATTTATTACATTTGGAAATTTTAAGGGGGCCGTAGTTATCAAAAGGTAAAGAAACCACTGCTCTAGACTTGATTAAACGATTAAGTGAATTAGTGAACTGTAGTAATGATTAAGGGCGAGTAAAATATAAAAACGAGAATTTAAAAATGTAGTCGTGTACTTGAAGAATCGTGACATACAATAGAATAGACATGGCGCGACTGAGACTCTTACTCAATACAAGGGATTACATACATAAGACGGGAGAAGAGTGAGTCCAAGGTGGGGGAACAAGGCGCGAAGGGAACAAACCTATCCAAGGCCAAGCTAATATGCCTATAAGGATGGTACAAATTCGAGATTAAACAAGACTAGACTATGCAAGTGCGAACTAACTCCTGCAACGGCCTAGTTCCCTGCTAGGCGTGGAACTCTTTTCGACTTTCTTCGGCCCTACGAAGCGCGGTAGGGGAAGGCACTACAGCTGGAGACTAGATTACAAACCTCCTATGCATTTCTAACTCCCTGTTATACTTTTCCGAGTTTTTAAGCTATGAAGTGACATAACGTTTTTGACTTGTGTCCCATAGCCTAAACATGAAAATGTCAAAATGAATTGCAGTCCATTAAAATATGTACCACTCTCTTCTCAAACGTCGTACCCGGGGAAAAAATCTTGTTTCTGAGAAAATAGCGATGATTTTATATAGCGCGTGGTTCAATTTCCCACTAATTATTATTTTAACCCGCCTCATAGGCTCCTTACCCCATGCCTATTTCCCCAGGCCACTGCCCCCAAGTTACCGGCTGTTGGTTCAAGGCTCCCGGCAACTGGCCCCCTGTCCATGGCCCATTGCCCCTGGCCTCCGGTCACAATCCCTAGGCCATATGCCCCATGCCCCAAGCCGTAGGCCTCAAGTCAGGCTCAAGTAGGCTATTGGCCCAAGGCTCCCGGCAACATGCACCTTGTCCCACGACACAGCCCAAAGCCAACGCGCTCTCAGATTTCATAGATAAGGTCTTCCCAAAGCATATTCTATGCTAAAAATATGAAGGTTAAAATTCGTGAGTGACATCATAGGAAGAGTTAGAACTTCATTAAAACGATTAATACTAAATTAATTACATATATACGTAATTAGAAGCAGTAGAGTTTTAATATATGGACATAGAAAGTGTTAATTTTTAATTAAAACGAAAACGGTTGTTGTTATCAAAACAATAAGTTGAGAAGCGAGTATGGAGAATACCGCCACTTACAAGTGGCGATATAATCGCGCAAGAACTATCTCACATGAATGATGTCCAAAAAAAAAAAAAATAAATAAATAAATAATTACAAGATAAAAAGAACTTTTTATATACTACGTTTTTTAATTTTCTTTTGAATCATAATATGTAATTTTGAAAATATAATTTTTATTGTTATATAAAATGTTAGTGAAATATAAATAGTTCCGAATTTATTTACTTCACACAAATGACAACCATCTAGAGAGCTGATCTTAAACCTATAAAAGGACAAATTTATGAACAACGGATCTCACCAACAATGAATCTAAACCGTGGCCATCGATATGGCCTCGTGTAGGGGAGGGTTAGAGAAGAAAAATAAGTACAAGTAAAGAAGTACAGATGAATAAAAGTAAACCGATATCTAGTACACAAGTGTAGACTCACCTGGTTGTCATACGTCAATTAATTTATTTCTTTGTTTAGTTATTCTTTTTAGCTGTCATTCAATGTTTACCTGTTAATAAAAAATCACAAATTTGAGACCCGTCAAAATGAAGATTGCGTAAATATGGGATATGGCAAAACAAATAAAATAACTTGCGGATTTTTTCCGAACTAACTTTCCGTACAGCAAAATTTGCTGAAAACCAATTAAATTCTGCTGAAAGATGGCTAAAAGTATTAAAATAATGCATTGTCATCGTGTTCTGAGCTATGCTAAAAGTTTCAAATGTCTAACTGTTCGGGAAGTTAGTAAGAAATCGATTGCCAGATTTTTATCGGACAAACAAACAATCAAACAAACAAACAAGAAAGCAAGCTAATAAAAACGTAGTAAAAATTACTGCATACAATGCTAGTGGAATGTATAACAACTTTTCTTTACTGTAGGAAAACTTCATAAAATAGTTCCATTTTTCCCCCATATGTAGCATATATATTATATAGGTGCCAAAAGTCCAGGAAAGTAGTTTTTGACAAATAAATTTCGGTCGTCTGTGGAGACTCGTGGGGCCTAAACTACTTGTCAGATTTCGATGAAAATTGACATTAAATAATGAGAAAAATTATAAATCAATTTATTATAGCCCTATATTTGGGACCGCTTCCCCCAAAAAACTCTTTTTCAATAACGGTTCTGACGATTTATATAACAAAATTCTAAAATGTAATCCATTTAAATACAACCTTTGAAACGTTTTCATGGGAAAATGTTAGTTTTTGAAATATTCTTTAAAAATAATGCGTTGCCGCTGTAATCAAAATTGAAATGATTATAACCACCTGTTGAACTCATTTTAAACAAGTTTAATAATAAAGTATTATTCAAATTTAGCATTAGTGTGCGTGTGCACTTGAGAAAGTTTTGTTCGTGTTTGTTGGAATTGTTCGATTTTTTAGAAAAAGAAGAAGTTAATTAAAAGGAAGTTAAAATCAATGCGACAATCCATGCTTAGAGGTTTAAATCAATAATACTAGCCATGCGGTGCATCAAATAATAGTGTAGAGCAATTTGCATTTTGCTTTTATATTGGCCATACTTGTTTTTAATATGGCTGCCAGGTCAATTATTTTTTAGCAAAAATTTACATATTCCTTATCTAACTGAAAAGAGCTTTAAAATCATAACCTTTTTTAAAACCCCTCATTTCGGCCATATTTGTTATCGAAAAGCAGGTAAAAAATTAAAATATCGTAATAATAGTTTCAGATTATTTTCATTCTTTATAAGGCCTTTAAACCGATGCATATCATGTTATGGTGAAAGAAAACTTTTTCATTAGTCGTCCAACCTAATTACTTATTTACTCTTCAAGACCTTTAAAATTGCGGATAATACGACATGCTGACTAAAGAAAATTTGTTTTTTAATTGCCCACCATTTTGGCCTCCATCTTGAAAATATTAGGAATGAAACTTCCAAAAACTATACAGTTGTCACAAATGCTGAGATGCACTTGAGTCCCGGACTTTATTCATAGAGGTCAATTTTTGAGCTGGTTATCGTTCGGCAAACGAACAATCATTTATAAACCGTAGTCTCCAAAATAATAAAAAAAAGGGTTAAATTCTAAAGTGCTATTCATTGCAGCGAAAAAATGTTTCATATGTTACTTTTTGGAAGACATTTATTACTTAATGGATATGTTTACAATGTATTTGTATAGGTGGGTCCTCTTAAGGGTAAAATTCAAATAAACAGTTACTTAAGGTGGTGACGTTTCGACCTGTCCGGTCATTATCAAGCCTGAAAAAACGATATTTTATTTGAGCATTATGGAATAATACATATTAATATTGCACTGGTAATCATGAGAGAAAAAATACACTATATAATTTGACATTTTGGAAACATATACCTTTACATTGATAGAGATAACTCCTTGGGTTATGTCATAATTAAAATACATAGGTAAGAACTTATTGTTCTCTTGTCTACATTATCTCTTATAAAAAGTAATCTTTTACCCGTCATCTCTATTCTAGAAAAAACAGGAACTATTAAAAAGACATTCTTCAATGTTATACTAATTCATACATATCATTTGGTGATAGAACCTATTGTATAATTTGACAGTTGAAAAAAATTTTACCTTCTCGAAAAATGGTGTAATCATATAAAAATATTGTAATGGTAACTCTTAACACATATTAGAAGCATGCACAACATTCAGCTATGCAGATAATAACAAATTAATAATTATAACAGAGTAAAAATAGCATTAATAACATGAAAAACGATTTTTTTAAAAAAACATGGTAACGGTTTTGATCACATAGAGTTCTCTTATCTCTTATCATATCAGTTTGATACTAATCATTTACTTAAATATATTAAGTTTGTAAATTAATCGTAGGTATAAATTCTTAAAAACTAAGTTAACAATGTTTATACAATTCAGATTATTTTTAATAAAAGACTAAAAATTAATTAACTATCGTAAAGTTGGCGGGAAATTTGAATTTGAACTGGACTGGTAGATTCCACTGTAAAATTTGGTTTTGATGTTTACTGTGCTTTCTATTTTAATAGCAATATTCAGAGCTTCCAGCATTTATGTTATTAGGCAGGATATGTTTATATTATACCTTGTAGAAGGAAGTATATTATTCCAAAATGTCGCATAATCCACAACAAACGGTGTGACGAAAATGGGTATAAGAGGTTGGCGCTTCAGGATTAGATGGAGTGCAGAACTGTTTGACGACGATGGGTATGAGAGGTTGGCGCTTCAAGATTAGATGCAGTACAGAACGACTTAATGATAACGGGTATGAGAGGTTGGTGCTTAAGAATTAGATGGAGTACAAAAAATCTTGATGATAATGGGTATGAGAGGTTGGTGCTTCAGGATTAGATGGAGTTCACAAAGACTTGACGACAATGGGTATGAGAGGTTGGTGCTTCAGGATTAGATGGAGTACAAAACAACTTGATGATAATGGGTATGAGAGGTTGGCATTCCAGGATTAAGGTAAGTTTTACAAGACGTGACTCCAGTGATAGATGCTCTTCTGAGCTTGCATGTTAAAAGTCACCCAGCTAGGAAAACGGTAACATGTAAACTTAGAAGAGGAGTTCTCAGCGATAATCGCTGGGCGACTATAGTTTGAGCGTCTATAGCTAGTCGTGTCTAGGAAAATAAAGCTTTAGATTTTTAGATGGAGTACAAACGACTTGACGACAATGGGTATAAGAGGATGGCGCTTCAGGATTAGATGGAGTTCGCAACGATTTGACAACAATGGGTATGAGAGGTTGGCGCTCCAGGATATCAGACCGAAATTTTTGGAAAGGCAGGATACTGGAGGTCAAACCTCGCCAATGGTTGTAGTGCCACATAGAAGAAGAATAGATTTTAATAACTTAATGTCAGTTATATGATTGATCTGTTTTCCTAACTTTTTATGATTATGAGATGGAATAAATTAATATGGGACCATCTGAGGGCTCCTGTAACAATACCATCTAACTTTTATGAAAATCGGACATGTAATTTTTAAAAAATGAACGTTCATCAAAATGATGTTAGAGAGACATGGCGTGTCCAAATATATGTTGTCTCAACACATTTTGATTTTAGAGTATAAAAAATGTGTAATGATCAAAATACTTCTTTTACCTTTGGTAAGATCGATGATGAAACATCGCAGAATCATTAAAATACTGTAAAGATGGCGTTGCAATCAGGTATTTTTGTGCAATACGCGCTTACAAAAAGTTTAATTGCCAAAAATTAACACTGTGAGAATATTATACCATAAAGTTAGTAATTGGTGTTAACAAAATGTTTACCTTTGCAGTTTTAATACTTTACGAGACAATATTGCAGATAAAAGAATATTTAATTTCATATATTTAGAAACAAGGTTAGGCATATTTAAATCAAAAGATAAACAATATTATTTAAATAACGAATTTAGTAGATATAACTATTGTTTATACATTTGACCGTCCAATAAGTTTAGAGTATTATTTATTTTTCAAGTGTTCTTTAACGGACCCAGACTTCTAGACAGAGTGATCAACTACTTCTCTCTTTGTAACCGGAGCGATCAATAGTGTAGCATCCAGTTAGGTAATCAATAAGCGTCTCTCTCACCTGTCTGGGACTCGAACCCTGGTTTTTTTAGTCGAGTAGAAAAGGGGGTCAGCAACCTCGAGTATATTGATACTTTGAAGTTTTTTTTTTGAATACTTTTTTATTCTATTTTTAAGTTAATTTTATGTATGATTTTTTTTTCTCTCTGAAGACAAGTAAGATTGGGATGTTAATAAGTATGCGATCGGTATGTTGTGGTTAGAGGGAGAGGGTAGAGGAGTGAGTGAGATAGTGTAAGGTCGATATGCCAACACTTGACAAGCATTGATCCCCCCCGGACTTGGCTGCTTGATAACAGGGGACCCGGGGAGGATGGAGAGGTCCTCCACCCCTTCATTACCTCTGCCATCCTTCAAGCATCTCTCCCTTGGAAATCCTTGAGGCGGCCAACCCGGGGGGGGGGGGGGCCGTCCTGCTCCCTGTCAATATCAAGCCGAGGCCTCACACCTCCCATCATCGTCCCGGCCATTACTTCCGTCTCAACGGAGAGGAAAACCTCCACACAGGCCCATGGATTTTCCACGGTATTTCAAACTCAACCGTACTCAACATCTCAAGCCGGAATTTAACCAAGGATCAATGCCAAACTATCAAATTAGAATCTTTTCTTCTAAGAAGAACTTTTCTTTAATGTAGTCACTTTTTTACATTCTTATATATATAGTATATATATATATATAGTATATATATATATATATATATATATATATATATATATATATATATATATATATATATATATATATATATATATATATATATATATATATATATATATATATATATATATATATATATATATATATATATATATATATATATATATATATATATATATATATATATATATATATATATATATATATATATATATATATATATATATATATATATACAGAGAAAGTGTCGTGAAGAAACCATTTCAATTAATTAATCGTTTTTTTCTTGAAAATTAAAACTTCTTAATAACATGATAAAAGCAATGTTAAGAACAGAATATTTTTACAATGGAGACATGAAGACATGAAGTGAGAAACAGTTTAATACCAGATACTGTCTTGAAATATTACACAAATATAAGTTAATTTTCTCACATAATATGGAAAATTCCTTAAAAACCCTTTTTTTTTCTTTTTTTTAAAAATAACTATAATTTTGTAAAAAAAAAAAGGGGGGGGAACTCGAGAAACACAATTTTTAAGGAGAATGGCCCAAAGATGAATTGGTACAAAAACGACAAGAAATATATTTTTTTTCTCTGGGTGTCCTCCACACCCAATCGGTTGCGCACCCACGGGGCTGAAGGGGTTGAAGCCCCCACCCCCAAAGCCTCCAAAGAAATATTCGGACTTAAAAAAACCTATTTACATGCCTGCAAAAAACTCGTGAGAAACCCGATTTATGAGTGTTTTGTAATAGGTACTACCTGCTCATAAAGCACATAGAAATATTTTTTTATAAATGGACTGTATGTACTACACCTCCCCCCCTTCCCCGGTCGCGACCTCTATTTTTTAAGGTCTATGTTTCAGCCCCCCCCCCCCCAGAAAAAGATCGAAAACGAAAAATAAACTTTTTTAACCATTTGCCCTAGAACCTTGAAACTTAAAAAAACTTTAGTACAGGGGTTACAAATCGGCCATTTAGCTTCAAGATGACTACCCTATAGGTATTTGAAACCTTAAACCAGATTCCCATTACTAATATACGTATATATAATACTGATTTCGGCTTGTATGGGGTATTCTAAAATGCGATACTCACGGGGGAAAAGTAAAAAAAGAAGAGTATTTGAGGCTAGACTGATCTTCCGGAACTATATAGCAAGTTAATACTTGGAAAATGGCTTCTGTTTAGAATGCAAGCACCTATTAATTAAAAATATTCCACAATTTATACCCACGGATGCAATAAGACACCGGGAGTGAGGGGGGTTGTTAATGAGAACAAAACTTCAGCTTCTCTTGGAAAGGTAATGCGCATAGTTAAATATGCGGTACTTCTTTAGATTGTTACTCCCCAATGATTTTTAGAATATAAATGCGACTTCGTCTAAATAACTATTAACACAAAGGGATGTTTAGTCCAATTTAATTTGGGAAAAAGGAATATTACACTTCTGTTTTTTTAGCCTCGGGGTTTGATTTTTCTAAACATGTATGCCAAATTTCGTCAAAATCAGCCAAGTAGTTTAGGCTCCAGGCGTTTGCACAGACAGACATTTTTTAAAAACCACTTTATTGGACTCAGTGGACCTCAAAACGTGTAAATCCATCAAAATCTCAAAATCGAATTTTCGCGCCATCACAATACTTTCTCTTTATATAAGAAAGTAAAAAGGGAGGAAAATCCGGTCAAAGCTAAAAGCCTTGGTAATAAAGAGAACCCGGTGGCGGAAATGCATTGATGTCCTACACTCTATGCTCCATCCATACTTGTCTTAGAAATAGAGTTTACTCTGACATTCTGCCAACCTTGGAAAATTAAAATAAATAGGAAAAGGAGCCAATGAAAGCTCAAGATTATGAAATCTAGAAGGTAGGGCCAACTAGGCAAACAAAAATGTCAATGGCGGAGTGTCTCCGACAAGCCTAGTGGCTTTATTTGTTTCTCCTATATAGGTTGGCCAATCTGAGCAGACAAATTAAACCCTAATAAGCCAAGTAAGTCAACATGTTATTCGACATTAGTAAGTTCTACAGTATACTAACATAACACCTTAAAAAATAAAAAGGCCTAACACTTTCAACGCTTTGAAAGAAGACTAATAATCTTAGATTAAGTAAATAATACTTTATTTTCAACAAAATAAACTCCTTTACTATCTTAAGACTACTACGGACAAAGTGTGGTCTCTGAAGTATGCCAAATCAAAGTAAAACTTTCTAAGTGAGATTAAGTTTTATCCTCGTCATACAACCTTCAAGGCAGACTTTACAATTGCCAGTACAAACTTTACTAACTTCTAACCAGTATTCAAACAACTTACTAGTTAAGTATTAAGTCATAAGATGACATGGACTTTTGCGTAAGAAGAGATTCCTTACACTTAAGGAACATCTTCTTATTAAGAGTCTGACACGGCTCTAACATATACTACGTTCACACATCGTTTTGGAAACGGTTTTGAAAACGATCCGTGAGTTCAAAACGCTGTACGAACGGAAATCGACGGATCGTATCGGGTTAGATCCGCTCCACCAAAAATACGTGATCGGATCGGGGGATCGAAATTCAAAACGCTCGTATGAACAGGTCGTGGAGGGGATCGAGATATCAGGTTATTTTACTCTTTTCCACTTTTGAAGTTCTTGATGCTTTTTAGTTTTCGTGAGCTTCCGTTTCTTTTTTTTAAACTGCAAAAACGTTTTTAAACAAAAGTTAATACTATAAAGATCCTGTAAAAACTTTTAATAACTTGTAAATAAAAAGTAAACATTCGCGGACATATTAGGTAACAAGAAAGAAGGTTTTACTCGTGACGTCACCGTTACGAGATTTCAAAAACAAATATTTCGATCACCTGTATTTTTTGTTGTGTGAACGGGAATCGTTTTGAAAACGAATTGGATCCGAAACGCTTTCAAAATGATGTGTGAACGTAGTAATATTTGGTGCGAATTTGACTGTAAAAAGTTGAATTATATATCATCTATACATTTATTATATTATTATAATAGCAGCAGGCCCTAGTGCAGGAAAAATAATAATTGAAAAATACGTCAGTAAGCAATTTTTTTGTTTTCTCTAGTTTACTCAAACTACATCCTAAAACTACATTCTAAGAAGAAATAAAAATTGTCTGCCAATTTAGTGTGGCACACAGGCTCCTTCGCGTCTTGCTTCGTTTAGTTTAATGATATTATGTTTGGCTGAGGTAGCGTATCTGGAGCATCATGTAAAGAAATGAAAAAAACTGGCACATATTAAAGTTCAATTAAAATTAAATTAAAGTCTTTTCTGCATATTGATAAAAAAATGCACCAATTATGGATTCTTCTTCATTTCATAAGTTTTCTCTTGATACATTTTCCATATTCAGTCCTCTATTTTAAGACACTCCTATATACAAGTCGATTTTGCGAATCTTGGGCGTATGTATCTGTCATAGATTAACGCTTCGACGTAGCGTATCTGGTTTTTCGAGAGAGTATGAAATGAAAAAGAATACATAAATAATGCAATTTATATCAATATACAGGAAACACTTTAATTATGTATGCATTATATTTGTTATATTTTTCATTTCTATACATGATGCCCCAGATACGCTTCATCAACCTTATGTTTTCACAACCTATTATTGTTTACATGAATTAAAGTATCAAGTTACCAAACATTTAAAGAGATCAGAATGTTGAAATGAATCTGGGGCTATCTGCAATCAACTTTCGACAAACCATCCAAATTTCATAAAAATCCTTTGAGTACTTTTACTTTGGATGCTATAGGTGTAAATTAATGTATGTTTGTGCCGCATTTGGAAGAGAAAGAAATGAGCACTGAAGGTTGAAACTTATATGGGACCAACCATGGGTTAATAATGTAAAAACTACGTAAATTACATACAAAAACAGGGGGGAAATAATAAGGTTGTAAAAGTATAAAATCATTAGAGTATACGAAGTAGGGCGCGAGGAAGCTATGTGCCACACTGATTGACAGACTATTTTGAAGGTTGAAACTTATATTGGAATAACCATGGGCTAATTATGACCAATTATCCAAATTTCATTAAAATCAGACGAGTAGTTTTTAAGATATTAGTTCGCAAAAATTGAGTGATAAAGTCCTACAGACACGGGACCAAAAATGATCCCTGATATCAGAAACGGATTTCTGTCTTGAAATATTTGAAATCATACACAAAAAAATTTCGAACATCAGAACGGTTATATTGCTTCCGTTATCTTTGGTAAGCTCGGAAGCAATAATAACAAATGTATAGTTACTACAAAGAGCAATAAGTATATAGTTTTTGAGACAGGACAAAATAATAGAAAAAATATTGAAGCTAAGTTTTTATTCTGTCAATGTATAAAGTATAAATTATGAATTTTGAAAGGTCGTTTGTCAACAGGTTACTAAGTTTATTTCATTTTATTTAAAGCTTGTTCTTTATTTCTTCTTAAAATTGAAACATCAAAGATTTCAGATCTTTGCCCTCAATTCAACCTACTTATACGAGATTAAATTTAGTTTTATACTTTTATTTCAATGAACTTTCACTTATACAAAATCCATATTTCTTAGATGAAAAAAAAAAAAAATAATAACGATGAAAAAATAAAAGTAATTTATGTTTCTTCTAAAGAAGTACTCAATCAGAGTTCCTTTCACGAATAAAAGGAGAAAAGGTAATCCCCATTTCTGTACATTACTTATTTCGTCTTTACTTTACTCTTCATATAAAAAAAATAACATGACCTTATTTTTATGGTGTCTTGAACTCGCACACAAGAAATGCTCTTTAAAAAGTTAGAAACCCTACAGCCCAGTGGCGCACCCAGGGGGGGGCACGGGGGGCACGTGCCCCCCCCCAAAGCCAGACCTAAAATATAAGTAGGCAATTCCGCAGCACGTGTTAACGTATAATAGTGTTGTGATATAAAAAAATTAATAAATAAATAAGTAATTATATACCTAGTTTAGCCCGACAATTTTTTTTTGGTGTTTAAAAAGACATGCCCCCCCCCCCCAAAGCCAAAAACGTAAAATTTAAGTATGCAATTTCGCAGCACATGTTAAAGTAATAGTGAAAAAAATAAATAAATAAGTAATTATATACCTAGTTTAGCCCGACATATTGTTTTGGCGTTTAAAAAGACGTGCCCCCCCCCCTCCTCCAAAGCCATAGCCTTAAAATTTAAGTATGCAAATAAGTAAGTATTTTAAATAAGTCAGTATCACTTAATAAATAAGTAATAATCTACCTAGTTTTGCCCGACATATTTTTTTTTGGTGTTTAAAAAGAAGATGAAGAAAAAGAATAGAAGTAAGTTAAGTTATCAACCCGTTTAGGTTAAGGATCTATAAAATAGGGAGGGAGCTTATAGCTCTCTATAATAGGGTAAAAAAGTGTCGTCTATTGAACTTGGAAAAATCTGCATAAAATTACGACTGCGCATGGTCAGAACTTTTTAGTGGGACGAATTTCCTTCCGACTATTATCCATTGTTTATTTTGAATGAAAGGTTACAATATAACATTTTTAAATCAAGTTTTTAATTAAATGTTTATTGTTTTAAGTGTTTTTATTTTAGTCTAAAGTTTTACTTTAATATATTAATTAAATTTAATTAAAATTGTTAATAGCAGTCATTAGAATAGTTTTTAATTATCGAATAATTAATATTAATGAATTTGGAAACGGGTTCAATTGTAGAATAAGATTTTAAAAAGTTGCAGATACCCGACCTTTTCCAAGGGATACTATTTTTTTTACTTATTGACTGGACTATTATATACCCTACTATGTTTATTTTTAACCTAATACTATTAGCTAATTTCTGTTAAACTCAAAACATTTGGCGTACGTATTTTTTTTTGTTAATTCACATAACTAAAATATTTTTAAAATGTAACAATTTATTTTTCTGGCTACTAAAATAAAACATTAATCTATTATATAATGTACAACTTTTAACAATAAAATATTATTAGTATGTATATAATTTTGTTTAAATAAAATACCCCGGTCTTCATGTCCCGTTCATAAAAAACTTAAATTTATTTGTATATAATAACATTTTAGATGCTCTTGGAATAGGCTAAAAAGACGTTTTCAAGTAACTTAAACTATAAAAATTTTCCCGGGGGAGGACCCCCGGACCCCCCTAAAAGAGAGCCCACCCCCCCTTACAAATTGGCTGGATCCGCCCTTGATATGAAGTAATTTAAGAACAAAGAAAACCAGATTGGTTAATTGTCTGTGTTTATGCTAAGCCCACATAACATCTCCTCCCCCCCCCCCTTAATTTTTTTTAATCTGTGCCCCTCCCAAAAATAAATCCTGGGTGCGCCACTGCTACAGCCCTTAGTATATAATCAAAGATTGGTGTATGAATGCAACCACCCTTCTAGAATTGAATCCCCCCCCCCCCCTTAAAATCTTGAATAGGCATTCACACAGATTTAGTTGCATTGTGTCGTCTGTGTACAACAGGTGTTATCAAGGTAAATATTTTCATGGGTTGTAGGTTTTCCTGCTAGAATATTACATTATCTACTTGCGGCAGCAAAATGAGGCATTATTGAACTGAATTTGGGCATAGAAATGTAATTTTACTGCCTAGGCGGTAAAATGAGGAAACATTTTTATGCCTAGGCAGCAAAATTGTTATTGTTATAATGTTGGCAATAACAGTTTATACTATTACCTCTATCTTATAACAATATAATATTATATTTTAATAAGTAAAATTTAATAAATAAACGTTTTAATATTTAAATAATTTGTTTATATTTGTTAATTCTGTTAAATAAGTTCAATGAATAGTAGATCTTTAATTAAAAAAATTGCGGAGTCAACATCCATCCAACATCCATATTATTATTATTATTGTTGAAGTCATTCTAGATTAGACTAACTACTTTTCTTGATTTATCCTAGATACTTCTTTTCTTTTAAGCAGTAGAAGGTATCTTTAATACTTTTAGTAATTTGTTAGTAAAAATATAAATAAATATTTTATACTGCGTGCATTATTCATTTAGAACTTATGTATGTTATGAACGTGTGTTTTGTATTTTGTTGATATAGCTTCTCGTTTGCTATTCACAATTGTTATTATTCTCAAGCTTCATATTTGCTTTCTTTATCAAAATTAATTTTAGTTAATACTTACGTTATTATCTTATTAATTTGACACATATAGTAATTAACTATGTTATATTAATAAAGATAGTATTTTAGCAGTTTCATTTTTCTGCCGCCCGTAGATAAAATATTGTATGCAACAAGGCAACAAAGGAAACATTTTTGCCTCGTTTATTCATTTCCTTAGTTAATTATCATAGCCTGTCCTCGCCTTCGGCTCGGAGGCTGATCTAATCACTCGTCAGTAAAATTCCATTTTGCTGCGTAGTTACATAAATAACTATTTTTTTGTGTCTTCAATGAAATTATTTTAATCTATACCTAGATCTGTACGACAGAATTGACTACTGTAAGTCACAATATTGTGCAATTAGAGGAATGTAACTTTCTACTCACTAAAAAAAAGAAAATTATTTCTTTAAAATATAAAACATTTTTACATGGATTATCTCTAAATTAATTACCAAGAGAGTTACAATACTTCACCTCAGAGAGATAAATACCACTAAAAGTAAATTTGAAAAAAAAAAAAAATAGACTCAATAATTTACCTCTAAAGGCGGCCATACACGAAGAGGAGATCCTTGAGGTTTCGACTGAATAGTCCAGACTAGGAGGAATTACTGTAAGTGTGTAGAGGTGGCCTTGAGGCCACTTGTGGTCTGCAGCCCCCGAAATTCCAAACCAAAAAAAAATAATTTCCCGCTTTGAGCCCGAACAGCAGGACGAAACTACGTAGTCAGATGCAGCCTGTAATAATGAGTTGACGACAGTCGGCCTCTAGGATTTTTCAAGTTTGTGTTGAGAAAGGTGAGGGTCCGGTAGAGAAAATCCTCAAGGTACCTACAGGTAATCAAAATCCTCAAGGTACCTACAGGTAATCAAAATCCTCAAGGTACCTAAAGGTAATCAAAATCCTCAAGGTACCTACAGGTAATCAAAATCCTCAAGGTACCTACAGGTAATCAAAATCCTCAAGGTACCTACAGGTAATCAAAATCCTCAAGGTACCTACAGGTAATCAAAATCCTCAAGGTACCTAAAGGTAATCAAAATCCTCAAGGTACCTACAGGTAATCAAAATCCTCAAGGTACCTACAGGTAATCAAAATCCTCAAGGTACCTACAGGTAATCAAAATCCTCAAGGTACCTACAGGTAATCAAAATCCTCAAGGTACCTACAGGTAATCAAAATCCTCAAGGTACCTAAAGGTAATCAAAATCCTCAAGGTACCTACAGGTAATCAAAATCCTCAAGGTACCTACAGGTAATCAAAATCCTCAAGGTACCTACAGGTAATCAAAATCCTCAAGGTACCTAAAGGTAATCAAAATCCTCAAGGTACCTACAGGTAATCAAAATCCTCAAGGTACCTACAGGTAATCAAAATCCTCAAGGTACCTAAAGGTAATCAAAATCCTCAAGGTACCTACAGGTAATCAAAATCCTCAAGGTACCTACAGGTAATCAACATCCTCAAGGTACCTACAGGTAATCAAAATCCTCAAGGTACCTAAAGGTAATCAAAATCCTCAAGGTACCTACAGGTAATCAAAATCCTCAAGGTACCTACAGGTAATCAAAATCCTCAAGGTACCAACAGGTAATCAAAATCAGCATTTGTTGGTCCCGCAATTTTTTAAAGCATTATTTAAACTAAAAATTTTAAACCTAATTAGTTGAGGAGTAATCATAAACGCAAAAAAGTACAGCAACAATGACATATTTCATTAGTGATATCGTATAACAAGTAACAACTATTTCATTTCCACATTATTATTATTAGAAATTATATTTCAATTATGAAAAATAATATTTTTTTTTTCTTTTCTTCTATTTATCTTCATATTTTAATTATTACAGTTAATTGTGTTTATATTTAACCTTAATTGTTATTATTCTTTTTCTAAATTAATTGAAGCGTTACAATATGCAGAAAGAAGTTAAAATTTGTTGTATATCAGTGATGTGCCCGTAGTAGATAAGATATCTATAGGGGAGTGAAATTCATGAATGTTAGAAACAACATATTTCTCGGTTGTTATGAAGTACCGGACATATAATAAATAAGTGTTAAACAAGGACCAGTGGGCTAAGTCCACAAAGCTTGCACATATCTGGGCAGAATCAAGTGGAGTGAATAAAATTATAATTCACATACTTAAATAAATCTGTTGTCATTTATAGGTTTATGTTTGGTAAGGATGAGTTCCGAGATGCCCTGGGTCCGATCTTTTCTTCTAAATATTTGACCTCTTACTTTTTTTTTTTAATAAAATATAAATGTAAATAATCTAAAATAACAGATAGTCCAGTAAAACAATAATAAACACCATTGGGCTTCAATTCGATATTATAACCTTAATAAAGCAAATTGTAACACTAAATAGATAAATTCAGTAACGCAATCATTTCCATGTCACATGCATTATTCCCTTTTTCTTTTAAATCGACTTCTTTATTTGGGGTCATTGCTTTTACAACATTGGTTTAGCTTCCAAAGGAAATCAAATTATTCAGATAAACAATGTATTCAAAGCTAAAGACAAAAATCGTCTGTCAAATAGTATGGCACATGGCTTCCCAGCGGTCTGTCACTGGTCACATCATTATAAGGGGCACTCTTTTTGTTTGGAACCTCTACTTCATTGCAAATTTGACATGACTTGAGTTGGTATTAAATCAGGCAAAGGAATATTATATCTTATATCTCCTTTATACCTAATTGCAAACATGACATGTGACATGATTTGGGTTGGTATTAAATCAGACAAAGGAATATAATGTCTCCTTTATACATAAATAATAATATCCCTTAGTCTAGTTATACATTAAGACAAAGTGGTATTTTCTCTAAAGTACTTTGGGACAAAGGAACATCACATTTCTGTCCATAAAAGTGATAATATCCCTTTTGAATTAATAGCTATTAGACTAAGGGATATTATCACTTTTATATACAAAAGTGTGATATTCCTTTCTCCAAATGTACTTTGGACTAAATATCCCTTTGTTTTAATATTTACAAGCGTACTCAATTAAAGTTTTGCCTCATGCCTCCTATTTTATTTGATATCCTCTTATAGAACGTTGAAATTAATATTTCATCGTCAATAGCCTTACTCATACACTCTATAAATGTCATTAAAATCGTATAAGTAACGGTTAATATATTTGTGTTAACAGAAAAGTTTCTACGCAGCTCGAAAGAAAGCTATGTGGGCTGAACGTTAGATTTTAATATAGAACTATCTGTGGGCTAACTTTATTATTAGGTTACTCATCCGAAAATACTTTAATGTAAAAATATTTCCATGCCTTAATACATAATTAGAATTCGAGAAAGCGATATTATCAATTTGGCACTTCTTTAGATTGTTACTCCCCTTATAAAAACAAAAGAGTGATATTCCTTTGTCGCAAAGTACATTGGACTAAACATCCCTTTGCCTTAATAGTTCTTTAGTTAAAGTCATTTATATTCTATAAAAACATAGGGGAGTAACAATCTAATGAAGTACCATCAATTTTACAAGATGTGAGATGTTCGTTCGTCTCAATGTTCTTTGGACAAGATATCCCTTTGTCTAAATAGTTATATATATTCAGACAAAGTACTTAATTATTTATAACCAAGTAAATATGGACCTGGTTTTTTTTTTTTTTTTTTTTTTTTTTTTTTTTTTTTTTTTTTTTTTTTTTTTTTTTTTACAATGTATGTATATTATATGGTATTCTAGTTTTTACCACAATTATTATTATTTTTGATCGTTGTGTCCCATTTCAAAAATTCCAATACAGAAATCAGTTCTGTGTCTGTCTCTCGCTTAATTTTTGCAAACCAACATTATGTATCTTGAAAATTACTTATCCGATTCTAATAAAATGTAGATAGGTGATAACTAGCCCATTGCTTTCACCATATAAGTTTCAACCTTCTTACTCTCTCTTCCACATGGGCATACAAACATACATTTATTTACACCTGTATTTCCAAAGGAGTCATCTGATGAAATTTTAATGGCTTGTCGACAATAGCCCGACATTATTTTCAACCATCAGCGATCTTTAAAATGTGCTAAATTGATATTTTAAATTTTTTTATATGTAAAAAATCAAAACAGTTTTGACTGATTTAAAATAAAGGGGTGAAAATTAAATATATTTGTCAGTAATAGGCTGTAAAAGCAGGAAATGATAAAATGTACGAAATATGACGAGAGAAAGCTGTGTGCCGCACATAATTGGCAGTGTATTTTTCAATAAGAATTATGTCTCTGTTTAAAGTTAGGAACTATTTGCCTATTTATAACATGTTCTTATTTAAGTGATATTAAACTAAATTTAAATAGAAAATGAGTTAAGTAATATATAGTTTTATTCAAAATAAAAATCTATTAAGATGTACAGATAAACACCAGTCATAACGACGTTGAAGAAATGACAAAAAACGTAAGTACCTATAAAATAAATAATATATATATTAAAAAAACCCTTATTTCTCGGTCTAAAGAGCCACGGAATTTCTCCACTGAAGAACAAACAGCCGACAACCAAATAATAAAATAACTCTAAGAAGAACTTAAACGTTGTAACAATGAGGATGATTCCGTTGCAGGCTTTTTGAGTATTGTTTAAATCGGAGACGACCGTCAAGGAGAAGCTTACCGCCGAACAGAAAATAAATATCCCTAGTGTCGTCGCATCACCAACTAGACCCATCGTGATGAACCATCTGTTTTTAAGCATGACATCGTACATTATGAACTGTATTACATCGAAAAAAAATATGACTATTTCCAAACGTGTAGTAGTATTCATGATGTATAAATAGAAAATATATACAATAAATCCAAGATAATTGTATAAGCTTTAAATAAATTTAGACAAATCAAAATAATAATTCAAATAAAAAATACAATTTAAACATATCAAAAAATCTAATGGTTCAAACAGTAAAACATAAAGACCTTGGTATCCACATAAAACAAATGGAACATTATATATCTTATCTTCCAGTTTTCTTTAACTTAAAATTGCTCGATAGGTCTTCTTTTTCACGTTTCTCAAATCTTCTTGTTATTAGTATTAAGAATCACCAAAGGTAAAACTATTGGATAAACTTAAAAATTGTGCACGAAACGTAACAAGATTCTCTTAAATATAAATCAAAGTTATGACGAATTAATTGAACAAAACAAATCAATTGAAAGTCTGATTAGTCAAAGCTGATTAATTGATTAACTCAAAGTAAAAAATAAATTGTGTTTTCTCCATGTCAAGGTAATTTAATAAAGGAATTTTAATTAAATCAATGGATGTTGTGACGTCTCATGTCAACCTATAATTTTTGTAAATCTTTTATTAGTATGTTGCTCAGAGCAAGGAAGGGGTAGAGGGAACAATACTATAGTATCTGGGTCTCAAAAATAGCATTCATTATGCTACACCCCTATACTAAACCTCCCAAGCGGCAGTTTGGTGAAACAGTATCGATAACTCGATAAAAACTCGAAATTTATCTGATATCAGCTAATAAGAATTTAGCTTTATGACATTTAATACTTTTATTTTTAATTCAGTTTTCTTCATAAATATATACTTTAATGTTTGTTGATAACCTTATTAATTATCTAAAGGCAGTAACGTCGATAAGGTCTACTGATAAGGATCTGTTGACAACCGTCTGTGGGGACAGAAAAACAAGGAATAGACCAATAAGAGTAGGAACAATGACTTTAGTT
Source organism: Gerris lacustris (assembly GCA_951217055.1). NCBI lineage: Eukaryota > Metazoa > Arthropoda > Insecta > Hemiptera > Gerridae > Gerris > Gerris lacustris. The sequence continues at coordinate 27,573,020 of OX578276.1, forward strand.
CGGATTGAGCTCGCTTGAAAGTGTTAGTATAAGGGTGTAGCATAATGAACCACTTTCTAAATCGCATTGCCCCTCTACCCCTTCTTTGCTCTGAGGTAAGTTGGCTTGGAATTGTGGTTATATTATGTTATTGGTTTGTTCCCATTCCCCCTATGTGTACCGTCCTATAAATCGTCCCAAGGGATCATTCGGGAATCTTTTAGTACTTGTTTTATGCGTAGGCACTTACTTTATACTGTATATAAAATCATCGTCAGGAGAGAACGGAATTGTGACGCTTTCGAACCATAATAAAAACATTTAAGGAAACCTAACAGATAAGGTTTGTTCCAACCCCTCTATTTGTATACCGTCCTTTGTATCGTCCCGCGGATCATTCGGGAATCGTTTAGGAAAGATTTTATACGCATGCGGTAATATTGTACTGTGATAAAATTATGTCATAGTCCAGGAGATAGCGTGCAAAAAAGTGTCTGACAAACATCAGGCTGGAATTTTGTGTATAAGTAAATCTTTTGGTGCCTTTTAAGAATATGTGGTCGGCTAAGTTAGTCTGTGGGACATAGCTTAACAATAGGCATTTGAAAAAAACAAACCGATGTAGAGCGGCCATGTGCCACCCTTTTTGGTGGACAATGTGATTTTTTATTGATCCCGAGTACGAAATTAGTTAGTAGAAAAAAAATCAAGTCGATGATATTTCATCATTTAATAGGTTAGTTAGTCAAATATCACTCCAAATCATAGAGGTCGCCTACTAAGTGACGGACTACCATCAACTTTATTTTTGGTCCACTAACTAAGTTAGTACTCAGGATCATGAAAATCACATTGTCCACCAAAAAGGGCGGGACATGGCCACTCTCCACCGGTTTGTTTTTTTCAAATGCCTATTGCCAAGCTATGTCCCGCAGACGAACTTAGCTTACCACATATTCTTATAAGGCACCAAAACATTTACTTATACACAAAATTCTTGCTTGATGTTAGTCAGACACTTTTTTGCACGCTATCTCCTGGACTATCAGGTTGGAACGGGTTTAGGACTATAACTCTCTCCGTATTAAAAACATTCAAGGAAACCTAACAGTTAGGGAAACCTTTATGTTAACATGTGTGACGATTGACATAACTGCGCACGTCACAAACCAGTACTTGGTATTGTCAGAGGATCATTTGGACTGTACAGTAAATGATTCCCAAACGATCCCTGCCCGGGTTGGAACAGTTTGGAGGACGGTACGAAACACTGTCACAAGTCGGGTTGGAAGGGCTTTTATCCATTGCGCATGCCTGTGACGATCCCGTGGACGGTGCACTGCTTGGTTAGAGCAAACCTATAGGGAACCTTCCTGTTGACATGTGTGACTATTAACATTACTGCGCATGTCGTACAAACCAGTACTTATGGTTTTAGCTGAGGATCGTTTGGACCGTACGATAAACGATTCGAAAATGATCCACGTATAGATAGGAACACTTCAGACGAAGCAACGGCGCGAAACTCATTCCCATCAAGTCGGGCTGAAAAGGCTTTTATCAATCACACCATATAATATATGCACATGCCCATGCCGATTGACGATCCTATGGACGGTTCCCTACTTGGTTGAAACAAGCCTTAAAGTGGGCGTTTCTTGTTAATGTCTTCTCTTATTTTAGATGGGACAGGAAGTTCCATTTTCAATGGTCGTAACAAGTAAAGTACACTGCCAATTAGAGTGGCAGATAGCTTCCTCGCGTCCTATCGCGTATACTTGATGATTTTAGGCTTTTAATTATTGTAGTATTTATTTAATTTTCCCCCAAATAAAGCCTGGGCGCATAGTCTCGTGGTTCATAGTCTGGCTGTGCTATTGAAGAGGTTGGTCAAATATAGAAGTGGGGAAACCAAGCCACCTCCTATTCCCCTCTCTCCATAATAAAAATTATAAATACAGTTTTAGTGATCTTTAACACTTCATAGCGGTGTCGCTGTCGGTTTTATTTAAAAAAATATGTATGAAAAAAATGTTTGTCTCATTGATTAGATGAAGTTAGACATTTTCCCGACCTAAAATTCTAATTTTAAATTTGAAGTTCACGTTTACGCGAGCTTCGCTCGTGATCGATTAGTCGGATAACATTGTCCAACGAACTCATCCTGGGCATTGGTAAAATAAACATGTCTACCAAATTTCATCTAAATCGGTCTACTTTTACTCAAATGATCGTCACACGTTTCAGGGGGCTTGGTCACACAGATCGACAGACCGACAGGCACGAGACCAAAAATTTTCCCTGATGTCTGAAACGGATTTCGGATTTCTGTCTTGGAATTTTTAAAATCAGAGACATAAAACTTTTTCGTCCTCAAAAGTAAACACAATGCTTCCGTTACCTTCGGTAAACTCGGAAGCATAAGTACAATATCCACGTTTTGACAGCTTAAGGCTGCAATAAGTTGAGATCATCCCACAGCTCAGGACCCCATGTTCTTTAGTGGAGAGATAACCTTTTGTTTTGCTAAAATGTAAAATTTGAAATCAATACTCATAGAATTAGATTTATTAATGTACTAAAAGTGTTCTTTATGTATACATATTTTTTATTCAATAAAGGTATTAAAAAATAAAAAACTGTGGACAACGCATTAGATATTTTGTAAAAGCCCGATATTTCGAGTCTGTTGCAGGAATTATTCTAAATGGTGTTGAAAACGATTCTCGTCGCGAACAATTCCCATGAGAATAATTTTCCTTGAAATGAGTTTGAGTTGAGATGTAACTATTCACAGAATCATCGACATAGTTTCCTTCAAAAGATTTATATAAATGACATAAATTGTTTTTGTCGCTGAAAACATGAAGATTTTTTTTTTGGCTTTAACTTTTATTAGATTCTGGCCGTGGAATTCTACACTCCAATACGACACGCGATACTTTTCATCCTTTAAATGTACTTAAACAATGCAATGTTATGAGTTCTTCAAAATCAAGAAGGATTCAAATAAGATCACTAAGATCAGCATGATTCCTTTTAGTCCAGGAGATCGCGTTTAATAAAGTTTCTGACTAACATCAAGCTAGAATTTTGTTTATAAGATCATCTTTTGGTGTCTTTTAAGAATGCGTGATCGGCTAACTTTGTCTGCGGGACATAGCTTGGAAATAGGATTTGAAAATAACAAACCGGTGGAGAGCAGCCATATCCCGCCATTTGATAGGTAATCTACTTTATTTGGAGTAATATTTGAATAACTAACCTATCAAGTGAAAAACTAACATCAACTTGACTTTCGGTCAACTAACTAATTTTGTTTTGAATTTACTAACTATGATATGAGAAATCATATTATCCGCCATAATTGGGGGGCATGGCCGCTCTCCACCGGTTTGTTGTTTTCAAATGCGTATTGCCAAGACGAACTTCTCCCACCACATATTCTTAAAAGGCACTAAAAAATTAACTTAAACATAAATTTATAGCTTGATGCTAGTCAGACACTTTTTTGAACGTTATCACCTGGACTATAATTGAGGTTTTTCGGTTGAAAACCCATGAATCCATGCCAAAATGAATCCATTTTTTGGCTGAGATGGATGAGCCTTGCTTACTTCATTGGGTCCGCTCTTAGACCGTCCTATTCAGATCCGGCCCTTCGACCAAAAACATTGGAGACCCTGGTCTTAGCTATAAGTGTGCCAAGCCTCAGCTTTCTACATTAGGGGGGCTTTTTGGGGCCGCGTAAATATTAAAATACACTCTCGAAATACAAATTCCAAACTTTGCAGTTATGTTACGTATAATAACCCAAACACAAAAACAAGGAACTCTCAAAAAATCACCCCTCAATAACAAGGGTTTGAAATTTGTTTAACGGAAAGGATGCTAATTATGTGGGGTTAATATATCATGAATATATGAGGGTAAATTTAAATGAAAGAGAAGGGCGCCCTGAGTACTAATATATTTTGGTATAATTTTGTATATTCCAATTCATCTTTGCGCCATGGGTCCTTAAATATTTTTTTTTCCTCTCAATTTTTCAACAAAACATCTTTAAAATTACAGGGTAGTACTTGTATCCAAGTACTTTTTAGTCTTTTTTTTAGTAGTTTTTTTTTTTTTGTCCAAGTACTTTTTTTCGTCCGATCATTTTAACATTTGGTATATGTGTGTATAGTACCTACCCACACATTATTTAATAAACAGGTCAAGTGTGTGCTAGTCAGCACACAGCGAGGGTCCGTAGCCCACACTATATAGTGTTTAACTGTAAAGTGTATATACAGTGTTTTTTTTTTAAATGCTAAAAAGCTTACTTTGAACTATCCTAAGGGTCTGATATTCTCAAAACACACTCTGATAAAGTATTTTTTTTTTTTGCCAATGAACCGGACTACAACCATATAAATACATCGAAAAGACTATAATTATAAATAAACGTATTTTGTCAATAAAAAATAAAATAATATTTTTTCGAAATTTCCAAAAAGTGGTATGTTTACTTTTGGTCGAAGATTGTTCAGGAAATTTTTCAGATTTTTTGCACTTCACATAAGCGAGATAGAGGGGGGGGGGGACACGTTTCACACCCACTTCAAACTTGCCTACGTTCGCCCTATCTAAGTTATATCCAAAGAATTATATATTTTTGTAATCAGCTCGACGTACCCTTTCATATGATACCCCTCACGGTGTCGAAAAAAAAAAAAAAAAATTAACCCTTAAGTTTTTTTACCCTAATTTTTATTTATTTTTTTTTTTTTAAGTCGCTATATTTTTAAAATATGTGGATAGGTACAAGACACATACATGCCAAATTTCAAATTGGTCGGACGAAAGGTGTAGCCGTGAGAGCACGCGAGAGGACGGACGGACAGACACACGCAGGAAAATATAAGGGTCCTTGGTTTTGCTTGGGGCCTACGGACCCTAAAAATATAAAGACTTAATTTTTTTTTTTTTTAAATTAGGGTAAACAAATAATTTATTTTTTTTGGAAACCGTGTGGGGTATCATATGAAAGGGTACGTCGAGCTGATTACAAAAATATATAATTTTTTTGGTTATAAGATTGATAGGGGTGTGCTAGCGTAGGCGAGTTTGAAGTTGGTGTGAAAAGTGTCACCCCTTCTATCTCGCTTATGTAAAGTGCAAAAAAGCTGAAAAAATTCCTGAAAATCCGACCAAAAGTAAGGATACCACTTTTTGGAAATTTCGAAAATATATATATATATTTTTTTTTAAATATATTTTTTTCATAATTATGCTCTTTTTGATGTATTTATAAGTTTATAGTCCGGTTCAGTGGCAAGAAATACTTTATCAGAAGTTTGTTTATGTGTTTTGAGAATTTCAGACCCATAGAATAGTTCAAAGTAGGCTTTTAAGCATTTTAAAAAGCACCATCAATAGGTACTACTTAAACAATACTGTGTTGCCTACGGACTCTCGCTGTGTGCTAACTAGCACACACTTGACCTGTTTATTTATTTAAAAAAAAAAAAATATATATATATATATATATATATATAAAAGAAATTTTTAAATCCAAACAAAATAGAAAGGGAAATGAAATGTTGGGGTTCTTATAATTGAATAATTAGAAATAGTGAAATAAGGAATCAAGAGCTTTCCACAAATACTAAAACCTGCTGTCGGTAACATATTTTTTTTTCTCTCTAACTTAAGCGTGTTCATTTCTTAACTCTCCAGCTCTCGCGTGCTGTGTCCGCGAGCCACCGTCGTATTTTATGAAACAAATATAAACAACACCTAGGAAGACTTTATGGTCATTTGTCGCCTTTCTACTTTTCGTCTAAAGACGATTTTAAGGTTTTATAAAATGTATAGTCCAAAAAAATCATTAAAAAACCAGAAGGGAGTAACAATATAAAGAACTAGCGATAGTAGGACATGAGAAAGATATGTGCCATTAATTGTCACACTATTTTTAAAGAACTTAACCGATTTCGAAGAAAATGTATGGTTAGTTTTAAGAAGCCCATAGATTGACCTATTTTAATTTCAACCACTTGCGAACATTTAATATTGGATTAAAATATATGTGACCCTACTAGGAATCGAAACTGGTCTGAAAATCAATATTTCAATCTTGAGAGGAGTATCATATTGTGTTATACTTATGTGACCATTCATCCAATAATAGAAGGCGAAAAAGCTAGTGTTTCACACTAGAATATTTTAAATTGCATTATTATTTTTTATGTGATATATCAGATGATTAATAAATTGCGTATATTATAATATATTGAAAGAAATTGATAAGAGAGATTTGATAAGAATCTAAGATGAAGCAAAGCCACTAGAGATAATTGAGGTTTTGTCATTGTAAAATAAAAACATGCTTGTACTTTGTGTTGTGGGCCAAAATCAATAATGGTCTCTCCTTACTCATTAGTGGCATCTCGGCGGAGACCTTATGGCAAACAAGGCGGCGGACCCAACAAGACCCCTTGCCTGTTGATCAATAGCGCAGGGACAGGGCTAATTAACAGGCCTCACTATGGTTTCCTTCTCATTCTTATCCACCCAGTCTCAGCCCAACACTGAAAAAACAAACAATTACAACGATACAACTTTTTGTCTTTAAAGCAAATTGTTTTTTTGTTTTTACCATCTCTTCTGCGTAGTATATATAGAGAGAGAATGTTGTGATATTTTATGTTAAGATTTTAATGGATTAGCACGTTTTATAGATGCCCTGAGTAAAAAAAATATATATGTGAGACTCTCACGCATTAGAAGTAAAACTTAAGTTCTAGAAACAAAATAAACATATGAAATATGTGTACAATAATAGCACGATAAACCTTATTTAAGTATTGCATATTATATAAATCATTTATTTATTAATAGGCAACATACATATTTATAAACAAGAGTTTACAATGCCGCCAAAGTCAGATAACTTCTCAAAAAAACATAATTTCAATTAATAAAATATTTTCATACAATGTTAGCGAATAATAAAGATAAAACATGAAAACAACATTAATAATGTATATTAATTGTTAAAATGTATATAATAATACCCTTACATACCAATGCTGTGTACAGAATAAATTAACTACTCCCGTGGTATAATTATCAGCTCGTTTGATTCTTAATTCAGGGGTCGAGGGTTCGAGACTCGTCCAGAGGGAAGATTTTTTTTACAGGTAAATCAACTGCCAGCCTAAGTCGGTAATCGATTAAAATATCTATCATAGGCAAGTCTTAAAACAAAAACTTGCAATTTCGTTAATATCACTTTAAAAATGTTTCACTTGGATGAGTATCGAAACGCTAACTTGATTTCTCGATGTCGTTTCACTCAAGCAAATTTACTCTACCGCGGCTAAAGAAGTTTCACTTCAAAAAAATGTTTTTAAATGTCTGTCTGTTGCCTGTTGATTTTGCAGATGCGTAGAGCTTAAGCAACTGGGCAGTCTTCGATTAGATTTGGTACAGACATATTCAGAAAAATCATCCCCCCGAGTGAAAATAATTGAATTCTGAAATTTGGGGCGATACGCCCCCCCCCCCCAAAAAAAACTGTAATGTAAATACTGTCTTCTTTGGTGTAATAGTGATTGTAATTTTGTACATATATTGGTGAGTTAATCTAGTATTCCTCCTGACTCACATTATTGGAGTGGTAGTTTAATGTTTTAATAATTGTAACCGATAATTTCATAATTTATAAAAAAAGTACCTTTGTTTACAGGCCAGAGGATGTTCCTTAAGAAACGAAATACATATGGCCAATTTCATGAAGTAGTTCTACACACACTTATTTCAGCCCTAATAATCTGTTGGGTAACAGATTTAACATAAAATGTAGTATATTTAGATACGAATTTAACCCTATCGTTTACCCGGGAATAATCTTGTTCCTGGGTAATGTAGCTATAATTTCAAAAAAATGAGAGGTCGGGTTCGACTCCCTGCTGCAGAGGAATTATTATAGTAAATTCTAATAAAATATTGAAATAATAAATAAATAATGACAGCAACCCGAAACTACTGAGAAATGGAATACGCTGGACTAGTAATAATGTACTCGTTTATTAGAATACCCCCCCCCCCTATTTGTACCGTCCTTTGTATAGCGCGGATCGTCCAAGAATCGTTTAGGACAGGTTTTATACGCATGTGCTGACATTGTACTGTAATAATGTCAGGTTGGAACGGGTTAAGGACTATAATTCGCACCGTAGTAAAAACATTCAAGACAACCTAACAGTTAGGTAACCTTCCTGTTGAAATGTGTGACAATTTACATAACTGCGCATGTCATACAAACCAGTACTTAGTATTGTCAGAGGATCATTTGGACCGTACAGTAAACGGTTCGCAAACAATCCCTGCGCGCAAAGACGGTGCCCTGTGCGGATTGGAACAGTTTGGAGGACAGTATACGAAACACTGTCACAAGTCGCGTTAGAACGGCTTTTATCCATTGCGCATGCCCGTGACGATCCTCGGACGGTACACGGTACACTGCTTGGTTAGAACAAACCTGTAACCTTACTTAACTCTAACTAGTCTGGGAGTTTATAGCATTCAAAATTGCTGCGAAAACTGTTTTGGAAACACCTCATGGAAACATTTTTGATTTTAAACCCAAAAAAGTTTTCAAATTGGTTTTGAAAACTAATGAAAACCTAGTAATTATTTAACAAACGTTTTAATTCTTAAGTTATTCATGATTTCCTATAATTGTTTGGTGTTAGGTTTTAATTTCTTAAAAATAATTTAGTATCTGTTACCTTAGCTTTAAGTTTTCTAAAGAGTTGATTTAAGAGTTATAAAATATTTGTTATCTTACATTAATATAATTACAGAGAATAATAAATAGCAAATAATATAAATAGTGACTTTTATAGAAGTAGTGATAATTACGTGAGTTACGGGTGTTTTATTTCAAATACAGATACACGCTATCGTTAATTACCGCTAAGCCGTGTCCAGACTGCCGAACGGAACAGAGGAAACGAGCCGTACATTGGTCTCTGCGCATGCTCAGTATAAAATGCGCCTGCGTATCTCAGACTGGGCATGCGCAGAGACCAATGCTCGGCTCGTTTCCTCTGTTCGGTTCGGCAGTCTGGACGAGGCTTTAGCGATTTGAAAATTATCTCACTCAAGATGTTTATGTCATAAAAGAAAGCTAAGTTTCAAAATTATAAAATGATTTGTTCCGGATATATCGTTATCCTAAGTTTGACTGTCAAATGAATATTAGGTTAGGTAAAAAAAGCTCAAATTGACATAAAAGTAATAGGTAACACTCTGGTTATCTTTTAATACAAATCAAAATGTTTTTATTCAATAGGTTTCAAAATTTTAAAAATCTCATTTAACAATATCACAAAATTCTTTTATTTTATCTAAAATGTGAAGTAAAATTTACAATCTGTTACAAATTTAATCAAATTGATTTACAGTGATAACTTAACAGAGAAATCATGCTGAAGATAGTGAGTGCAAGAAGGTTTACGCGCAAGTTTTACGTATAACTACATACAGAAGTGTAAAAATATTTTTAAAACATACTTAAACGCATATGGTTTCAACGTATCTGGAACAAATTTTAGTGTAAATGGACTTCAAATTCTCTGTTAAAGGAATAAAGCCATCAAATGTTGCCATCGAATGTTCAAAAGAATACTAATCAGAAGCTAGTTCGAAGTAATAGAGATATGATACTATCGTAGTTTTTAATCTATTGCCAAACTCTCAATTATTCGTTGCCTACATGTTTTAAAAATTTACAGATCAAATTGAATCTGCAATGCATATTTAAGGAGAAAGTAGATGCGATTTTTTTTATTCTTTAGTTTGAAATAAGATTAAATTAATCGAGTGTCAAATGTGAATCTCTCTTACCCCAAAGTATTAAAAATTTACAAATCAAAATTGTACATTTTACGAAGATTTTCATACAACTATCATCAACTTTTATATACCCTCTCAAATCCGAACAAATCGTTTTACTCACTCAAGTTTGTAAAATTCACAAATTAAATATAAAAAAAAGAAGATAATAATTTATTAGAAAGAAGATTTGCATACAACTATATCATAAACTTTTCGTTCCCTTCGAGTTCGTACACATTGAATCAAAAATGAAAAAAATTGTAAAAGGCATTACCGTACTGGAAATAGGAATATTCTTGTCGGACATAGTTATAATAATTATAGATGCAGTAATGATGACAAATCATTGGTATTTAACCACAAAGCAGTATGGTGATGCTGTGATGATAGTGGTGTTCAGTTTTCTAGCTCTTGCTATTCTCATACTAACCCTTACGATGGACTTAAAAGAGAATGATGGGTTGAAAATCATCCTCCTCATTCTAGTGATTCCTAAACTGGCGATACTTTTTGTTTATTACTTCATATTCGGTTTGCTCTTTTTCAACGGTAAAGGTCCATATCCGACCACTTTTGTCGAAACATACCCAGGTATTTTCTACGCTTCTGTTGTATTCAATATACTGGACATTTTCCCTACTACTAGATTCATGTATATACTTTACAAACGTGTTAGAGTGAAAAATATAGTATATTGAAAAATATTTTGTGTTTATGTTTCTATTGTTATAATTTTTATTTCTTGAATGTGTCACATCGTAGTAATAATATTAGGTTTGTTCCAACCGAGCATTGTACCGTCCGCGGGATCGTCACCGGCATGCGCAGTAGATAAAAGCCGTTCCAAGCTGACTTGGGACAGTGTTTCGTACCGTACACGAAACTGTTCCAACCTCGGCAGGGATAGTTTGCGAACCGTTCACTGTACGGTCCCAACGATCCTCTGACAATACCATGTACTGGTTTGTATGACATGCGCAGTTATGTCAATAATTACAAATATCAACAGGAAGGTTTCCTAACTGTTAGGTTTCCTTAATGTTTTTAATACAGTGCGAATAATAGTCCTAAACTCGTTCCAACCTGACATGATTTTATTACAGTACAATGTTAGCGCATGCGTATAAAACCTGTCCTAAACGATTCCCGAACGATCCGCGGGACGATACAAAGGACGGTTTAAGCAGCGGTTTTTAGCGGGGTTGGAACAAACCTATTGTAAAAGAAATAACCAATAAAATTAGAAAAAATGGTTCTAGATAATATATCGTTATCATAAATCCAATAGTCAAATGAATATAGATTAGAAAATAAAAACTCAAATTGACAGAAAAATTAATGCAAATAAACATTTTTTATATTCAATAAATTTTAAATTTATTTAGTCCTAACATCTAATTTAACAAAATCGAAAAATTCAGATATTACAATTAAGATGTTTAGTACAATTAACAATCTCATACAAATTTGATGAAAATAATATGGAGTGATAACTTAACAAAGATAATATGAGAAAGAATGTTCTTTTCATTAACTACACACAATAGAGCATAAATATTTTTGAAATGATAATTTTAATAGGTATTTTTGTGAAAAAAATTGTACAGTAGATGAACTTGAACTGTTCATTTGACAATTGCCGTTAAATAAATGAAGCCCTCAAACATTGTAAAGGAAAGCTAATCAAAATCTAGATCGTAATACGGCGGCCTGAGATAAGTATGAATTAGTATAGACTTAAAATTTAAATATTTGAGGTAATAAACTTTGTAAATTTTAGTAGTGATGCTAGCTCTAATTTGCTGTAAATTTTTAATTAATTGTTTATTTACTATTGGTAGAAAATAAATTTACCAATATAGAATGTTCATAGAAACATAGTTCGACTTTTCATATAAAGGCAATTTAATTAGAATAAATTTAAAAAATGTTGTAACCATCTCTAATTATCAGTCACTGTAAGTTGATTTTTCAATTTTTTAAAATTTATTGCTGAAAACATGTAGTCAGGGTGCCCATAGGCAAAAAAGTAACTTATACATACTCTTTTATGGCTTGTTTAGGCATAGAAAATCAGCTGGTTATTAATCATTAATTAATATTAATTAATACCCATTATTATAAATTAAAATTAATTAATATTATTAATTAATAACTGGCTGATTATCTCAAGATACATTATTTGAACCCTATAAATCAACATTTTAATATTGTCTGACGCAGAACTATTTCCGATTTTCTAGTCTGACGCGTCAAAATTTTAGGGTTCAAATAAAAAAAAACGTCCCAAAACTAAAAAAAGTCACAGAGGAAAACGGTGCCAGACTTTGCCTAAACAAGCCATACAAAAAGGTTTGGAAAGAGTATGTATAAGTTACTTTTTTGCCTATGGGCACCCTGACTAATGTTTTAACCTTTGTTTTAGGATATTTTTTTACATAATTTTTACTCCTAACGTCTGAGCTATATTAATTATTAAGAAAACTTCAGTTTAACATTTTCAAAACCTTTATACTTGATTATGTTACTACCCTCTAGCTGGAGTTGACTTGTTATAAAATGAAAGAAGCAATCAACAAAGTATAAAGTATATTGTAACCATGGTCAACCAAGGCCTAGTCCCAGTTCTAACCATGATATACTAATATAAAAATTTTAATTTAAATCAAATTATAATTATTATTAACAACGGGAGACAGACAGAAAAAAATAGACTCCAGAGCCGGCATTCGAATCACGGGCCTCCTATATGCATATTGGAAATATAGGAAATTGATTGTACTAGGTACAGGTACTAATTGGGTACTTTATAATTATAAGCGTTATTTCTCGGTCTAGTTCTATTATCGTAAATGTCGATTCCTAGGCTTGTGGAAAAATTAAAAGTTTAATTCGGGACTAGTATCGTTAACGACAGAGGAAATTATTCTTCAGTGTAGCTTAGTTGGTCAGAGCATCTATACTGGAAATATAGGAGGCCCGTGGTTCGAATCAGGAATACAATTAGGAAGGAATACAAGAATTAGGAATTACAAATTTATACTAAATCAAATTATAATTATTATTAACAAAGGGAGGCAGATAGAGAAAAATAGACTTTAGCACCGGGACTTGAACCACGGGCATCTATATTATAAGCTATACTTCTCAGGCATGTTCTATTGTCGTTAATGATGACTTCTAGACTTGTGGAAAATTGAAAGCTTAATTCGGGACTAGGTATCGTTACTGACAGAGGAAATCATTCTCGAGTATAACTCAGTTGAATGAGCGCTATACGGGAAATATAGACCCCCGTGGTTCAAGTCCCGGCGCTGGAGTATATTTTTCTCTGTCTGTCTCCCGTTGTTTAATAATTATAATTTGATTTAAATTAAAATTTAATTGAATACTACCAAAATCTTTAAAAATTGAATTTCAAATAATAATATAAAAAATTTAAAACACAAGAAAAGTTTATAGTCTATGAAATAATTAACTCAATTTAGTTAAAAGAAAATGTTATTAAATTTTTTTTTATTGCAACAATCCATAAAATAAAAAAAAATTACAAATTCAAGCCGCTTTTTTTTCCTTTGGTGAATCAGTCATTAACGTTTTCAATATCAATGACCAAATCTTTGTACAAGCATTTAGTAAACACAACCCAGGGAGCCGATCCTCACTCATTCTGGCACGGAGCCATGTATTTAACTTGACGTAATGACGAGAATAATCTTTCAGCTGAGGCGTTGCTTACTGGTAGAGTAGTGAGAATTTCTGCAATGACTAGATAATTGAGAACAAGTCTTCATCACAGAAATTGATTGAATCAATAGGTTTGTCCGAGATTTTCCTAGTAGGTACCCAAAATAGAGCGTTTGAAAGAAACCCAACAAACTTCACTTCATCTATATATTATATATGTATATAAAATTAAAGTTTTGTCTGTAGTACATTGGTCAGAATTGAAATTTTTTAGGACATCGATTATTTTTTTTCAGGGGTGAGCTCAAACATGTTGCGCAATTTGTAGGCTTGGTTTCATCTAAAAATATTGAGTAGAACCAAGGTTATTAACAATTTTATAAAAAAAAAAAGTAAATAAAACATAACCTAAAAAAAGTAGGTTGACCCACCGTAACCAAATCTCAAAGACTTGCTAATCAAAATGTTTGGGTACTTCTAGACTCTAGACCACCTAGAGACTCCCGGTTTTTTGCGTTTGGTCGGAAATTGACCCAAACCGACTGGAAAAATCCGAAAAGTAAAAACATATATTTTTACCCCCCTTAAAAAATTAAAGATGGTGGAAGCTTTTCAAAATTTTTTGGAGGCTTATTCTGGCTAAACGGTAAGTCGTATCGACAAGCTGATTGCGCCAGCGGTAAGTGATTTTAAAAGATCTACAACTTTGGTCCTATGATTTTTTTTGTTGTTATACCATAGGTTCTACCTTAAATAGAGCTAAATTTGATTTTTTTTTAAAAATAAACTTCACTTTGAGCGCTTATGGCGTCCGCAATTGTTGACCGATTTAATTTCTGATTGGAGTGCTTAAACCTCACACTAATGCTCTTTAAATCAAGTATTTATTATTTTACTAATTTTTCCTAGAATTTGAGTTATTAAATATTTACTGGTGCAACTGCCGTATTGAGAGAAGAGGCTGGTAATTAAATTAATGCACCATCATCATGGTTGATGATTGTTCAAATACTTCCCAGTCTAATTGGTTTGGTGTACATTATTTTTATTTATCATACCTTTTTTTTAGCATTGTTAGTTATTACTATATTAATTAGTTTCTATTGGCTATTTTAAAATATAGATTTGGAGAATAGTATATTCTTAGTAATGGAATTAATGATGTGTAATATAGTCCTGATTTTATTCCTAAAAGGCTTTGGAAACAAAACTATTTAGGAATGTAGTTTAATTGCTAGGCCTACATGATTATAGGAAATATAGCCACTAATACCTAGCATGAGCCCCGCGCGGAGCGCGGGGTGAAAGCTAGTAATACATAAGTTTCAAACGAGTTCTTATCAAAAACCATAAGTGGAGATTTAAAAGGAATAGAGATAAAGAATTTGTTTTAGTATCGTAGTTTTCTGATTTGTTGTAAAACTTTAAATTATTCAAATAATTAGTTGGTTTAACTGAGATTTTGTGGTAGCACTTCATAATAATGACTAGAGAGCTTGGTAGAAGAAAGTAACACAACAATATTGCCACCCAGATTTTTTTTATATTAAAACTCAAACGCGTTATGACATAAAAAATAAAATAAAAATAAAAACTAGGAAATTGGACCTCTTAGAAAACTTAAAAATTCTAAGAGCTATCCAAGACACAAGTATAGCATGTTTTAATGAAAAATTTAATCTTAACAGCTTTACTCTGCTCTTGTAAAACTAATAAAAAAACATTTTTTTAAAATAAATAATATCTGGTAGCTGTAAAGTATTTTAGTTAAAGAATTATTGTTTAACTATAAGCATTTGAAAAACAAAGATGTTTACCTAAATCATAGCTTTACTGGGTTCTGCCTTGGATCTCAACTCCATATCCCTTCCCTTGTTCCTTCCGTAATCCTTATACCCACACAGCTCTAATCTACCCCCACCTAGCAAAAATTTGTTAGTTTGGCATAAAAATTTGCAAAATAGTTAGCTTAGTACAGAATTCACTCATACTGAGTTAAGACGCACACTGAAGATGATATTATTATACGTCGAAACGCGTTTGTGAGTTTTAATAATATTAAAAATTAAAAAAAAAATTGAGGTGACAATATTGTTGTATTACTTTTTACCAACCTCTCTACTCTCTAGTCATTACTTAAATTATTCGTTACCCGCATGTTTTGAAAATTTACAAATCAAATTGAGTCTGCAACGTATATTTTAGATTTTAGAGGAACACAAATACATAGTAGATTCTCTTTAGTCCATGCTCCGATCTGAGTTTCCAATAATCCGAGTCAAAAGAGAGTTCATGGAAAGAAAGACGGTGGCGGCTTCTCTGAATTAAGCACAATTAGGACAGGACATGGAGTTAGTAGAGATGGATCCGTATGACTTCATAGAATTCCTTTCCTGTCTGAGCTGCTGTGTTTACATTCAAATTCAGGGAACCCTATTAATTTGTTAATTCTTCAGTTTTAAGTAAGATCTTTAACCGAGAGCATCGCGTATCATTTTTATAATGAGCATAAACGAATACATACCGATCTTCCTTTAGCTGTGAAAGTAGATGCGTTGTTGTGTATAGATAAAGGTGTGTCACTGAAAACAATTGCACGAGAGTTTAGTGAGCAACGACCAACAGTGGATGATTCGAAACAGATTAGGATGGACTTATTTGATAATAGTTAAAAAAGTAGAATTACAAATTCACATTTTTCGTAAATTTCCAATAATCCGAGTTTATTGGTATAATCCGAGTTAGTGGCGGTCCGAGAGAGCCGGCGTGCCCGTGGGGATTAAATTACTTACCACGTCTGCTCTGCCATCAATGAATTAAGGGCGCTACGAGGTCGTTGGTTCGATCCCTCGCCGTGATGCTCTGATTTATATGGCTCACTAATGATCCCATCATACTCGCTTCGGCAGTACAATGTACAGAGGTATGATGTGTGAGGTGGCTGCAACTCTCTGCCACGGGGCTAGTAAAATGGGCCTTATTGCTAGGGTTCCAACAAGTGGTTCGTCCTACTCGTCAAGGACTAGTACTAAGAACATTACTACTACTACTACTGCACAAGATGAGAAGCGGCGTGGCCGCGTGGATTCAATTACTTACCACGTCTACTCGGCCATCACTGAATCAAGTGAGGTACGAGGTTATGAGTTCGATCCCTTGTCGAGATGCTCTGATTTATATGGCTCACTAATGATCACATCATACTCGCTTCGGCGGTACAATGTATAG